>JAWLRI010000203.1:69571-89720 GCA_034781795.1 Crypturellus tataupa | reverse complement strand
GGAACTCGATTCGCTCCTAGGAAGGCGATTGGACCTACAGTCCACAGACTGTGAATCCGATACTGATTTGATATATACTTCCCTCCCCCACCTCGCCACCACTACGGTTTTCAAACTGCAACATACATTTTTCCACGACACTGTCTTGGACATAAAGTAACATGGAAAAGGTAAGCAGGACAGAATTAATGGGACAAAGAAAGCAGACAGGAGAAAAAAGAAAGAAATCAAAAGAAATCCAGCTCCTCCTATTTCATCATCCTTTGTTAAAGTTGGTTTCGATCTGAAATAGGAACAGAGACCCAGTCTATGCCATCTGCTATTCCACCTATTATTTCTCTCCTCCAGCCCCTACTCACACAAGGTTCCAACTGAGTTAGACTATAGCTCATGATTTACATCCAATCCAATAATGATTGACTTTCTACCTTCTCCTTTATCTGGAATCGCAGAGAGTGTACACAACAGTTTAAAGAAGAATGCTCCATTTAGCATCCAGTATGTCACTCTTGCACAGATGGTCTCTGACAGACTGGGGAATGGTTCTGAAAACATTCTGCAACAGGAATAATTTCTAGTGAACCTAAATCTTTGCTACTAGCGTCCCCAGAATATTTATTTAGATGAGAATCTGTAATTTTTCTAGAGTGCCAGTAACATGTGCAGCTTTTGCTAACTATCAAAAGAGTACCAGAGTCCAGAGCAAATAATTGGGTTTTCTTCCACTTTGCCTGAACAGAAGAGAATCTTTTATGAATCAGTATAACCAGGGGCTTCTGGGGTTTCATCTTAGAAAAATGTTTGCCTCACACTTACAGAAGGAGGAAAAGAAACTCATCCCAATTTAGGACCAGCTAGAAACATTGATGCTACAAGTGAACCTGTAGGCACAGTGGCTGAAAACTCAGACCTATTATTACATAAAAGAAGTTTTCAGTTCTGCAGATCTGCACAAGCTCAGATTCAGATCCACAAAACAAATACAAAAACTCCCTCTCTCAGAGTACTTCATTCACATTCATCAACAGTACGACTAATGGATAAGAACTTTGCTTTTTGTCCTAACAGATGTCCCAGGACAAAGATGGAAGAGTGACCGTAGCTTAAGTGATATGCTCTGACAAAGCCAAGGAAGCTATCGGGACATCTGTCAAAACTGGCTGGCAGCAAGACAGTGATTCTTTCTCACTTCCTAGTGTTCCCATTATTTGGCATTTGAAGAAGGGGAAAAAGAGTCAGCTCTGAAGGTATCATACTTTAATACCTCATGTAATCAATTCAGAGAGGTTTCCATTCAGTCATCTACACTATTAATTCAAAGGGTTTGCTCTATGTAGCAGGATGGAAAATGAATTCATGTGATAAATGAATTGCTTCAACCAGTCAAATGTGCCTGCTGCAGAGTAAGGGTTTCAGTGTGTTATTCTTCCATTCCAGTTTCCTTCAGCTTTCACAGGGAAGGGTTTGAAAAATTGCTGACTAGTAAAAGTACCTCATCTTACTAGCTGCAATTCTTAGGAATGGGGAGTGGGTTAGCAAATAATCTCATCTGCTCTGCAGACAAAATAAGCCTGCTGATCCTTTGCACAAAACATGAGAACTGCAGAAAATTTATACTAGAGAATTGTCCATTTTTTGCTTGTAACTGGTGGGAGTATTTGGCTCCTTTTATTTTGGTGAAGATAATTCTTCCCCATCTCAGCAGAGTTCTGTGACCAACTGCCTCCTCCCCTGACCCTTTAAATCCCTTTACTGCTTATATCACTCCTGTTGTTCATGGGGTGATCATGCTGAGAAGGGAGCAGGGGGGCTGGGGAGGAAAGGTCCCTCTGGAGCAAAGCAAACAAAGAACACAGATATATTATTCTCTTCACAGTTCCAAGCATGCAGGCACTACACCAGCCCTGCTGCAGCCACCCTCACAGCAGGCTCCCCTGTGTACCCTGCCTGATTGTGCCTCCCTGCATTCTTTGCTGCTTTGTTCCTCTTCCTCCTGCTGGGTTTCACTTGGTGGCATTCCAGCACGCTTCTTCCTTTGAAGCATGGCAGCCTCTTCATGTTTTGCCAGCAGGCACATTCTTCAGTCCAGTGATTTGCTCGTTATCGCAAGCAGGTTTGTGGGGGCTGTTCTCTTGGTTTGTTTTAGCAATAAGCATACTAAGTGTGATTTGTCTAGCACAGCCAGCTTCTTGTTATAAATTTCTCAAATTCTTTTCCAAATTCTTGCTCTTGATGCAAGCTTCCCAGTGCTGACTGGTTGTGTAGCTTGTGCTTGCCCTCTCATTTGAGGCTGCCAAATGCGACAGATGCAAACTACAAATTGACTGAACTACAAAAAGATACATGAAATATGAACTCCCACACAACTAGTTGCACCAATAAATCTGTATTTCCAGTCATAGTTAGTGGCTGCTAGAGAGGTAACACATCTCTGCTAAAAAGTCTGGTTTCAGACTGAACAGAATGCATCCCTTTAACAAGCTTATTCCTACCTCAATTCTTAAGTTACCTAGCCTACTGAAACAAAACATGTCCATTCACTAAGACCATCAGCAGGCAGGTAGGAAAGGAACAGAACTTGCATGCACACCCAAACCATCTGTCTACAGCCTTCCTGATCAGCCAGGGGCACTCACCCATAGAATAAAGGTTGTCAAAATTCTGATGCATCCGAATGATTTCATAATACAGCTCATCATAGCTGCTCGGAGTGGGGAGAAAGGTGTCTCCATAAGTGATGAACATGTTGAATAGGTTCACGACCTACATACAAAAGTGAAACCAAGTTACAACAGATATATTACACAGAGCCTAATAGACAGAAATAAACAATATAAACTATGTCCAGAAACTTCCAAGAAATAAGCTTTTGGTTCCATTATACATCATATTACTTCATTACTTCACCTATCTCATCAGTGCAAAAGAGACAAGAAGCTTCAGTAATGCCATAACTGGGGCCTGGAAAAAGAAGTTTCTTGTATTTTGTGTACATAGGGTTCTAAAGTTTCCTAAAGTTCAATTAAGATGAATTAATTTCCTTGAAGTAGAGGATTTGCTTTCTCTATACTCACCATAAGAGCCAGAGTGAAGATGTTGTGTTTGGCCAACAAAACAGTCTCATTAGACATGAGGAACTTCAACAAGTTGATCAAAGCTAAGAGAGGAGAAAAAAAATATATATGTGCATATTCATATTAAAATTAAAAGCAAAGGTATTCTCAAAAAGCCACTTAGCAAATTACAGTTAGATGACTTAACAAATGACAGTTATTTTCACATCCCAGGTTTATTTTCCCTCACTGACTTTCCAAACCTACTCAGGGTCAAGGCAAGTTACTTGTTAACTTAGTGAGTTCACCAAGGATTTTTCTACCTTCCAGATCCTCAAGTGAGGGCTGGAAACCTCCCCCGTCTCTTTTCTGCTTCATACATCATCAGCACAATGCACGCAGAGTCAGCCCCAAACTGTCACTCCTGTCGCTACATGAAGCTGAAACAAGACACAACAGAAGACGGCACTGCTTTGCTGCAGCTCCGCTATCTGGGTGCCTCTTTACGTTTCTTTATTGTGTCAGTTATCTAGAGCTGTGCAGTAAAGACAACAGATCTGGTTCAGGCTTGTCTTAAAGCAAAAAAAAAAAAAAAAAGAAAAAAAAAGGCTCATACCACCCAGTATGGGAAACTGATCATGGCAATTAACAAAAGGGCTGGCTAAAAGAGCTTTAATCACACAAACTTTACAAACAATTGTGTTCTGTACACTTGGAAGACGGAAATTTCTTAGTGTTGTTGCTTGTAGAAATTTAAAGAGAAAGCTATTTTCTTCGGTGATGCCTGCCTAGAAGAAATTCTTAATGTACTCTCTACTCTGAAATCAGTGGGTTTAATGACTTAAACCTTCTGAATCAGGTGGTCTGCAAAGTCAAGATGGAAAGCTATAAAAGTATTTTTAAAGGTTCTTAATTACCTACTAATTGGTAACAGCATCTAAGAGGTAATGCCAGGCAGGCTTTTAATTCTTATGGGCACAACTTCACTTCGCTAAATCTGCTCTTTCTCCCCTGCCCCAGCTTATGGCAGCATCTCTATGAAACATGTCACTGCTCACACACCCAGGTAGTCAAGAATGAACATCAAAATAGGAGACAACAGTCCTGCAGCCCTGGACCAAAGTAACGTAAACAGCTATTGCCCACTGCCAAAGGGCAGGTTTGAGACGTGTCATTTGAGAAGGGAAAAACATAGCCACAGATTTAAAAAACTTAAATATAATCTCAAATTTCTAAGCAGTATAAGGATATTTCGGCGCAGCCACCTCCAAATGCTGCCACTATTGATGCAGCTATTACACACTATAAAGTAACCTGTGAGAAAAGCAACTGCAGTTTGGGAGGATGCTGCAGAGTGGATAGAGCACAGGGAACAGGAACATGATAAGCACAAAATTACGGTCTCCCCGGCCCCAAAATCCCAGAGTATTAAGAAAAGGCAAAATAAAAAACCTATAGCAAAGAAATGGATTTCAAGAGATTGGCAAAGACTTGAATTAAACATATTAGAAAGTCTGAATACGGTCCTGAATCACTGCCTTCCAATGTCAGAAGTTTTCCAGTATCAAAATTTTACTTATGTCCCCAAAAGAGGAAGTTTACAGGCCTAATGAGGCTGTTTATTCACTACCGAGGAAAATGCTGCTTCAAGTTTTCCCTGCAAGCCGGAGGCTTGGAGCTGAACTGCAAACCAGAACAAAGTTTTTCTGCAAACTCCAGACACTCAGGCCATTCCCCCTTACAAGATGCTCTGGAATTAACAGCCCCTAGCAGCCCCTTCACTAAGCAGAAATACTGATCTGTTCCCAGCCCAGCCGCAGAAGCCCCAAGGCCATTGCAACCATCTCATCATTGGATGTAAATGCCTGGGACCACAAGCTGAGGCCAGACTAATCCAGCTCTGCAAATACTCCTGTCAGATATTTTTTTGCAAAACAGCCATTTGAAAACAAAGAAGTAGCAGGTACAGATGGGCTCTCCGCTGGAGCAGAGATCCAGCTAAACCCAGGTTTCCAAGGTAACCAAGTTTCCACAGCAAAAGCCACGGCCTCCCGCAGTCTCTGCTTTGCACTGAAGGCAGCTGCCTGCGTCCCTGTCACAGCTGTTTATTGGCCATTTTTCTTTTTAATAGTTATGAGCATGTTTTACCTCCTGCCCAGCCAGAACAGGTCATATAGTCACATCTTCTGACCAAGCTTTGCCAATCCACTGTTAGCAATTGGACTTTCTGGAAGCTGAGGGATTTACTGTAAGTAGTGGTGGGAAGTCTTGAATTTTCATATCACCACCTCTCACTTTTGCACTGGAAAGGCCTTTGGAAGGGGGCAGTGGCACATCTGAAGAGAAGTCCTTGAACATCCAGACACAGTGAACAAGAAAGCTCATGGTGGAGAGAGGTTTTTAAAGAAGGAATATAAACTTTTATTATTAATTCACTAAGAGAACAAGTGCCCTATAATTGTCTACTACAGTGTTTCTCAAATATCTCCCTAAAGCATACACACTGCTCCATTTTGACAGCAACATTTGGAAAAACCTAACCAGTCCTTCAGTCCACCCTGACAACAGCTCCTACATCTGTTCCATCTGCAGCAATGAATTTGCTCACGTTTAATTTTTCCTGTTCCAGTTAGGAAAAAAAAAAAAAAAAAAAGATATTACTGCTGCTTGAAATCAGTCTTTGTATCCGAATTGCACTATGTAACAGCCCACTCGCAGTCAATCTGTGCGACTGCTCCCCAAGAAGTAGAGAGGCAAGGGACACTTTGCAGAGAAGAGGAGCTCTGGGCTGGCCTCAGAGCTAACGGGGAAGAACAAATGGCCAAACTTGCAGCCACTGCGTGTGCTGCACAGATAAATTCACCTGCCACCTGGGAACCTTGCATTTTTAAGACAGTTGCAGTGACCCTAGTTAGGAGCAACGCTCCATCAATGTGCAGAGTAAGCAAGCTTTTCTTATATCACTGCTTTTGCATCAGTACGTCCATACAGGCAACAAAAAGAAAGGAGTAGGAATGCTGCAAAGTTTGAGTCCTTAAAGCTAGGACCATATGCGCTTCACAAGTCTGCTTGCAAAGGCAGGGACTGCACGGAAAGCGAGCAGTGGCCAGGACTTTTTAGGATTAACAATTTTTAAATCCAGCTTCGGACACCTACTGCTCTTCTGTGCCACTGAACATGCAAAAAACTCTCAACTGGTTGAACACTATCCATTCCTGAGTACCAACGAGGCAATATTACTACTTCCAAGCAATCTGAAACCAAGTCAGATGTGTCACGTTTTCCCTGCTGCAATAAACTCTTCTTCTCTCATATCTCATCTGCATGCTGCCCTTTCCCACACTAGTCAGGAAATTTATCCATTTCAGCTCCCAGCAGAGCCACGACTCGATTTCTCATCTGCACAGAGGGACAGAACTGCAGTCCCTGCTTGGGCTCAATTGTGTTATCCACGTTTGTCCTTCAGGATTTAAACGATGCACAGTGTGGACAAGAGATTTATTTCAACACAAACTGGAAAATGGCACCATTTTTGCAATGCTCTGGCATCTCTCTGCCCTAAAGATACCAGACTTCCCCATTTCTTACCAGAATACAATACACCCACTACACAATTTCAAAACACCCATAATTTCATAGCACAGTAGCGTCACTAGAGTTCTCTAGCAACAAAAGCAAGAGGGTGTAACTAAACCAGCAGCAATCAGTATTTGCATGCAAGCTCTTCATTTTGTGCCCTGAGCTGAGCATACCTGCTGTGCTTCCCAAAACAAGTAGAGAAGGCATCCTTGAAGGTCTACATTTACAGATATACACACACACACACACCCCTAAAGCTTACGGAGAGGACACTTAAAAGAGCATGAAGTCATATGATTAGCTGTATGGAAAAGTGGTATAAAGTACCCGGATCCTTTTTCAGGCAATTTTTTCTCCCAAGGATTACTATAGCTAAAGGATGAAAAATGAGATCACCAGCTTTTACAGATACGTTACCCCCATCCTTTATTTTTATTTATTTATTTTTAACTACAATGACTGCATTTGAAGTTCTTTGCTCCCCCACCATGCAGCTATTTTTGAGGACCAACACTTTCCCTTATCACTCCTGTAGCCAGTCTTGCTACTAAGGAGCAGAAATACTCCTGCTCAGGCATTTGCTGCCCCTCTGCAGGCTAATCCTTCAAGGAGGCTGTGAGCAGCAAGCTGTTCCCCTCACTTGTACTGGAATAAAAGCAATTCCCATTCCTGGACTGAGGCCCTACATCTCCTCCCTCCCCTATTCCTCCTCCCATAGCAGGCTCATACTTCCCCCGCTTCTGCATGAAGAGGATCTACCCTCCCTGTAAGCCTTGTTTCAAGAAGAAATAAACTTGGCCTCAGCACAGTCAGGATTCACACCAAGTTTTTGTTCTATTTATTGACTCAGTGTTCATCATCTGGATCACTGACGCACAAGGGGCAGGGGGGCAGAAAAGTGAAAAGAAGGAGAAAAAGTTCAGTCCCTTGGGCAAGTCACAGTGTAGCACAGACTCTGCCAAGAGCATTTAAGGCTCCAATGTGCTACTGTACAACAGAGCAGAAAAGAACAGCCCTGAGACACACATCACTGACATCCTGGATGAGATGAGCACATCCACATGAGTCTGGAGACCTTTATCACTTCTGTTGTGTTCACAGGTCAAAAATCTTCTAACGGAGCATGTAACGGCCTTCAAAGGAGCAAGCAGGGAAAAAAAATGCTTAGGGCTCCCCAGAAGTTGCAATGTCAATTAACAGGAATCCTATGTGCTACTTATATCCTTTAATCTTCTAGCCAGATCTCTTGAAGGTCTGGAGGTACTCTGGGAGGAGCACTAATTTCCCCATTCCCTCCAGAAGGTACCATACTGCTGACAGCACTAACTATACTAGGGCCTTGTCCTGCTTTCTCAGGGTTTCAACTTACCTGCTTAGAACGATTCCCACCTACGGAGCACTACAGGGCAGCCAGGCAAAACCTCCTCATTGCAGGAAGCTCCTCTACTTCCGGGTTCCTCAGCAGCACAGCAATCACCTCAGTCCTCCTACAGCCAGCCTGCTCACAAATACAAATCCTCAAGAGGGAGGATGACAAGATCTGTACCACTAACGGCAGCATGTGTGCCAGGGCTGGCAGGGATAAGTGCACCACCTTGCACTCAGCACAGCTGAGGAGAAACTTACTTAAATTCCTTAGGAAGCAGCACTTTAGTCTTCCTGTCCTCCGGGATAACAGAGAGAACCAGCATTGCTCTCTCTGCAACAGCACTAGCTTCAGGCTACAGCAACACAACAGTCCACCATTGTGCGTAGCTTCATCAAGGCAGCAAAGCAACCCTGTAACACACAGCCCCATGCCTACCTTCCCTTGTCCTGAAAGGGACAGAGAGCAGGCTTTGGGCAGCATGCACTGCCTAGGCAGCTGATCACCACTTCTGAGCAAAGATAGGACTGCCTGCATCCGAGCAGCTCAATGACAGTGAGCTAACAGCACTAACTGAAATTGCAAGGTGGATGGAAATGCCAATAGCTCACGCTTCTTGATAGCATTCCAGCAAGCAGCAAAAGAGAAGCCAAGCTTTCCAACTTGGGCTAAAGCTCAGATGAACATTACATAAATATATATATATATGTATTAAAAAAAAAAAAGCCCCATACACAGCCACAAGCTTCATTTCTCTTAAAAGGAAAGGGAAGTACTGAACTACTCTGCTCTGCCTGACAGCACAGGCTCACACTGTTACTTCAATGGTAGCCTTGGTAGTTGCACATTTTCCCATGGGGTCTTAGAAATCATAACCAGTTTGGAAGGGAAATGCACAGAGAGAAAGTATGAGAGAAATCCATGTGATGACATGGAAAGACAGCAGGACAAGAGAACTGCAAGTGTCACCCCTTGGAAACAAGAAGTGGATGGGAATAAATCACTGCATTCTGAAAGCTTCAACCCCCGCCCCATGCAGCTAAAGGAAAAACTGAACAGCTCCAGTTGTGATGCACCTCCAGCTATCAAGAGGCTGTCCACAGCAGAAATTATCAGTGTCTCCACTGGGTCACCATGATCTAAAACGCATTAAGTGTTGCTATCAACTTCTTCAGCATTAACTGGTATTATTTGGAAATAATTTGAAGGACTGAGCAACACATCCAGATGAGATCTGCCAGTCTGAGGCAGGATGACCACAAGATTATTAGATTTTGTCCAGTTAAGTGACTAAACTCCATTTGTCCTCATCAGAGTAAAGATCTGCTAACGAGCTAACCAAGTGACCAACAGCCACAAAGCTGATATTAACTTTTCTCAATTGGCAAGTAGGACCAAATCCTTTACCATCAGTATTAAAATTATGAGTACCCTATGGAGCACATGAGAAGTAGATAACGGTTTACTGAAAACTATGAAAGTAACAGAAGGTATTTCCTAAATATGCATCATATGGGGAATTTAGAATATTCTCTTTTGCAAAAAAGCTAATCCCTTTTACGTTTCATACATTATCTTCTTTAGGAGAATTGCACCAGGATACTTCAAGCATCTTTGTACTCTTACACAAAACTTTTGTCTCAGTTGAAATAGACAGCATGGAAAGGATAACACAAAATTGCACAACCAGCAGAGAAGGGCAGCGGACAGCCAATTATCATTATTTCCTAATGTAAATAACATACACACATTTCATTGAGTTACATGGACACCTGTAGTTTTCCTTCCAAATTTTGTGTATTTTTTTGCTTTTAAATGAGAGTTCTGTAAGATGGTATCATTCCTTTTGGCAACACTGTAGGCTACAGGAACCACAAATTAAATGAATAAATGGATATTGACCCACAGCAGACACCATAAACCTTTACATAATATTCGCTTTATTGCTTCAGGAGCCCAAGAATTTTATACCTCACTGGTGTTTTGATTTTCCTGAATTCCTAAACTCACAGAAATAGTCACAGGGCTAACTAATAGTTGCATTATTAGTTACTAATACCAAGCTTGTGCCAGCACAATACCACAGGTCCAATCAAGCACCAGAATTCCTATGAGGAAAGAAAATCTATATCCCCAGCGGCTGTCTACTCCCACTACCTATTCCACAGCATGTAACATTTGCATCCTTCAGCTTGTGCAAACAGCTGTGGGCTTCATGATATATTTCAGCACTACTCTGGTTTGCTCCTGTGTTTATGTTAATGCCCTCCACCTCATGACAACAAGTGCTTGTGGACCTTGTGGGTTTCCCACTAAACAGCTGGTTATTATATCTCTTCTTTCAATTTCAGAGATAAGGAACAGAGATTAAACTCCTGATCTCCTACCTACAAGTACATGTGAGGCGAGATGCCACAGATTAGTCAAGGACATTGTGTAAAATGGAAGTTGATCACAGTTCTGAAACAGGCTTACCGAGGCACTTAGAAATAAACAGACCTTCCAAAACTTCTGCTTCCCCATTTTGGAAAATAAGCCAGTCTCACCAAAACACTCAAGGGCTCACCAAGTAACACTTTTAATCACATTGATACTAGTAATATCAAAATATAGCAGAGAAGAAAAAGCATTCAGCTTACAAGCTCATTTTTACAAACTTACAAAATCACAAGCTCAGGTGCTCTGTCATCTAAAGCTCTGCAGAAAGTGTCAGATCTGCCCTCAGGAGCTACTCAGGGAGAGCAGCCCATCAATCAAGAATGCCAGCCGAGCACAGGGCTGCAGCACAGCTGCACTTGTACACACTCCATGGCCAGTGGCAGCTAACCCTGCTCCTGCAAGCCCGTGGCTAAGCACGGCTTGGGAAATTCACACAGGACCTGGGAAATCCTGTCTACATCCTTCTTAGCAAAAGAAGGAAGCATGAGCATGGCTGAAATAAGCAATATATCATTCTGAGAAGAAAACAGCCTTCCCTCTTTCAAACATACAGTAAATTAAACAATACTAAAAGCAAATACCAGGATAGATGTATCAAGCAAGACACTAGTGCTGATTCCTGTGCAAGCCTTACACACTCCTGCACTATAGCAAGGCCCCAGAAAGAGACATTCACACAGGAGAACGGGAGAGGATGCAACTCCTCTGAGAGGGTTAAAAATGCTGAACTGTTCCCTCTCCACATCACTCTCCCACTAAACTGTCATTTTCTGCTGCTCTGCCACTGGGCACTGCAGAGATAACCCATCCTTCCCATTCCCAGCCTCGCTCCCCAACAAGGTGACAGCATTCTTGAGAAGCCAACACCATCTTACGCTCATGAATTACTGTGGGACCCCAACTCTCCAGCCTATGACATACAGCACGTGTCTAGTGGCTCTCAGTCGTGGGGAGATCCTGATGTGCAACTCAAAGGCTGGGCCAACCTCTCACTACCAATAGGCACACAAAAAATCAGAACACAAGTGCTAGATAACATCTGCATTAGTCAGAGTACATCAAGTTAAAGGTGCTAAGACTCTAGCATTTGTTCTATAGTTCTCTTTATGGTTCACAGGCAGCTGAATTAAATCAGAAAACGTTTTTGCTGGGAGGTATTTGAAAGACCAAATCTCACTGATAATTTGTTTTATTTTTCTTCACAAAAACAGTACACTTGAACCACTTACTATAGAGATAGATTTTCTTTGTACTGACCAATGCATTAAAGTACTTCATACTCAACACACAAACTCCTGTTCCTTGTACCCTATCTCTGCACAAGATCTCTATTCTTTGCTTTAGAAGATACTGTGTTGAAGAAATCTTTCTCTTATGCTTCCAACATCCCTCATAGCCTAAAAGCATTTCTTTGGTACTATATTCTTAAATTCCTAATTGCACAGAAATTACCAGAGCAATCTCATCTATACCATGAGCTAGAGAGGCCCATCTGTTAAATTACTGCTTCCTCTGAACCCTTTTAATACTCCATCAACATTTGGAAAAGCATTTTTGGATCCTGTGTCCCCGTACTATTTTTAAAGCTACATAAGAAATTCTGCAAAAGGGTAAATTGTAGTTCTTTATTTCCTTTCCTGAAAATTTCCAAGTTATTTGCTAGCTGTCCAAGCTTTTGGACTTTCAGGACACCTAGTACTCTGCCAGTGGCAGCAAATCAGGCTGCCTAGTTCATAGTATTTTAATTTTGTCTCCCCAAGAGCTGCAGGAAGACCAGCTTCTGTTGCTAGATGGCTGCTGGAAAATGTGACAGTGACAGCAAGGTCAGACACAAAGGGGTGATGCAGCATTAACTGATTTCAAAATCTGTTCAGGAACATAAATCAGAGAGCTAATCAATAACTGGAGAGCAAGAAATGCCGTAAGTAATATACTATTCATAATTAATATTTTGGCCACAGATATACCAAAGCTAAGTACAAGAGAATAAATGATACCATTTTAAACAAGCACTGTATAAGAGCAAGTGTGTTGTAAAGATGGACTGTTTTTTAAAACAAAATCTTGTTTCTTTGTTTTAATATATTATATAGAAGAACCTTCCACCACGTCAGTATTCATCCAAAGAGTTCAAAGGTATTATCCTCATGTTACAAACTCAGAAACTGTCAAAAGTGCAGAGGAGTCAATTTTGTCCAGTACCATTGTAAATATCTGCTTTGATATCCAAGTGGGAAAAAAAAATCTTTAAAATGCAGAAAAATTGACTTGGTGGTGGTGCTACACATTTGAAGTACCTTATTTTAACACCGTTCAGTATCTCTCAAATTAACAAGGCTACAAGATATGAAATTGTTTCTTTACCTTACCATAATTTGAAAACTAATTTTCAGCACTGTATAACGGCAAAGCTCATTTTTTTAATCCTCCTTTGCATTCAATTGCCCTAATAAATAGCTATTTCATCATTATTAAATATACTTAAGATTTTTAAGTGATTTATTCTTGCCTTTATAAGCCTACATTAGAATTGATTTTCTACTTCTTTAAAAATGACATTCCCTTAAAGCAAACCATAGCAACTGCAAAGAACTTACCTGCACCCCCTAAGCTCAGAGCAAATTGTTCAAGCATTACTAATTTTGAGGTGGGAGGAGTTGAAGAAATTAGGTCTTTTATATAAAAAGCTTAAATGACTCACGAAAATTCTTTTGGCATAGCTTATACATGCCTGACAACAACAACATATATAGCATTTCCCATCACCCAAGTGCTGCACAAACTAGTTGTTCATCTGTTCAAATCCAAACCTCTCCCTTATGACCAGGGTAATGTGTTTTCAGGTAGGTCAGGGAGCAGAACATGTCTGTGAGAACAAGGAACCGGATGCTACCAAGTCGTCTACTACTTTACACTTTGCCTTCAATATTTTTTTTTTCCTCCCTCACAAGTAACAGCTACCTGGTGTAACAGCCCAGGAAAACTGCAAAATACCCAAAAAGGTCTGCAAGGGGTTAGGTAAACACAGTCACATCCACTTACAGCTTTTGAGCTAAGTCAAATTGCCAGTCCCATCACCAGTAATACTATAGTGTCACACATACAGACATACATAAAAATCATCCAGAAATCAAAGGATGGAGCCACATACCACATCCAACTGGACTGAAGGGCTCTGTTAAGCAGGCATCAACACAAGAAGGTATCTTCTGCATGTGAGTCTTGCCCATTTATCACAGCAGTATTTGCTTGGTAATCATTTCCATAAGCTGATCAAATTCCACCTTACAGTGGCTTTATTACTCTCCAGTGCTCTATTTAAGACATTCCAGGTCCTCACTCCTCCAGGGATCAGAAATATATTTTCAGACTACCTCTAGCTAGAGCCAGTTTATAAGCACTTCTTGCCATATACAGAGCTTCATCTTTGTAACTTATGCTATAAAAAGAAAGTTTATTTTTTTTCTTGCACTGCTGCTGGCCTTCTGCCCTGAAGACAAAGCACTCACAGAGGAAGAGCATCTATCTATCAAATGACACACCAGTGGCTTTCCCTAATTAGAGTACTGCTAACAGTAGCTGTTCAGCAAGCGAAGGCTCCATCCATATTGCTGTTGCTTCCACCTACCACCTGCATCTCTGCTTCTCCTCACCCTGTCCCCCCTGCCTCCTCACCCCACAACATTTCCTTTGTCAAACTCTCCCACTCAACTTTTTGCCTGAAACAGCCTTCTTCCTCTTACACGCCAGGTACAATCCCCTCCCTTCCTTTTAACACTTGCTCACACCATTTCCCTTCATCTGCTTTATTCCACTCAGCTCTGCTTGGGAGCCTCCATTGCTATTAGCTATGCTGCACAAGAAAGATTTTGCCTCAGTCATCACACACACTGTCACTCAAGAAGACAAGTGTGGGCTTGAAGATCTTCTGCAAAGCACACCTGACAGGGCACAGAGATCTTGGGCCTCACAGTGAATAGCTGTTCCCTTTTAGCTCTTCACCAGGCAGTGACAACTAATCCTTCAATTCATACAAAAACCCAAGGGGCAAATATGTTCACAATGACCCATAAAGGGTAGAAATGGGTGCAGAAGTCCCCATATTCAGAACAGGTATTGTCTGTCAGAAACATAGCCATGCTTTGTATCCAAGGCAGCAAAATTGTGCAGAATCAAAGAGCACCTTTACCCAGGGATGTGGAAACACTGTGCACTCAGAGATAGGCTTTCAGACTGGTGCTTGCAGTGGTCTAGAAATGCACACCTGGAGCAGTCAGGCTGTGCCCTTTTACAGTTGCCCATGCTATTCAACACAAGACCCTTTCAGCCTGAATGAAAGACCCTGGCAGCTCCTGAAAAGTCTCTGTTCACCCAATTTCCACTAAAAAAAAAAAAAAAAAAAAAAAAAACAGACAGTCATACAGTAACTTTCTTCTGCCTAAGAGGACCTCCCCAAACAAGCCAACATCTACAGCAAGCATGGATCTGCACACCATCAGGTGTGCAGATGTTCCCAGTACTCTGCAGGAACTCCACCAACCTGTGTGCTTTTTACTTCACAGCTTTGCTTTCAGAGGACTCGCAGCACTTAACACTTCTAAGGCACATTTCCTAAGCACTATATAAACCCCAGCTAATTAGAGATAGCTAACTAGTACATCCCAGGAAACTAAATGTCAGTGTGTAGGGAGAATTCTCCCCGCCTCCCCCCAGCCTACTTAAAAAAAAAAAAAAAAAAAAAAAAAAGAAAGAAAAAGGTGAAGTTAAGGATTGAATGATGTCTAAGAACATGCTCTGTGAACTATGGACTAGCATGTTCCAGCAGAAAACATTACCTTTGGGAATTCCATACTGCCATTGTGGAGGAAAGCCCCAGCTTGCCCTGACCAGATATGAATGCAAGCAGTTCTGCCATAACTGCTGAAAAGGGATCACACAAACTGCCAGCTGCAATTTCTATTCACAATCGACCTCTGCATTGTGCCGTTCCCCACTGGAGCCCGTGTTACACTGCAGCTGTGCCTCTAGGGGCTCTGCTCTGAAGAAAGCAGCTGAAGAGAATTTGCTAATCTCTTAATTAGGGGCACCCACTTCACCTTCTACAGGAAGGATTTAGAGAGCCTGAATGAGCCACACGTCACAAAAGGCAAAAATTTAATAACTGAAACCAACTCAGACTGTTGGTTCATTTCCCTGTACTTACACTCAGCTGTGCAAAGCACTGAAGGAAAGTACTCGGCGTTAATTAAGAACAGCTTCAGAAACCACTCATCACAGCCTTTTTCAACAGGCATCCTTGCTCTCAAATTTCTGGTGGGAGTTGCTTTACACCAACAAAGTCACTGATTTTAGGTCTTAAGCATAGTTCTAGAAACATAACAGCTAGGGCCATGCCCACTTAAATTTTCATAAACCTTGTTTAAGTCACAACAGCTCAGGGATTAACTGTACTTTCCTAGCTGAACTACTTCACTGCTTGTAAGATTAGAAGAAAAGCACGCACCAAACCCATGAAAGATGCCTGCTAGGTCTCATCATCCATTCTGCTCCCTCCTTCCTCAGACCTCCCACACAAGGCTAGTCCCATAAAACACTTGTGCAATGCCCTGGGCATGAGATAAGAAATAAATCAAATCCCATGAGATTTATCTATTCTAGGGATACCAGGGGCCTAAACTGTACCATGTGCAATTAGTGCAAAGGTCAGAGTTAAACTTTATTCCTTCCCACTGACATTTCTACAGTGCTCTGCTCAGAAGAGGCTGCACACACCTTTCTGTCTACATCCACCGACCACAGTAGGAAATAAGAGTAAGGTCTGCCTCCCTTTACATAAAAGTCTCTCTCTCAGCTACTCTCAAGTGTCTGGGGGAGAAACTCTGTGCCTAGAAAATGTCTCCCTCTCCAGTCAGTCAAGAGGGACTCAGGTAGTGAAACAGATAAACAAAGACACTTGGATACCATGGTGATCAGGGCCAGACAAGAAAGCAAATTAGCTCCCATTATGATAATGTCCTGGCTTTCTGAAAGAGGCAATTTGCATGGAGCAACTGAAAAGCAAAATAAAGATGATTTAACAGAATTGCTGCTTACTGCTTAATCCTGTATCAATGAAACAAAAGGTCTGGACCATGAGACTGTCACTCTTTGCATCAGCAGAGATGGTCCAAATATAAAAATATACCTGACCAGAGCTCCCTCCAGGTGTAATGAAGCCTCACTCTGCATTTCTTCTGGTAGCACAGCAGCTTGTGCACAATCTGAATGCACCGCCTGGAGAAAAAAAAAAGGTGGGGGGGAGGGCATGGCATTAATGATCACCAGTGACTTTCCCAGAAATTTCACATCAGACCTGGAAATGCCTACAAAATAAGCAGATTTGCCTCTTGCCGGAAACAAACAAATTCAAGCCCTAAGAGAAGATCACTGCCTGGGGCTCCCAAAGGGAAGGGATACCCAAAGAACCAGACCCCGAATCAGGTTTGATAAAGATCGGAGACAAGAGCCTGTATTGCACTTTTAACTCGCTATGACAGGACAGACTACAAATGCAAGAGTACTATATCCTTGGATTTTTAAGATTTTATGTTTAATATTTTTCCCACACTTTGCTGACCTTACACAAGGACCCCAAGCCTCAATGGAAGAAGTAACTTCCTTTGCAAGTTCCATATATACAAGATACAGCTCTCAGATTGCACAAAATATGGTCACAGCAGAGCTTTTCTATTTCTCTGGCCATAAGGATGAGGCTAAAGGAAGTTACACAGCAAAACTAACTGCAGGATATGTAATTTCATTGAGAAAGGCCTGCAGTTCAACTATCTGGAGGGGGAGAAGGGGATTTCAGACCAGCTTTTCAGGATCCTTAACCAAAGAGTTTAAGTATGAGATTAGAAATGATCAAGCAACACACCTGCAAATTCTGAAATCCCCCAACACACAGCTAATATACTTGTGAAGTCTCTAAATCCTGCAGGCCTTTATGACACCTAGTGTTTATACAAAATCCTAGGTGCAAAAACATTTTTCATGAATAGCTAAACAGGCAATAGAGCAATTTTCTAGTGCTAGCTCTTACTGCAGACAAGATAGAAAACATATCCAGGCATGAATTTTGTAGACCAAACTATTTTAAGTTATTGACATTTAGAAAAACAGAAGGAAATTTTTAAAAAGAAAAAATCCTTTTTTAAATTTCTTATTACTTAAAAACACATTATATTACTAATAACATCTCAGAAAAGACCCTACTAAAACAGAGTACAGACAAAAGAAAATAGAAACCAAATTACGCAAAACAGAGTAAATGGTTCAAAATAAATCTTTCAAAAACCTTCGGGAATAATATGTACGTGGCATTCATTCATCTTAGCAGACCCTTAGATAATCTCAAACGCATGAGAGAGCAAGGACTGAAATGGCAAACTTTAGAGCAATAACATTAAAACATTTACAGCAACTGAGCATCATCTTGAGTGCTAGTTTTTTGTTCTTAAATTCTGCCAAGAAAAAAAATTTAGCTGGGCTAGCACTGACAGTTGCCTTTAGATCAGGAACAGCAAATGTTCTAAGGAGAGAGCTACCATTTCTGATATTACTGGTACTGGAAGATCTTTAGTACATTTCCAGATATACATTTGCTTGGTGTGAGGACCAGAATTGGCCTCTGTGAAAAGCTATGTAAGACAGAAAGCAGAAGGAATCGGGAAAAACTAAAACATGTATTTTAAATTATAATAGCACTGAGTGCAACATACTCTGTAGCTGTATCTTAGCACTGAAAGCTACTGGTTGCATAGTATTCCTCCAGAAAGCAATGCATGGAGAAAACAAAACAAACCAAAAAAAACAAAAAGCAACCAAACAACACCCCCCCCCACCCCAACCTCAGCCCTTAACAGCCCTGGTGCCCCTCTCTAAGGGGCCTGTGCACACCACCTTCAGGGATGCAACTGCAACCTTAGGGTATTCTTGGGGTTTGTATTGACGATTCACAATATACACAGCAGTCAAAAGACACTTTTGGTCAAACAACCTGGATTTCTCTTGTAACTATTAAATATGCCCTCCATTGAGCAGCCTCGGATTGTCACTTTTAGATGTACTGGAGAGATATGACACCCACTGTGCTTGCAATCACCACGTTTGCTATGGGATTGTTCCAGACAGGAATGCAATGAAAAGACTACATAAACATGCCAAAAGGAATGGATATCAATGTCCACTGATGGTTGCTACTGCTCATTATTTTCACTCCCATGAGGATTTAAGATGAGAATTTACCTTCGAGCCCAAGCATTTCACATCTTTCCTGGGAAATTTCAATACATGATGCATCCACAACTAATTCTGTAACTATCATTAAAAAATAGTTTATCACAAACTTCCTATTGAACAATATAATCCTTGCAAAAGCACTGGACAAAGTCAGACCATGCTAAAAAGTTACTTTAAGGAAAAACAGCCTATGGTTTGTCTATCTTCTATTAAGTATAGTAATGCTTAAGCCTTGAGGGGACTTCAGAACAGTACAAACAGGGAACAGCCAGTGATCTGCCTAAATCCTAATTTTGCCCTCCATGCTAAAGGAAAAGAAAGCATCCCATGGGCCCCACAGGACACAAGGTGTGCTCTGCATGGCCCCATCCTCCTCCTCCCACTTTCCCTGGTGCTAGATTTTACCCTTGCTGCCTACCATCTTGTAGGAAGTCTCTCCCATTATCCACCCTGTTTTCCAGGCCTCATGCCAGATGCATCTGGTTTCTGAAAATTGACTTTTCAGTTTTCAGAGCAAGACTTGGCTTCTGGGATACATGAGCATGTATTCTATTTTTTTTTTTCAGAACTAAGTTCTTTTCATTTGATCAAGCAGATTAAGAAGTCAGTCTGGAAGGTAGAAATTCATTTTGCTTACGTATTTCTGGCACATAGACTGTTTTTAAAAGTAGAAAAAGTTGCTGCAAAATTTCATGAAAAGCCATCCAGCTCCCCACCAGACACAAAATATTATTCCAGCTGGAAGATTGTTACACAATCAGAACTCAAAATCAAGCTTCCAATGAAATTATAAGTCAGCCCACAGACACTTACACATAGAGATCCATAGGAAATTCTTTCATCATGTGTGTTACAATGAACTCCACCATCAAATCTAAGACAGAAAAGAAAATGATAAAGAGCTAGCTACAGTTAAATTTTGGCAGACAACAATGAGGAAATCAAACTAACCTACCAATCAACCAGACAATAGTCCTGCTGAGAAGAGAAAAAAAATCCTCCTCCCTCTCCCCTCTACCCTTTTATTCCTTGAAAGAATTAGACATCTTCTGGAATTAAAAAAAGAAAAGCATACATATTATACTGAAAACTGAGAGCATATAATGCAATTTGCTTTAAGTCACTGCTTTCCCATCACTATTAATCAAATTAGGAATACACCACTTATTCTGATGCTTAGCATTGTTGATTGCAAACCTTGTCAGGAGTGGAAAATTCCATTAAGAAATACATTTTGGAAAGTGATTTCCACCAGAAACCACATACAATTCAAAAGTTTATTTACAGACGTTTTGTAGAGAACACCTATTTATCCATAAAATCAGTTTTGAAGCAAGTAAACCCAGACTGATTTCAACACAGTCTAAGCTTTTGCTTAAGCTTTATTCAGAGAAAAAAAAAAAGGGGGGGGGGGGGAAGAGGGGGGGAAGAG
>JAWLRI010000203.1:33313-69561 GCA_034781795.1 Crypturellus tataupa | reverse complement strand
CACCCCCCCAAGAGAGAGACTATCACTTTAATATTTAAGGTATCCCAATGTGAGTATAAGAGGCAAAGAGCACAGAAATAAAATCAAAAGAGATAAAGTTACTATGGTTCAGATAGTAAGTGCTAACTGAGTGTGAGCGTGTGCCTTCCGGCCATTGTACCTTCAGCATAAAACACATTAGCTTAACCCAACTGTAAAATGTGACTTCCTAGGGTCCAAACAACCCTGCAAGCTGGCTCAGTAGTGTCCAAAACCAGATGGTAAAGAATGTTAGAAATCTAGCAATTCTAGATGGATTCTTCCCCTGGTTGTTCTATCCCAGCTTTCAAAATCATCTGCTTGAAAATGCCAGAGTCAGAAACTGCATCTGTACCAAGAGACTTAACAGCCATCCAGGGACCCAGCCTCCATCCTCTTCTGTACTAATTTATGCTTTTGGCCTCCACAGCAGTGAATTTCACAATTTAATCATAAACTGAGTGAAAAGCTTTCAATTGTGCTTCTACATGCACAGATGAAAGCAACCTCAGCTACTGATACTACTATTCTTTTTTAGCTAACACCGTTCGCCTCAAATATCTGTTCTTTCCGTAATCCTGCCCCCATTATAACATCTAGAAAGTGTTTGTGATTAAATTATTACACTCACCCAAAAGTATTATTGTACTAAGTAATGCTCCTCCCCATTGCTATTTATTCAGGCAAAAGGAAGCCCACAGGCTTTTGCAAAGCTTCCTGCAAATGTACAAGATTCCTCTCTAACAGAGTAGGAATCTCATAAATTAATTTCTCTGTAAGGCAGTCAGATATAAGGATGGACAGTCCATTGCTAGAAACCTCCTCAGGATCTAATCTGCCTCTTTCTAAGGCCATCTGCTCCTCCCCTTGATTGCAAAGATCTCCTATTCCCATTGCCTAACAAAAGATGCTTTGGCAACCCAAGCAAACAGGCACCAACACCACTCACCTAGTACTGCACACACCAGCGGGCGACAGGGCAGGTTCTTGTCTGCTGCCTTCTTCCTGTGTCTCATTGGCTTCAAATAAAGATTAAAAGAAGACAGGAGAAGTCTGAAGTGACATGCTACATATTACTGTCTATTTTTCATGCAAATAATACCATCAACACATAGTTGCCTTTATCTTTTTCTAATTGCGCTCTCACCTATATTAATCCTGAAAGCCAAGGCTGGAACAAAGTGACGTTGCTTTTCAGCATGCGGACAGCTGGGTTTGGGTTGCTCCGCGTAACTGGAGAGCACTGCCACATCACAGGACACAAAATCATACTCTGATTTGTGCTGATCCAGCAGTCTGATTTGCATTCTTAATAGCAGATGCAGCATTAAATGTTTTTGGTCTTGACTGCATGAGACCAAAGGCTATCTGAATGCTGAGTTTGCTGCAAAGCATGAAGGACTATAACCCTCGCTGTTATGTTCACTTTAAGATAAGAAGTTTTATTCTGTCTGGGACTTTTTGTGATTCCAAACATCACTCTGCTGTGGGTTGAGGTGGAACTTGACACTACCAGTAGGGAGAAAACCTCAAGTTAGGATAACCATTCAACTACAGTTTCATGAGTCAGATAAGGACACTTCCTTCATGGATACCCAATGGGAAAAGACTGGAAAAAATATACTTTCCTCCTTGAAGGTGAACAAGCCACCCACGAGAATTCATAAGGTGAATCTGAGCAATCAAGGTGACTTGGATGGCTATTAATATATGACACAAGGGCTAATGTTTGCTGAAGGTTAGGGCAGAACATTCCCTGTCACCGATTTCCTCAGAGACCTCATGTTACACTGCTCCTCACTAGCTACACTGGCCAGACCTCTCTCAAGGACCATCATTAGCACAGACCTCTGAATTAGCCTGCATGGATACAAGTTCTTTGTTCTGTGAAAGAGTAAGTCATTCAGGGACCAATCTCAAAATTATTCCCCCAGTACTGCTTTTATCATAGGATTTCCACATGTCTTAGCAATCTAGGTTAGGTGTCTGTGGCACAGTTTTCAATATGTAAGAACTCAAAACCTCAGTGTTCTCATTCTGAAGAAAAAGCAAAGCACTTGTGGAGAAAGACTCACCATTCTATGTAGGTTTACTCGAAAATTCATGTTGTCATCATGCAAGAAAGCATTAGCATACTGATCCTATTGAAAAAGGCAAGAAAGAGAAGAGAGAATCAGCAAACTGCCCAACACCTTGCACTTGCCTCTTGCATCACAAGTGTTTTTGTGCAAAACTCTCAATGATAAGTTAAAAGGTTAAATTAAAAGGTTAAAAAGCTACCTGTCCCCTCCTCTGTTTCCTACCTGTACCTCAAGTGGGCGTGAGGAAAATCAACTTCTCCTGCCCCCAGCTCTACTTTAATTAAAGTCAGCATTACTATTTTTTGTTGTCATTTTGTGAGTAATTTTCTATTTCTTTTATCTGCCCATTCAAACTATGGCCTGCACATACCACAGCATCCAAATTTTAACAACTGCTGCATAATGCATGAGGTGTCACAGATATTAGCAACAAAGCAAGGAGAAAGGTTTAAACCAGCATTTTGACAGACCCCATCATGCCAGGAGTTACTACAGCAGTAAGTAGGTCAATCAGCTATCCCACTCACCAGGCAAATATCTTTCCAAGAGCAGCTCTAAACCAAACTGATATGTAGGTAATGCACAGTCAGGGTGGGTAAAAAATACATCGTCCCTTTAACCATCCACCACAGCCAAAACACACCCTTACTATGTAGAAGCTGAATTTCTTATGCTTCATTATCTGCACATCTGCCAGGAGTACTCAGGTTTCAAAAAATATAATTATAGATGTTTGAAACAAAGATGATTATCATTTAGACTGCACTCTGAAAAAAAACATTACTTCATTATCCTTACATTGGCTATCAACTTCACTGCTATTTGTCCTTTATTAAGGATCAAAGATTTTACTTACAAGCGAGCACAACATGAACACACGCAGGTTCAAACTCCATTCAGGATATCAGTTAAACCATCGCATGCACTTCCCATGACACATGTGAATAAGATACATGAGACAGCTCCACTTCCAGCCAAGGCTAATGACACAGCCCTGTGATATTGATTTCCCTCCCCACCATCTGATTTGCTGCTCCCTTGCTGGCAGGGACCAGCCTGCCAAAGAGCTTTATTTCAGACAAATCCTTCTCAAGACAGATGGAATATGGCACTGCCCATGATTGCTCGAACAGCACAAAGTTGAAAGCCATTAGCACAATTACACATCTAAAAGCCTATAATGTCTGAAGGTCTCTCAACAGCTCTTAACTGTTTTCTCTTTCTTTGTCCCCATGAGCTGGCTAAACCAAATAAGATCTTCAGTTTTCAAATTTCAATCCAATTTTAACAGTATAGCATCAGGCTTATCAGCAAAACATAATTGCCTCAAGCCCTCATCACTCATTACATTCAGCTCCTTGTCAACAGGAAGCAAGGGACAGACACGCAGATAAGACCCTGTAGAGAGAGAGCACCTGCTGAAGTGTCACACAGGAAACCTACCTCTGCTATGCATGTCAGAATAATCAGACACAGCTTGCCACTGTGCAGGCGGTGCTCATCTGCAAGGAAACAAAAACAAATGAGCAGTGCTGAAGAGTCAAATAGGCAGAGGTCCTTGCTACTGCAGCGTGGAGATTCTTTCTACTCCTGCTTCCTCTGTGATAGACACTATCTAACAATAGCCATAGAGCACTATCTCTTTCCAGCCCAGCCACTAAGGTTTTCACAAGTCTCTGCCAATAGCAAAGTTTGATTTGAATCTGTCAGCATTGTGACTACCAGTGGGGCTTTTCTCACTTAGTTTTACTTTTGCGGGTATCCTAAATACTGGCATGAGTCCCTGCCTTTCCAACATAGATAAGACATGTTGTCCCCTCTTTCAAATCCTGTCCTAAGAGAAAGGCCACCCTTATCATAAGCTATGAAATGCACAGCAAAGCTTTGGTAGAGGCATAGCACATTTTAACAGACTGGACATAACACTGGGAATCTAAGTCCCGAGTTATAATCCCAGCAGTGAGAGAGAGAACCTATTTTACTCTGTTTGTGAGCTTCCTTCATGAAAGGAGGAGGTCTGCAGAGACTGTGCATTTTAACTTGAAGTAGTTAACCTTGATCAAGTTTCACAACTTACTGTTCATCCTAACAACTTCAAGCAGTTTTGGCCCTGAAGGATAACTGGAGGACTCAACAATTCACAAAGAACAGAACTGAGCAAGAGCAATGAGGAAGTGTGTTTTATTACTATTTTTTAAAACTCTCTACTCTGTATTTTATGCTGATGTACATCATTGACATGCATAAAGCAGTAGCATAACTTGGGAAGGAAGAGACCTCTGGTCCAGTGCCTGGCAAAGTGGTACCATGACTTGTCCAGTCAAGTTTTTAGCATCTGTGGTATCAGCATACTGTGGTATCTCCATCTCTGTGCTCATGGATACCACAGTATCCATGGGCTCCCGTTCCATTCCCAGTGTGATAATTATTTTCCTTAGATCTAATTAGAATTTCCCTTGCTGCAGTTTCTCTGCCACCTCTCTCGTTCATTTACTGTGAATGTCAGAAAAGTCTGGCTCTGGCTTCTCTACTCTCTCACATTAGGTGGGACGATGAAATGAACTTGATTTGGGAATATCAGTTCCAAAGAACTATATTTTGAGGAAGCTCAAAACCACACATTCCCCGAGACCTTCAAAAATTTCTCCCAAACCTGTGAAGACTAAACATGACATCCCAGACATACGGCTTAAGAGTCAAACTTGGAGGAGGGGAAAACCTGAAAAACTTTCATATAAAGTAAAAACCAAACCAAACCAAACAAACAGCATTAGCCAAGCTTCTTACATCTTTGCAGGTCACCTTAACAAACACTTTGCTTGTTAGTGTGCATAAAATACATAAAAAAAGATAGAATGGATTTAGTTAGCAGTTCTGTCCAGTTCAATACCTCTTGTTTTCTGTTCTAAGGCTGAGGAACAGAGATTTACTAACAACATCTTTTGTGAAGCGTGCATATTTCATCTTGCTATATAAAGTAAGAGAAAGCTATTTTGGAGTGGAAGAGTTAAGTCTCTCCTATGTCTGCTTACCTCAGATAAAGCATTTTTAAGGAAAATTTTCCTACTCCAACAAAGGAGAAGAAAATGGCCTCAGAGAACTCTGATACACTGGAGTCTTGTTATTTTTCTATTGTAAGGCCTCCCTGTGTATATAATAGGTGCTGCTACCACTTCTACCTGGGGATCATGCTAAAAAGGCTCCTGTTCTCCACTAAATACTCTGCCTTCAGCCAATGCCTGTTGTGAACAACATGCCACTTGCAATCGACCTACAGGCAATGCAGGCTGGGCCTTGCACAGCCAAAGCATCCGTCGTTAAGGGTCAAGCAGACGATTTCCCGGAGGAGGTCTATCAGTATGAACCCAAGTTTATAGATGGAGAAAACACAGGCAAGATTTTTGTTTTCCTCCCAAGACAGCTCTCTCTGACTGCCAGAAGAAACAAACCAGGGAGGACAATCCATCAGAAGACAACCTATTAAATTATACTCTTTGGGACACAACTGATACAACTGTCTAGCTTTGGATATGCAGCAAACCAATCCCCATTCTAAGCATTACTCTTTTTGTCTTGAGACAGGTGAGAAGTTCAAGCTATTTTTTCGCTTTCCCTTACTGCTGTATTGGTGTCACTTGCTTTGTCTTACAGAAGAATAAAAAATATCCCAATCTAATAGTCCCTATCTAGAGTCAAAATATAAACAAATACTCCCACTACAATTAAGAGACAACAGTTTGGAAGGCATTAAATTGAAGTGTGCAATACACTTTTCAAGTGATTGATCTGTGAAACTCATTGATACATGCAGTAACATGAAGGCGAGGAGATTAAAGATGCATCAGCTACATATATTTTGTATAGTAATCAGAATCAAGAAAAATAAAGAAGCATCAATTCCCGCCTCAAACCAGAATAAACTCATCACTAGCTGCCTTAAGTAGAAGTCCTCTCTACTGGTTATTCCACCTGAAGCTGATCTGGTTTGGCAGTTCCCAAGGCACTAACCACTTTCCTACTGGTGTTGGGTCTCTTCTAGTCCAAATAACAATATAATTGTTATTTGAGAAAATGAAATGTTTTCTCATTGTCAAAAGTTGGAACTTCCAGCTCTTTGAGATGAACCCCATTAGTGTTATTTCTGAAGTCACTAGATGTGTTCCTGTGTGTTCCCAGCTTGCCTGCTGTGTCTACAGCCACATCATAGTTGTTACCTTTTGTGTCTTGCATCACAATTGAGCTGTACTTCAAGAAGGTTATCAGCAGGTTGCTGGTTTGTACATCAGCATCCAAAGGCAGCTCTGCAGAACTTATAACTGGAACAAAGCAGATAAGACATGTTTACCCTCCACAAATACAAGAGAGAAATATACAAAGAATTAAGCCACTGATTCACAAGGGTGGGCTAGAATTACCTTATCTATAGGGTCACATGAGTTCTTCCTCCTCCATGACCATCCAAACAAAGATTTTTGTCTTAAAGATTGGTATCCCTCTACTCAAAGACCATTCTTCCTGTTCCAGGTACACATTGGGGTATCTAACAAAGGAATAACCTTCTTTCCCTGCCCTCCATCCCCAGTTTGGAAAGATACACATAAATTTCCTCCTCCCTGCCAGGGAGAGGTGCTTCTTGCAGAAGCACCACAGAAGACAGGAAGGTAATGATTATTGCATGACCAGAGTGGTTTGCTGTAGATTAGTCTACAAAGATTTACTTTTTTCTTTTTCTTTCTTTCTTTCTTTTTTTTTTTTTTTTAAAGAAGTTCATCAATGTTTCCCAAAATAGAGAATTAGAAAGCAGCTTTATAGATCAAGAAGTGGAAGTAGCAATAGCTTGTGCCAGTGAAATGACAGCAGGGAGCAAATGTATACTTTCCATTTGTGCAACAGGCCAGCACCTCACTAGCATTTCTTTAGGACACATTCCTCTCTACCAGCAGCTATAGTTTTTATACCTTAAAACTGGACATCATCTTCCTTAGTCCTTACAAGGAACTGCTTCATTTATTCAGCTAATTGTGCAAGGCCCTTCCTGATCACTCCACAAAGTGGAGCTGTCAAATTCCCACGGTATGAGAGCCATGTCTCTACTAATGATTGAGCCTCAGCTGCCCACAAGGACCATTCTCAGCCCTTCCATTAAGGGAGGCTTTACAGGAAATATTGAGAAGGAAAAAACAGCAAATGGGAAGAAATGCATCGTGCATTTACCAGAGGTGGGGCCTGCCAGATAAATCTGATATCTCTTTCGAGAAGATAAATTAAGAGACCCAAAACAAATAAGTGTAAGAACAGACATGACAGATGTATCAAGACTTTAGTAAAGCATTTGATTCAGTTCTGCATGAAAAATGAAGAGTGATGCCAATAGAGGGGGACCAATGGAGAAACTAAGTACATCAAGTGTCTGGCAAAGGAGAAATGACTGGAGAAATGATTAGTCTGGGAAGTTACTACCGGAGTTAATTCAGTTCATTTTAGATAAACTTTCTTTCTTGTTGTTTGATAATCAATCTGCTTCAAACATAACTGCTTGAATTGCATTACAGAAATGATAGAGCTTTCAGCTGTTGAAGGCTGCACAGACTGTTTTGAGTCCATTCACCCTTGAAGCTCTGGGGTTTCTGACATGTTGCTAACATGCCCAACCTGCTGGCAGTCTGTGCAGTGACACTGGAAGCTTTGTCATACCCACCTCCCCTCTAATACTACGAATAGTTCAAAGATTTAGCTAAAAGTCAAAAAAGTATATCTCTATCCTTAGTGGGTCCATCCTTCTGGAGGTGTAAGAATGAATATTTAACAACAGTAAGCAAACTGACTTTTAGACACTACAATGACAGACATACTTGATTTATATACTATGGATCAACAGTTTCCAACAAAATCTTAAAAATAAAATAAAACAAAAAATCACTCTGAATAACACATCGCTGTTCCTCCTGGTTCATGCCACAGATTTATTTTTAATACGTTTTGAAACTTTAAAAAGCCATAATTCACATTATAGGCTACCAGCAAGTTTCAAATCAGGGCACGAACACATTTGTAAACCCAGTCAACACCAAAGGTGCCTGAAACCCATAGATGGATTTTTACATGTTCCCATAACTTGAAAATAGTTCAACTACATTTTTTTAAATGCAAGAAAAGAAAGCAATCTTTTCATTCCAAAGCTGAAATGCTTCTTGCTAACTCTCAGCCATAGGCAAATTTTACAGCTAAGCTGCAAGATCTTAGAGAATGAGGAAGATTCTGACGTACATTTAAAATAACAGCAGTACTGAA
This sequence comes from Crypturellus tataupa, assembly GCA_034781795.1. NCBI lineage: Eukaryota > Metazoa > Chordata > Aves > Tinamiformes > Tinamidae > Crypturellus > Crypturellus tataupa. The sequence goes on along the minus strand of JAWLRI010000203.1, from coordinate 61,171 downwards.
GAAGCATCACTCAATTTAACAAAAGCCAAGGTCCTCAGGAAAAAAAATATCAGAAAGGAGGAATCAACAAGGTGACAGCAAGTAGAAATAAAGAATGCTTCCCAATGCAACTGCTACACACGAGGATCAGCTCCTTAAACTTAATAACCTTACAAGCAGCACAATGCCTCAAGCAAAGCTTCATGAGATCACTGCCTCTGCTGAAAGCAGAATGGCTTTTGTTTTGCCTTTGGGTTTTGATATATTAGAAAAGATGGAAAGAGAGTGAACGCGCACATGTGCGAGTGAGCGCGCGCACCAGCTGTAGATGGAGGTAACAAATTCTGGCAGTTGTATAATAAAGTGTGTGGGTGGCTGCATTTGCGACGAACACTTTGAACAGAAGCCCACAGAATGCCCGTCTCTACGTTTTATGGAAGATACACAGGGAGAGTTGAGACCTTTTTTTTAAATGAATGCTTTTGATATCCATGGCAACCAGATAGAATTCCTCTACAAGGAGGATCATTTTTTAACTAGGGTAACAAATGACCTGAAAATCAGACACCCCTGGGTAACCCAGGCTGTTTTTTCCCCAAAAATATTCCCAAGCTCTGCTCTATTCAGTCTGAGTTCATTCTTTTTGCTAACCACTTTCTCCAGATTCAGACGATGTCACTGAAGTACATGTCATCAGCCTTTTGATTTCTTCTCTTAATTTGGGCTAAACCTAACCTACCTTAAATAAAAACAATGTTTTATTTTAGATGACCTCAATGGGCATTTATGTAGACACTTTGCATATCTCATTTAGAAGAAAGAGCTCACTGCAAGCAATCCTTTACAAAGCCTGTCAGAGAAGGAGGCAGAGAAAGGAACACCTCAACTCCCAGATTTGATTTAAATCCCAACTAATTCAAAGCTAAGGACAAGTGTAATACTGACATGCATGAATCCACTGTGAGTCTTTGTATATCTGTTTCAGCAACATATACTCCCAGGTAAAGAACAAGACAATTGATACTGGAGATATTCCTAAGTAAAAACCTACATAAAAACAGGTTCAGTGCATCTTCAAAAGGGCACTGGGACACTACTATTTTCAGAAGGAACATCAGCATAATTTAATTGACCAACATACCAAGGAAAATAGGAACTATACAATTCATCTTTTAAACACCTAAAAAGTAAGAGAATATCTTTTGTTCACATTTAATAAGGCAGTCTCTCCAGGAAGAGAAAACCAGGTTACATCTGCTCCAGATGGACTGCATTAGTTGCCATCTTGAGAGAGTGTTTTCCTAGCTAGACTTGTAAATGTTTGCCCCAGGAGAACATGATATTTCTCACCATCTGAGGAAGGTGGGGTGGTTCCAAGCGGAGTGACAGGTGTTGTTGGAACTGGGCTGGTCGGTGCTGTCATCAGCCCCATCTCAGGATGGCTCTAGCACAGAACACAAACGCCCATACACAGGTCAATAGCTTTTCTCTATGGATCACTATTCATATGGATCACTATTCATACTCTTTCAGACTCTCACACAATAGATGTGACTAAAGACATCAAGAAATTTCAACCTCTCTTCCAAAAAGCAAGGCTGTGCTTCTTGAGCTTGGACACCTACAACTAAATCATATATCAATATCTTTATCTGCCAAAACATACATAACTGGTGACAGTCCCCAACAGAAAGCTCTCATGCCCTTGCCTGGTCCTGAGTAGAAGACATGCAGACACCTACACTGCTTATTTGCTTTTGGTTCCTCTGAAAAAAACAAAGTGTGTGCAGTTAAAGGCTTCCTTGATGATCCTTTTATTTCTCTTTTTAAAAGCAGATGCTCCTTCCTCTCCCCAGGCTCCACCTGCTCATATTTAAAGATGATGGCAATTTATTACTTCCCTGCCTCACTGTAAAGCCCAGGCACCACAGGAAAAAAAGTGCATAGCATAAATAACACTATCATTATCAATCCCTTCTGCTTCCATCACTTGGTTGCTCTCCCCATTTCATCTTTGCTAATAGTTACTGGCTAATTACTGCTTTGACTTTACTCTTTGCAAGCTTCCGGATCTATCCAGACTGGTGAGACTACAGGCAATCTGCCATGCTATTTTAAGTTTGGCTGCCAAGCAGAGTGTCCATTTCATAGGGCAAGTTTTACATAAATGTATCATCCTCAAATACTTCAAAATAAAAGAGATGGAGGACCCAACTTTACGTATGCTCCAAGGGATTTTCTAGAACACAAGCAGATACCTCCACATTATCATTAAATCTTTGCTCATTCTATGAACAACTATATTCTGGCTTGCATCAGGAGGAGCGTTGCCAGCAGGCCAAGGGAGGGGATCCTGCCCCTCTACTCAGCTCTGGTGAGGCTGCACCTGGAAAACTGGGCACAGTTCTGTACTCCCCAGTACAAGAGGGACGTGGAGCTTCTAGAGGGTCCAGCATAGAATAATGAAGATGATTAAGGGACTGGAGCATCAATCATACGACGAAAGACCAAGCGAGCTGGGCCTGTTTAGCCTAGAGAAGACTGAGAGGGGATCTGATCAATATGTACAAGTACCTGAGAGGAAAGTGTAGGGAGGATGGGGCCAAACTCTTCTCGGTAGTGGCCAGTGATAGGACAACGGGGAATGGGTACAGGTTGAAACAAAGGAAGTTCCAGTTCCATATGAGGAAGAACTTCTTTCCTGTAAGGATGACAGAGCCCTGGAACAGGCTGCCCCAAGAGGTTGTAGAGTCTCCTTCTCTGGAGATCTTTAAAACCTGCCTGGACACCACCCTGTGCCACATGCTCTGGGTGTTGCTGCTGGAGCAGGGGAGTTGGACTAGCTGATCTCTAGAGGCCCCTTCCAACCTCATCCCTTCTGTGATATAAATGTCTATATGTTTTAGGGAGCAAAGATACACATATTGCAATTTGAAGACAACTTTAAACAAGTCCAGGTAATAACTTTGAAACATAGTTTTCCACTGAAAATCTTGAATACAAAAAGATTCACTCTCTAGGTTTTACTAAGGTGTTTACCTTCCTCTTCCTCAAACATCAGCTGTCAGCTGAGAGAGAAGACTGCCACCTAGCAGCAAAAATCACAGATCAACAAGCTGGTAAATACAGAAACCTTAACACTTTGGACATCAGTGCAACTGTATTCCTGCGCTTCCAACCTGCCCACAGACCAGCAAATAGACAATTGCACAGCTGCTCATCCAGCAATCGACACAGCCTTAGCCATGAGCACTTCTCAGCTTTTAGGAAGTTTTCTTGAAGGACAGCATAACTCACCTTGTCCCCTCAAGTGCTATTCTGGGTTAGATTATGCGCAGTGAGAGCTGCACTCCAGATAAGCCCACTGAACAGTGGCCACTCCAGCTCCCACTTTCACGAATAACTGTTTCGTCCTTTTATTACTTTAAGGAGCCTTATGTCAGCTGCTTATTTCCTATCCCCTTTTCTCCCTCAGAGGGATCTTGACCATATAAAGACCCAACTTGGTAACAGATAGAACTTATAGAGCAGAAATCTCACAAGTGGTAGGTATGAATCACCTGGGCAAATTAACAACCCACGGAACAAACTTTCTTCAGCCCAGCCTTCCTCCATGAGTGCTACTCTCAGTAGTTCTTTCTACCTCCCCAAGCCAAGTGGCTAATCAATTATGTATGGCTCCACTCTGAGCAGCTGAAGTCACTGGGAAAAGGTGATAACTGCTTTGGTATAATTTATCTCACAGGCTACCACCAGTGCTTGTAAACCAAAATTAACAGCCTACACCTGAATGTTTTCTAAGCCCATCTAGCTACCCCTTCAAGCAGTCTACAACCACCAGATCAGACACTCATTATCGTCTGTCTTCCAGCAATCCCCAACCTTGAAAACTCATGTAGTGTCCAGAGAAGCTTTCAGAGTTTCATGACCAGTCACCATTTCTCAGAACACAGTTGCTGCTCTTTCCTCTCTAGACACAACACAAGCAGGAGTACTCTGTTGGTCTCCCAGGTGAGGGGGGTTAGATTCTCCAGGGAAGTCTGGATATTAAATAATATTTGCAACAACCACCACCATGTGCCAATTAGTCCCTACATAAATACCTCCAAAACAAGCAAGATTATGCAATTTATATGCTTCCAGACAGGATAAAACATCCAACTTGGATCGTTATCTGTTTTTCCCTAAACTCTAACTTAGCATGGCATGAACTGCTGCGATACCTGCAGCAACCTAACCTTCCTCCATTGAAGCCTACTCCATCCTACCTAAAGGCAACATTAGGGCACAGAAGGAATTCCACACACCTCTTCACATAGAGTGGGAAAAATGTCTCTTGACGTGAGCTAGGCAAAGCAGAAAGCAATTCTTAGTGCATAATAAAATCCAGGCACTGGCTGTTTTTGATCTTTCATGCCCATCTACAGCCATAACAAGTACCCAGGGAAAACAATGGAAATGAATCAACACCTTTTCACCAGTTCTGTTTATAATTTTTGTACTTGAAGATACCCACTATGAAGAAAAGGGCAAAATCCACTCTGAAACTCACCTGTGCCAAGACTGTGATGAAGTTTCTGTTTAAGTGAACAGCTTCATAGAGGGCCAGAAGAATTGCTTCATTTGTCCTGTAAGAGTGATACAAAAGCATACTTAGTTATGGGCTATTCACATATGAGAATCTGAAAAGTTTTGCTCGCAGAGAAGCATGACCTATCCAAGCAGACAGATTTTTGAGTACTTCTGCAAACTTTGCAATCCGCAAAAGAAAAAGAAAATGTTTCTATAGCTTAACTATAGTCTTTTTTCCCCTTCATACTCAATTGTCCATATATGTCTGTACTTTCTGGGAGCAAAGGTTCTCACTGACATTTATCATTTTCCCTCTTAATTTACAAGACACATTCCTGTGGACAAGAGTGCATGAACCATTGCTTTCTACCAGTCACCTCCGTCCTCTCCATCTTATGTTAAAAATGCCTAATACAAACCACAATTTTATACATTTTGTGGCAAGCAGTTCAGCTGTGGTTCATTCTATTTCATCTTTCTCGCGTAACTAACAAAAACACTGTTTGCAGGGGTATGGTACTGTTTTAGGTATAAGGCCAGAACTGGTTCCCTAAGCTTATTTTGCTACATTAAAACATCTCTGCGACGGAGCAGATCACGTTTACCAGTGTGGTAAGTCGCCTTTCACTGTGCAGCTAACACAGGTGCACTTACTGGACTGATATCTTCTCATCGGCATCTGCTATGAACATGCTGCCCACCTACGGAAAGAAAGAGTATTGCACAGAAAGAATTTGTGAAGCCTTTTAGACCAAGGAGAACATGTGGGTATAACTAAGCCCGAAGTGTTCTGCAAGAGATGTTCTCATCCAAGGCACACTTGCAAATTTCTTTTTAAGACCAGTAAAACACAGATAGGAAAATTCTACAGACCGAGTGAGATGACCATTTATAAACACTACAGTTACAGATCAATGCATTACACGTCAAATGATAGAAAACAAGACTAAAATCTGATTCCCAATCTGGATGAGTCTATGATTTTATGAAGACCAGTAGAAATAACTTTCCTATCTGTTTGTCCCCAGGCAATAGCAGTTTTATCCATGACGCTGCTCACTGATAGCTGTCAACGCTGAACTGTCCTTACTTACAAAAAGTTTTCCTAATGTGACTTAAACCTCAGATTGCAATTTAAATGAAATACAAAGTCAGTCTGAACAACTAGGACACTGGATCCTCTTTACCGTGAGATTAGACAAGTTTTCAATTCTCCTATGGGACCCTCTCTGAAAATAAATAAATAAATTAAAAGTCAGTTCCTGTTGAAGTGCCACTGTACCCAAGCTTGAGGAACAAGGAACAGATCTCTAAAGCCAAACACAGACTTGGCTTTGAATATTTCCGGGGCACACTGTGCTGTAACAGCTTTTCTGTTTTAGCCTATATCAGCAGACCAGTAATATGTTTTTAAAAAGAAATAATTGCTTAAAGCATACAACAAATATTCAAAAATTATGGTTACTTCAACAAAGAAGATACAGTAAATCAGAATTTGACTAGCAACTCCAGAATAGAGATTTCATCCTTTTAGAAGGGCTTTCCCAGACAGCGATGTGCTCCTCACAACGTAGTTACTTCACTTGTTTTCAATGCGAGTCAATGCCTATCTTTCTCCAGAAGGACATCCCTAACCCAAAAGAGCTTTGGGAAATTCTCACCCTCTAATGAGGTCCCTGCTTCTTTGAGGTCCCTACCTGAATAATAGAAAAATATTGCTTTCTTACTTACCATATTGGTTAGGGCTGAGAAGAAGCCACTCTGGTGCTCTTCTTCTTTATCTTTATACTGCCTGAAAAAAAAAAAAAAAGGGAAAAAACAAACAAACATAAGGATGAGGCTGCAGGTTAGAAATAGAACTAGGATTATTTCATCTAAATTCCCATAGGACAGCCTTGCCTGATTAGGATACAGGCTGGAAAGAACTCCAACATTCATATTCCCCTTTCCAAGACATTACAAAGGGATACAAAGAGTGTTAAATGCATATAAATTGTGTAGAGATGAAGTGGGAATGCTGGAAGATGAAACACTGAACACTGTCTCAGCTCAAGTTAAAAGAGAGGATTAAATGACTTAGGAACTTTCTGTCCAGCAGTGACAAAGTACATATAGCCCACATCAGTAACAAAAAGTAACAGAACAGTTTTTACTTCAATCAGTAGCAGCTACGAATTAAACCACAGCTGCTCATCCTATGGACAGCAGACCACTAAAGCTCACAAACACAATTAAACTGCATCACAGCCTGGTTCCTGCCTGATCCTGTGCTCTCCTTCCCAGGGATATGCAGGCTGGAAGATGGCTCTATGAACCGAGGTGCTGTCAGGAGTCTGTGCCTGCGTGCCGGCCTCCTGGAACAGATCTGGGATGCAAAAGGGTGTTTCTGTGTGGGCTTAGCAAGCAGGACAACATGAACAAGCACTGCACCTATTATGGTCCAGAACCATGACAGTAGTGCCTATGTCATGAAGCCCTTGCCTGGAAATAGAGTAAATAAGTCAAAAATGTCAGGTACCTCAAATTTAATCTAATTTATTTTATTAATTTATTTAGGCATTGAAATGGACTAACAAACCCCACAATCATTTATTTCATCTTTGGTATGTGTGAAGAGCTTCTGTCAGATTACAAAACTCAATTTGAACTTTCCATTAAGAAAAAGGCTGCTTGTTGCCCAACATACAAGAGAAGAAATGCTTAGTCAATCAACTGTCTGTCAGTAATTCAGAACATCCAAAAGTGTACGAGGAAGCTCTCAGAAAAGCAATGGCCATTCCCCACAGATTTAATCTGATTAGACGTAATGCAAAACACAAGACAACGATTGAAAAATCTGGGGGAAGATTAAAAAAAATACAAATAAATCAGGGAAAACAGGTCATAGCCTGTGACAGCTTTTATCAGAAATGAAGGAAGTTGGGTGGGTGGAGGTTTTCTTACTTGACACTAATATGTTAAATATGTGATTCACAGGTTTGTATCATCTTGCAAGCACTATAATAGTCGCAGACATTCAAAAGGAATTAAAACATTTTTCTGGATACTTTGGAAATCTTCCCCCTGAAAAGCTACCTAAGCAAAACTGCTTAATAAGTATCTGCACAAAAGCAGCAAGTTTTCCTTAGAAGAAAGTACTTCAGAAAGTTTTAGAAACACAAACAAGGCTGGAAACATGTTATTCCTACTGCTGGCTTCTTTTTTCAGGAGCAGGTGCTGCTGTTTACCATTTCGAGGAGCATCCATTCCCCCAATCACCCCCAACCTAATTCAACCTGGCATCTGAATAGCCCTGGATACATTGTTTGTTTTAGATTAGGCTCAGGTAAAGCAATTTTCCATCAGAAAAGTACTCAGCAAATCATTTATCATCTTTTCACATGGGATCATGTGATTTTACGCAAGGTTCACACAGAGGTAGAATCAATGATGTCAAAAACATACAATAGAAATCTACAGCAACATAGTTTCTGAATTACATTAGCACAGCTGGCACAGATGCATTCACACTGGCAATAACAGCAACAACAGAGCTGAAGTACCTCAAGGCATAAGACTATTCCCTTCCTCCCCGGCTGTTAAGTGATAAGCAAGGGTTTTAAAGTGCTTTAACAAACAAAACAAAAGTTTATTGAAAGGGATGGAAACCACCACACAGCTAAAAATTGAATGATGGTTAGGCCTTACCTGTTGTACTCTGATAAAGCCTGGGCAATAACAAGTCCCATTCCCTGGAAGTTAAAAAAAAAAAAAAAAAAAAATCTTTATGCTACAAGTATCAGTACAGGAAAACAAATATTGAACACAGTAGTGGTTTACAAGCCAAGACACTCTGCCACGCTACAGAAGATTTCCACTGCAGCAATTTGAACTTAGGGCACACTATGATACAACAAAAGCAACATTGTTCAAAACTAAGGCATCAAAAATTAAAGCTGGATACTTAACTGCACAAAGTTACGGAGGAGAAAGTTTACTCTCCTGGGCCCTCCACACAAAGCATACTCAATCGAGAAGGTTCAGCAAAGTGACAAGACCCTTGGAAGAAAGCTGGTGGAAAGATATCTAGAGGCTGACTACAAAGATCATAAACATTACAAATTTCTTCAGTTCTTACAAACAGCCTTTGCCAACCCTCAGTTGACGGTCATCCTTCTCCCTCAAGCTATTTTAACTCAGAGTGATTGTTCTCGCCCTTTAATTGGTATGGATTTTATTTCTTTTATGCTATACACAAAGAAGAATTTGCAAGTCAGGATCTCTCATAGCCTCAGGTGTGCTGCCCCCTCCTATCCAGGCTGGAAAATAAAACCTGAGGAGTGGCTACAACCCAAGATTGTAGGGCTCTTGGTTTTGGTACATGCTTCTACCAATCTACAAGAATTGTCTTATGAACTGTAAAAGATAGATGACAACATAAGATATGGATAAGAGATTGCTTTTGCCTAAGGAGGTAACTTGTGTCTCTTCAGAAAACAACAGTGAATAATGTATGGATAGTTCATTAATGTATAATATACCAACATTTCTTGTTACTCAGCTTTTCCACCATTCCCAGCATTTAACTGGTGATCAGACTACCTAAATTATGAGGTATTTTGCTCATCTCAAGAGTTCTGTTAGGAAAGAAACCCAGTATTCTAGCAGTCTGTGTTACAGCACCATTTCCAAATCTTCACATCAGATGCCAAGAAGGCCAACACTCGTGGAAGAACATTTTCAAAAGCAGAGAGGAATAAGTCAAATACTCACATTAAGTGTGGGCTCATCATCAACAATGGAAAGCTTTACAATGTAGGGATTCACTGACTGCTCAGGAAAAGAAAAGAAAAAAGAGGGTTTAAGTTCAGCCTTTAATAAATAAAAAAGGAAATGCCCCAAAACTTATCTTGTAAACTTACCAAGCCAACCTAGGAGGAATTTTTCCCCTGTTCCACAACACAGAATGCTCACAATTCCATAAGAGTCACCAAGGAAGCAAAAAGGCTACTAACTTGCTCAACTAGGCAGGCTCCTGATTTTAATTGAGAGGACAGGGAGTTGCCTTCTCCTTTCCCAGTTTGACTGACATCTTGAAAGTAAGACTACCATCCTGCAAGTCCCTTATCTGTGACACACACTCCAATGCAGCAAGGACAAGTGGCACAGCTGGGACTGAGCATTCCTGTTTTCATATATCTTTTGTGCAACACTTTGCAAAGGTCACGCCAAGGAAGGACCCAGGAAAGTATGACAGTCTCACAGACTCATTTGCTGCAGAGTTAGAGCTCAACACTAAACAACTTGTGCCAATGAGAGCTACAAGTCTTTGGAGAATACAAATTTCTTGAACTCTCAGCCTAATAAAAAAAAAGATAAGCCCTAACAATTTAGAAAGTATTTTGAATTTGCAATAAATATTTGTTTTCATTGTTCATGTATGTCAGTGCAAAACTAACAAAGTGAATTTGGAACCCAAACAGAGAAGAAAAGGCTCCATTTGCACTGCAAATGAGAAGAACAGAGCACTCAAAGCATGCATCAGCCTCACTTTAAAAGTTACCCAGCTATCTGTCTTGCCCAAGGCCTGGGAGCAGGTTAAAAACAAGAGCTATCTGAAAACAATACCCTCCCAATTACTTGGTGCTTCTGGAGAACTAAGTTTTGCCTTTGATACAGAGATGGATCAGAAGAGAAGAAAGCCTCGCTAGCCTGCCTGCTGCACCATGGCAGTGCTACCTGCCCTCTCAGAAATGGAAAGGAGATTCTTGCAGAGCCCATTTGTGCATGAAGAGTACAAAGACTTTGACCTAAGGCTCAAGAAGAGATTCCCCTTGAGTAACGATATATGCTCCTCTCCGTGCCGCCACATAACCAGGGATGTCTAGTTGATATCAGGAAGGCATCCTGCAGGTCTCTCCATACTACACCTCATGTACAGAAGAGTGGCCAACCTGGCATGGCCTCAGGCCCATCAAAGAAGAGAGGAGAAGGTTCAGCATCACCTCCAGCCTGTGAACTACTAGCATTCCTTTTGCCCTTGACTCTCCCAGATGAGTCCTACATGTCTCCTTCCTTCTGGCAGCGAGGTGTCTGTACAAGGTGAACAGGGCCAGGAAGCCAGCCAGCCTTGCTGCAGACATCTGCCTTCTTTCAAGTGCCTTGTCCAAATCTGCTCAGACCTGTTCATTAATTCCTATCTTAAGACTTTTCATGTCTCTGTGCTCCTCTATCTCCTTAGAAAGCAGACAGATGCACTAGAGCAATGCAATCACCACACAGTATTGCTCTATAGGGGACACGGCAGCTTCTAGTGCCTTTCAATACACTGCAAGCCTGTACCAACACTGGCAAGTTCGGCTTGCTCTCAGTCTGCACATATACAATGGGAGCTTCAGTCTGCACATATACAATGAACTTCAGCACCTTCAAGTTGTACAAGTACCTCTGCTAAGCTCACACAATATTCCTTAATTGTTTCCCTAATCTAAACCTGTTACATCAGAGTTTCCTTTATTTCCTCTTACTGGAAATCACAGCGAAGGGTTTGGAAGTCTAAATAAATTATACCTGCCACTCCATAGTGCTCACCTACATGCAACCGCCCCAAAAGCTGCTGCTCAGCATTTTGATTACTCAGAGGGTTCAATCAAGCAGAAACAGAAGCTTAAAAATAGCTTCTGCCTCCACCTGCCTCCATATATAATAATAATAATAAATGATTTTCAGCTCTTCAAATAACAAAGGTCTTCTCTGATCACAACCAGAGAACAAACATGGGCCTCCTCTTCAGAGATGAGGAACAAACAGATTCTTGGAGCCTGGGAATACTCAAGACATGCTCCATGAATTACCCACCATTAGCCACCAATAACTGACTGCACAGAAATGATGGTGAACCTAGGAGATAATTTTCTGAAAAATTATAAAAGACAGCCCAATTAAAAGCACATCAGAAAAGCAAGCCTATGGAGTAAGGATGCTATGCAAATCCACAGAGATCTAGGAGAGAGAATGAGATCAGGGAGTCTGCCTCAAGTTCCAGCTCAAACTTACAGGAAGCAGGTTCTTGCAAAAAAGAAAAAATCAACTCCACAAGCTAAGCATATATAATATTTAGATGCTTAAATTATCTTTATATCTGCAATACAAGTTGGGGACCAGAGTCTGCCTGATTACCCCTCACTGGGGACTTCAATAGTTTCACTGTCATCCCTGATAAGACCATCTCTTCTGCAGGCAGGCCATCTTGCAGGGAATTGGGGCTTGAATAAAAGCCTTGGTTTTGTTGTTTGTTTTGTTTAAAGGGATGGCTTTAAAATAATTTAATCTCTCATAGAAGTTTATATAAAGATAAATAAAAAGATGAATTTTCTGACCCCCACAATGATTAACAGCTACTTTAGCACCTGCTGTTGACAAGGTAGAAGACAGGGAGTGCAGAGGTAGGCATGAAGGCGTCTCAGCTACATTATATGCAATCAGACATCAGTACACAAAAGCAAGGGAAAAAATCCCACACATTTTCACTGATTTCTTTCAATCCTGCTTAGCAAACAATGGTACCCAATTCTAGCAGGTTGAACATGAAGTAAAGACTTTTTTCCCCCACTGCAATGTTATAAAGGAGCATATCTACTTAAAAGTTTCTGCTCTGATTTTATATTTTAATTTACCGTTCTAAAAGACACGTTAGAATAGCGAGAAAAAGAGAAAATAAATGCTTTGCCCATAATATTTTGTCTGTCACCATTTTCTTGACATATTCATTCATTTAGCTTCTGTTCTGAGCTTCTGTTTCATAGTACCAAGGTAGAAATATTTTATATATCCTGTTCTGCACCTCAGAGAAAACTATGAAAGACAGCTGAATACTCAAGTATAGACCAAGAACAATTTTTTTTAAATTATTAGGTTTCAGATCAATGACATCCTTTTAAAGGTTCCATCTAAAGATATGCATATATCACTTTTACTCCTCTAACAGAAGTTAATGAGCAAACTGAAGTTTCAGGTCACTACACTGGTAATGAAATCATGGACAGCTATTCCTCAGGGAATTTGAAAGGAGACTAGAAAATTCATATCCCCAAAATATGAAAGAACATGTTCATGCAAAACACATCAGTACTCTCATTAAAGACAGAAAAAAAGTCAGAGTCAGCTAATGAATTTTCAGCCTAATTAGATTTTCTTAAGCAATCAGAACCACAATTTAGCAACCAAATGGAAAAGAAGGGGAAATTTAAAAAAAAAAAAAAATCACACTATGCAAGCCAAGATCTTTGCCAGACATCTGCCTCAGGTTGGTGCCTTTAAAAAAAAAAAAAAAAAAAACCCACACCCTTAGAAAAACACCAGCACAAAGAGTTAATTTTCTTTGGGTGCCCAATTTGAAGATATCTAGGAGAGTCCTTTCCAGAGCACCTAACGCTAACTAAATGCCCTACTGCATTTAGTTAAAAAGCTACTGCAAAAAACAGAGGACAAGTCCTTATGTACTCAAAGACCTCTAACTTACTAATGAGATAAAATACAGTATACAGGGATCCACAACTCTGGTACAAGACTAGACAGCTCTCTTCTGAGCTGAATGCTTCAGTTAATGGGCTATTAACTTTTTCTTATCCACCTTGATATTTCAGCCATTTAACCTAGTCCCTGTTTTGGCCTATTCCACAGGTCTATCCATAATCCAAATAAGCTCAGTTTTCTCCAATAATTCTAGTGGAAAACTAGAATTCCAGAACTTTCTTTTTCTACCTACCAATTTAAATTCATTAAAATTTTGCCAATTGCAGAAAACAGATGAAGATGGATCATTAAAACATCATGCCCTACACAAAGAAAAGCAGAACTATGGTCCTTTTTGTCGTTCATGTTTTTTTCAAGGCAATGAAAAGTAGGAAAAGTGGAAACGCACCACAAACTAGCCCAATTCAGAAAAATAAAGATGAATAAAATTCCTGAAGAGGAATCAAATAGAAATAGACTTTTCTTGGTATACTGGCTATGATGTTTCAGTTCTGGTTTTGGTCATAACTTCAACATCTCTTTGGAGATCCACATTCCTTCGGTTTGATTGCAAGGTTATCACTGAAAATTCTTTTTACTTTGAAAACTGTAACTGCACACTCTCACACAGAGGGAAACAGGCAAGTTCTGCATAACAGCACCTCTTCCAAGAGGACCTTCCCCAAATTTCTTCCACTAAGGAAAGACAAACCTCCTAGTTAGTTTCTTGCAGACTTATAAAAACTAACTGTAAGAACATCATATATATTTGTATATATACATATATCAAAGGCAGAGGCTAGAATAGTCAGTCAAGTTTTTACTTCTTCTAGCAGTCTGCACAACTGCCTTGTAAAGCTTCTGCAGGTATATACTGGTATTCTGATATATGTTATAGCTTGTATTGTTAAAAAAAATATATTGTAGGTCATAATTCATACTGCTCTCTAGGTTTCTAACAAAATAGAAGGTATTTTTCCTGTTACCTGAACACTTACCTCATACTTTCTGTAGTTGACCAACAAGGCAAGAAGGACAACAGCATCATAGCCATGTTCCCTGCGACTAAGTGGGCTGGACAGAATCTGGAATAAAAAAAATCACATTGTTCTGCTCAGGCCAGTTTTGGGAAGCTGGTAGCAGCTCTCACACTGTGTGTGGCTGGGCAATGTATACATAAGAGCAAATTATGTGATAAATGAAAGATGATATTCAAGATATTGGGAGCGTCAGTGCTTCCAAGAAAATCTCAGTTTCCACAAAGAGAAACTTAAGCAGAGAGAATGTATAAAGGTTGTCTGGATATAAAGGGTAAATATATTTCTCAACAGTATTGGACATATCTCAGTGCACTGTCAACATTCTGTGCAGTTTTTGTGGGTTTCCCCAAGCTTAATTCCACTTCTGGAAAGTGTAACTTTATCAGAGAACAAATAGCTTCAGTATAACCTGACTGACTTTAGAAGTAAGTTTCTCTGATAAAGAATTTCTCTGTAAAATTTTCCCATGGACCTATTAGGTTTTTATCTGAGTACAAATGTCTCAAGTAAAAATAGTTTAAAGACTTGGTGACTGAAAACAGCAGATAGGGGAGGCTGGTAGTACAGGAGGGGAAGGGGAGGAAACCCACAGCCCTTCGAGTGAGCCATGAATGGAAGGCACATGCAGTATCAGCTAGATATGTTGCACTGAAAGAGTTAAAAACATGTCATTGAAAGTCCACACTATGGAGAAAGATTCCCTCTCCTAGAAGGAAAACTCTTACCTGTAAAATAGCTTCAAAGATACTGTTAATCATCACATACTCCAGGATGGTGTTCTGGCTAATGTTATCTGTCACCTGAATGCAAACACAAATTTTAAAGTCTGATCTGACCCCTGCCACGGTGTAGCTACCTCTCGCATACGCTAGGAACTGAAGAGTTATACTACCAGATGGACGCATTTATCCAGAATCTCACACTTAGTCAGCAAGTCAAGGGTGTGAACAGCACTAGAGCTAGACACGAAGTAAAGGAAATCTGTCCTGCCTCCCACATCTTCCCTGGCAAAAAGCATGATCCATGTACAAAGAGCTTCCACTTCCTCTGCGGATGGGTATTTCACACAGCCACACGACAGCCTTATCAACCACTGAAGCAGATTGCTACGCTACAGGCAGGAATGAAAAAGCAGGGCCTAGATGCTACATCAAGCCCTCTCCCATTACAACCAAGGCAGTGAAAACCTCCCCTATGGTCTATTATCTCTTATTCCAAGAGATGCTGAGTAGCCATTTGCTCCAATTTCTTCAGTCTTCACATCCTCACCACCACTGGCTACTCCAAACTTACTCTGCCTTTCTTCAATCTCTGTCCTCTGCTCCCCTCTTTATATATATACACACACACACATATCTGGGACTTCTTATGTATCTTTTTCCCCTAAGAAAATGGTTGAAGATAATTTATGCTTGCTCCTGCATCTGTCTCCCTTTGCTCCTGCTGGCATCTATCTCATAATAAAGTCTTTGTGGCAGAAAAAGTCTGCCAATCCTTTCCAGTAACGTGATTAGAGCAATGAGGCCATACTCTGTGCTGATCCTTGTTTTCATGCAGTCTTGCCCTCTTAAGCTTCACATTACAGCGTTAAACTCCAGTTTCATACTACTGCTTAAATTTTGAAGTAGTTAGATGCCTCACAATGTGGCTCATTTAAACATTTAAGTTATTGTACATCAAGTTTACTTACCGTCACCAAGCAGAGAAGTAGCTTCAGACATAGACTTTTGAGGCTTTCAGAACCTTCTGCACAGAGCAGCGAGTCCAAGCTCTCCATCAGATTCTACAGAAGAACAGTTATATAATTTTAAAGTAATATTTATACTGATATTCCTGTATTTGAACCCTTCAAAAAAGACTTCTTATATTAAATATTCCAAATAAAGCCACATTTGTTCCAGAATCAGTAATTAATCCATTACAGCTACCATACACCCTGCAGGTTGTAGTCACATCATTGGTTCTCAACGCTGTGTTGTGTTAACTACATTTTAACAACTATTCACAGACCTTCACAATTATTTCAGAGTTTTCCCCAAAGACAAGAGGATTTTGTATACATATAACTAATTTTATTCACTTATTACTTCCGAGCTCTACAAATATGGTCTTGCTTTGTGCTTGCAAGACAGCATTTTCTGGGCTTTCTTTCTCCCCCCTCAAGATTTCCCCATTTTTCCTATGTACGTCAAGACATTCTGGTCTCCTGCAGCTAACCTCCAGTTTAATAGTATAAATATTTGTTATTATTCAAAATAAATACTGTATAGACATTTAATATTCACAAATAATTGCTTTCCAAATTACTAGCTAAATGACAGATAATACATTAATTCTTAAAGGAAAAGTACACTTCTAATAGCTAAATACTTCGGGCTTTTTTATTTTTGTTTGCAAAGAAAACAGAAATTCAGCTTTATCCCGTTTCTTTCTTTTTTTTCCTCCCCCTCCCAAACTCAGCACCTGAAAAGCACCAAATAAGTTTACAACAATGTATGCACTGATAGAAATCAGAGCATAATGGCTATAGGCTAAAAACTAAATGCAAGATATGAGGCTCAATAATATATAATATGGGGACTAATGGTCTGTGCCAGTCTTTTATTGCCTTAGGATTTCTTAACCGTAATGAAGCTACACCACAAAAAGAAAGGAAAAGCAAGCAAACACTCTGTTATTTTAACAAACATGGAGATCCAAAGCATCCTACTTTGAGCCACTCACAGATGAGAGATTTCAGGACAGTTACATTTAGTCATTGGCAAGTCCCCAGACAGGCACATCTCAGCAGACACAGCTGTTTTACAAATAATTGCCCCTGTAAAATAGCTGGTATGCAGCAGAGTGTTTCTTTGCATTCCCAAGGCCTCACCTTCATACAGAGCTCTGCCTTATCAAAACCCACAAGCATGTTGATTATGTCAAATCCAGAAGTGGATTTGTTCTTCTGATGGACACCCCGAATCAATGCACACAAAGTCTGTAAAGGAGAAAAACAAATGCAATATAAAGCCACACCTACTACTCAATGGCAAAACCTGCCCTAAAATACCCTCAGAGGGCTAGCAAAATACAGATACTTGAATGAATACCACCTGCTTGTAAGCTGTACATTTGTCTCAATTCTTCCATCTCTACTGTTTCTAAGCACCATCTTGGATGCTGATGACTCAGACTGGAGAAAGATATCCTATCTATACTTTTTTTCTGGTTTATTCATCCCTTCATTTCACAGCACTTTGAGGAAAGGCAATCTCATAGCATCTTCTGCGTAGAACCAGTTTGCTCTACTCTCTTCAGACAACATCAGAAAGGAATATAACCTCTGAAAACACCTAACTGTCACTTTAAGGACAAAAATATTGATTAGAAAACTGCAAGGAAGAAGCAGTGTTCAATAACAGCCATGTCTATGTGGATGGACATATGTTAGAACTTCCCAGATTAACTCCCTGATCCTAAACATGACAAAGACACATCCATATAACATAAGTTCTCACACTGTGCCTGTCCACACAGCAAATGCTTTTGCAAGAGACAGCACGCACTCCTTTTTTACCTACCACCATGCTATACTAAGCCTAACTAACAAAATGCATCTCTGCCAAGAAACAAGAAAAAATGACTTCAAGACTATTAAGCAGCTTAAGTTTTCTAAACACTTAAGGGATTTTGAAAACCTTTTCGCTAAACCTAACCTGCTCTGTATTTCTTGCTGCATGCTTTGGATTATAGTTCACATTATATTCTTGGAGCTCACTAGCAACATATAGTATCAGAGCACACGATACTTCCAACAGATATTCCAGAATATTAGAGGGGTAGATGGGACATCTTTGTCCACCAGAAGAACCTGCAGTGGTGAGTTGTGTCATCAGGCATCTTTAAAGTCTATAAGGAGGTGAGTGGGGAGAAATGTAACCTTTCTAGTTTAAGATTCCATCTTGAATTCATCTATGAGGAAAAAAAGTAATTTTAGAAGATACAAAGCCACACACTGGTAGACCACAAAGAATGATCAGACCTCTATAATATTAGCAAAAGGACACAGCAAGCATCCTTTGTTTTTGGTTACTGTCAGAGAAAGGATACAGGACTAAAGAAACATTTAATTGGTATGGCCTTTCTCAGGGGAAAAAAAAACAGTGTTTACATACATTTTGGCTTCAGGATCACCTTTCACAATGAACACAGTGTGATTAAGAGAACCCCTTCCCAACCCACATTCAAGATGTGACCTGGTTTCTCTTTACATTCACACAGCAGGATTCTGGACTGAAGCCCTGGCCCAATTTTTGCAGGGAGCCTGAATTCAAGCTTGGGAATTCACAGCTGGGCTGGACCATCTATGCAGCTGTAATTAGAATGTTTAATATTGATAGCATCCTTTAAAAATAATTAAAGACAAAAGCAAGCAAGATTGCATGTCAACACAGGTGTAAATATTCCTTTCATGACAGCTCTTTGCAGCTTGCTGCTGGTCTATGGATGACTTCCCTGATCTGAAACCCATATGTTCCATTCCTACAGCTGACAGAAGCTTTTACACTGCATTCACTAAACTGTAAGAATCAGCTTGGGAACTAGTAACATCAAGTGTCAGGATTGAAGGGGACAGTCTCCTACACAAGACCCACAGGTAGGAAAGCCTATCTTTGGGAGAACACCTTGCAGGAAAAGGGCTTCTAATTCAGGGTGACAACTCTTCACAGCTTCTGATTAGGAAGCTGTTCAGTAGGGACAGTGACCTGTATAAGTTTTAGATTAACTTTACCAGAATTGTATTTTATTTTTGAACAACACAATTCAAAAAGAGGTTGAAGGTGAGAAAAAAAATGAGAGGCGTACAAAGTTATACAAACTAATCTTGAGCCTCAAGTGAGACACCTGTAACGTGAACAAGCCCATCTTGCCCCTTTGTTCCCACCTTCTTCAACTTGCACTAGGTCCTCTTAAATTTTGAGATAAGTTACTGTTTCTCGAAGACCGAAGAGACTGTGTTTGTAACCTCCACACAAAATGAGTAAGAACTACTCAGTACACTTCTCATCACAACTAAAAAATATGCACAAGATGCTTGATATCATCAGCAAACACACTGCCTCATGAGAGGTAAAAAAGCATATTCCCTGTATCTCAGGTCTGGTACCTGTAGTGCATTGACCACTCTGATTGGGTGCTCCTCACCCAGTGCCTGGATGCAGTGCTGGAACAAGCAGTTGATGTTATCTTTTATCTTCATTAACTCTTCCCCATCCAGGGCCTCTAACTTGCCTTCTAGATATTCCAAGTTAACCTGTCAGGTGAAGAAGCAGTTCATGCATATTACACAACTGTTGATAGCTTAGCAAACCAGGTTGTTGCACTGACAGTCTGCTACTTCTTAGCAGAAGTAAGTCAGAGGATATTCAGTTTTTACGTTACCTTCATTAGAAACAGCTCTTCCCAAAACCTGGGGTTGCATTTACTGGGGTCTTCTGTCTAAAAGAAAAAGGAGTGGTCATGAGAAAATTACAGAAGAAACCATTCATACAAAAGTTAAAAAAAAAAAAATAAAAAAACCCACATTACCACAAGTAGCTCAGAAACAGTATCTTTCACTAGCTGACACAAGAGGCCTTATACTACAGAGTATTATCTGTACAGATTTCTAGAAGTAGAAAGCTATTCTATTTGTTATTCTACTGAGATGCCTCTGTGCATTTTCTGTATTGTTTTGCAAGAAACAGTTTTCCTCCCCAAGTTAAACAAGTATCAAAGAAGCTCTCATAACACCCCAGGACCCTTCCCTCCTTTTACTGCATAGATCTTCTGCCTCCCATTGCATTACTAACTTCAAAGCCACGACCTCCTTTAGATCAGAAATGGTCCTGGAAGACAACAGGACACAGTGAAAACATAGGAGAAAGAATACAGTGTTCAGCATGATAGCAGGAGAGCCTGAAGGACTCCTAAAGGAAAGGCTGTCTACACTGTATGGTCCTTATCTTGTAAGAAGGATCTACCTTGCAGAGGCTTCAGCACAAATTAAAACATGAAAAATTCACACAGCACTTGTGAAACAGGAGGTGCTTGAGTTCTTACCGTGAAGATCTCATCATACATCAACACAACCTTCTCCTTCAAAGGCTTTTTAGAAGCTGAAGATTTCCGGAGCAGTCCACCCTTCTTCTCTGTTTGGGCCATGCTGTATATCCTAAAGGTAAGAACAAGCAAACAAGAAAAATTAAGAAAACCTAAACTTTTCTTCAAGGCATATTGGAATGTCACAATCACGAGATTTCTTCATTACACTGAGATATTACTAAGGCTCTCAAGTTGGAAGCAGGGGTTTTAGTAACTGTACCAAATAAGAAATCAAACCAAATGTCTCATCTAGTTCTATATTCTATTTCAAAGCAAGATGCAGAAGTCAAACCACAGGCAGATATGGAATAAAGTGCTTACAGGTAAGCTTTCTTCTTAATTCTACTTTCCAGAAGCCAATTCATAACTCAGCAAGACAGTTTAGAAATACATACATATAAATAAATAAATATATATATATGTTTAATCACACTGTATGAACTGTGATGCTTGTTATCAAATAGATGTCCAGTCCTTTTTGACACTGGTCAAGCCTCAGGGACATCCTGGGACAAAGAGCTCTTGAAACTGATTGAAAAAAGTCTCTATTTCCTTTGCTGTCTACTAAAGCACTTCGAACTCTGCCTTTGCGCTGTGAGGCCACATCCAACAGTAGGAAGCATCTGGCTACAAAGCTTCTCTAAAGCTCTCCAGGCACCCTTGCTCATGCCAACCTTTGCACCTCGCATACTTCAGCTGTGCCAGTTGCTCTGCAAAACAAACCAGAGAAGTGCCCCAGCTTCAAAAACACCCTGTGTGGTTTAGTTTTGGTGAGAGGGTAAAAGAATACAAGAAAGGCAGTTTGCAGGATTTTTCTTTTTTAATCCGATCAGCTCCCCAATCCATTTCACAGCAAAGGAAGTTTTCTAGAAAGACAAACAGGGTTTACTATAATTAAGTAATTGGTACTTCACACTCCCTGTTTATCCTATTAAAACTTAACTAGAAAGTATTGTTATTATAGAATGAGCTGCTAATAAAGCCAAAAGTATCAGCCATAGCTGTAGCTTCGGCACACTCCTACAGCCACGCCATTGCAGGCTGGACGCATCCCTTTCAACAAACATTCAGCCCAGTGCTGCCTCACACATCACCATCCTGACCTTGTAAACAGGAATTTCTCCACAATTCAGCACTCTGGCAGGCACTGCTGCTGCTGCAGTGCTCTGACCTGCTCTGTCACAGCAGCACTGTCTGATAGGCCTGCACTGGGCTTCTGTCCCTGAGCCCCCAGCCTGTCTCCCTGAACTCCCAAGGTAATCACGTGGCAGCAGCACGTTGCAGGCATAGGGCTCACTTAAGTCACACTCCAGAAAAACAAGGGCAGGCACTTGTGGCAGCTACACTCAGCCATACTAAATTATGCATAGCGAGGTAAGTGCCCTGCATGCTGCCTCCAAGACCCCAGAGTTTTGCGAGTCGGCAGCCATGGAGACAGCCTTAGATTTAGCCTTCAGTACAGACTGCCTGAACCTCTCCCACCACCACAGCATGTGCAGATACAGCCTCCTCTCAAAGAGCAGCTTCTAGTGAGCAGTGAATGCCAGTGCCACATCTCTCCCACTGCAGACAGTTTTTGACTGCCTTAGACTACAACTGTGCATCCAACTAGGATTCCCAGGAGTTCAGAGTCTGCCACAGCTTATTCCAAGATCCGACACTTGAGCCATAAATCTCAATTTCAAATGGCTTTGAGGCTGGAGAACTGACGCTGCTGCAAAAAGCTCTATCCTGACTGCAAAAGGCAAGTATGGACCAGAAGGTAAAGGTGAGATGGAGACAACAGATCTCACATCCAAGAGGCTGGGATTTAGAGAAAGGAGTCCCCTCTTCCAACCACAAAGGAAGTTTGCACAGTTGGGTGGAAAAGGGCAGGATTGTGTCTACTGGGGTGGAAATGGGGACAGTCCAAAAACACACTGCCAGAAGAAAGCTAAAGAACTACCCCACTATAGCCTTACGTAAACAAAGAAAGTATTTCTGTGGCCTACTAGTTCTGTATTTCCTGTTAAGATAAAGAAAAGGTTTCAGTCTAATACACAAAAAAGAATACATCAGTCAATCATCTTGATAGCTTCCCTCTTACAGACTTCAAGTTATTTTTAAACTGCCATGGGAAATAAGATATTAATTAGAAATTTAATTGGAGAGAGAAATCTATTAAAACAAATCAAGAACAACATCACTTTTAGCAAGACAAATTTTGCCCAAGATTGTACAAAACCCTTTTGCAACCAGAATTGTGAGTTTCTGAACCTACAGCAGTCTCCAGCCCCAGCATCCCATCCATAACAGCCATCTGTGTGCTTCTAATTGAATCGCTGCTAATGAATCCCAATGTCAAAACTAATAATCTAACCTACAGGGCTTCTAGGTATGTACAGGAAGGGATCAATACACTCCGCCTAGACATTGAACTTCTGAGAGATTACAATATGTTTTAATATTTGTCCTCCACTTATAGAAAGGCCAAAAAGCCAAAAGCTCCCAAAAAACACTTGATGCTGAGCAAGCATCAAAGGGACTACATGATCATCTCTATCAAACTACATGATCATCTCTGTCATTCTCATCTCTGCCAAACTGTGAACTGCATTCAGCTTCTCTCAACCTGAGCTGCATGAAGTATGTACAAAGAAGGCTGCTAGAGGCAATGATTAAATAATGCTCTTGCTTATAATTGGCTATTCTACAAATGAGCATATGGAGGAACAAGGGGAGAAAAGTAAGTCTCCTTTCATGCCAATGCTTTATTAGGCTGTGCTGGTTTCATGACCTGTGATGATCAGGCCTGTACAGATGGCCTTTTTCTTTTCACTTTATGCAATTACATTGTCTAGACGTCATGAAGAGAAAATCATAAAACTGTATTTCGCTAACAGGCACCTCCTGGGCAGTTGCAGAAAACATGAGTTAAATGCACCAAATATTTATAAAAGTTGTAGAGGTGTCATGTTTATGACATTTTCTGAAAACAATGAGACTGACCATAGTTAAAAATTATCCTTTAAATGCATCATAGTTAAAAAGCTTCAGTGCATTTTCCACATCTGAGGTTCAAATGGATAATTTATTCTGTCAATAGGTCAGCTCCATTAGTACATGCTGCTAAATGAATCCTACCACAGTTCCTCACCATACAGGAGAACCATCCCTCAGGCTAAGAGAAGAGAACACATGGGCATTTTTAGAACTGCAGGTACTTTGCTGTGCTTCAGAAGGCCCATGATGCTTCATCCAGGACTCAGGGAAACCTGAACAGAGCACAGCTCTCGCAGCTTACAGGCAGGCAGATGAAAGGCAGGCAAAACTCTTGCTTTATCTATCATCAAGCCCAGGATCAGCTGATCCAGTCAGGAGCAAAGGGATGAGCACATCAAACCATCCTCTTCCCTCCCATTCCATTCCAAAAGTCACAGCAGAGATTCAAGCCAAACATGTGACATGCAGATGAACACATCCCCATTAACTTTTGGTTATAATATCCACTGAAACAACAAAAGAGGCATTTTGAAACTGGGGTTTACTTGCACACCAAGACACATACAGAACTGGGACTTGTCCACACGGTCCCTCAGCTCCCTTACAGGCTTATCACTGTGCAAGTCTTCTTCTGATAGAGAAAATATTTTTGCAAAGAACACTAACATTAATGCATATCTAACCTACAGAAATGCAAGGATCCAAAATCTTAAGTTTCTGTATTTCTTGCCTGCATGCAGCCTGTAAAGATAAGCAACATTTTTGCATTTAATTTCCCAGGCTAACAAACCTGATTGATTCCAGGTTTGCAGATGTACATACACAAACCCCTACACACTGAAACATAACCACATATTGCTTTTTTCTCCCCAGTGCAGACCCCTCAAAAATCACACTGCTATACTGCTTGGCTAAATAAAGAGAAAAGAAATAGATGGAATAAAATGGTGTTTTCTATTATTTATTTACTTAACAAACCATTTATTCCATATCTGAAAAAGGGAGTGCAGATTACGTGATACCCATTAATCCATCAATGCCATTAAACAAGCCCTGGACCTCAATCAATATTGATAAAGACTGAGTAAGAACAGAGATACTCGTGCTTTTAGAATCCAGTCTCTCTTGACTCATGGGTGCTGACAAGACCGGACTTACTTGTTTACACAAATTTCAATGCCAGTAAATGTTTCCCAGATACCAAATGCAGGGACTTTCAAGTTATTCTGCAATTTGCCAGGTATAAGCCTCATATCTGCTATTTTCTTGATGACCTCCATCTCCACCATCATCCCTTCTCCACACCTTTATCATTGTTCTTTCAAAGATCTGCTCTGTACAACATGCAAAATCTGATGTCAGGACATTATTACATAGATATTAATTTGCCACAGCTACATCACATAAACCTCTATCGCAGTGGAGTCTTACAGCTCCTGCCACTACCCAACAGACCAATAGAAAATAATTTTTAGGACTGATGTTTGATTAGCAGTGAGGAGATAAGGGGGCTGAAAACCACTCCCCCCTACACACACCAACAGGAGGAAGAACAAGGGAGTTTGTTTCTGAGTGACAAAGTTTACAAGTGAGAATGCAAGTTTTTCACAGATCGCCTACATTGTGAAGAGGGGAACAAACCTTGGCTTAAAGTTAACCTATGGCTTCTGAAGTGTTGAATAGTAATCCAAGTAGTCATACATGTCCTAAATTTCTGAAAAACTTGCACTTAAACCATGTGAATGTTGTGATGACACCAGATCTGTGCAGTTAAATCAGCTTCCCACTCTCCTGCATCACAGAAAGTGATGGACGATCCATATACTGCGCATGATCTTAGGAATCTCAAAGCCTGGATGGCATCTTGACGCACTCTGAGCTTCAATGTTAAACTCCCAGGGATGACCTAACACCAGCCTAGTACAACAGCAGTGAAGACAGAGGAAGAGAGCAATGGGTTTAGTTTTGTCAAAGCTTTAGAGAGCATCATGACCAAATTCCTACCCTTACATTCCTGTGACAAGCCCTCTTGCAGCGTATGGTCTGTGGAATCTTACCTTCTTGAACCTTCAGCCTCTCCTGTTGAGAACAGCACTTTTAAATGCAGCTCCTTGCACTTTGTACAGCAAGGCCACCCTTGCTCTCTTCTAACATATCATCGACAAGTTTTCGTTCATCACTAACGCTACCTGCTACTCACACAATCTTCAGTCTGTGTACAACATCAAGATTATAATAAACCCTAAACAGACATGTAACAGCTGAAACAGTTATGCTACTTTTAGATTTCATTTGTTCTTTACAACCTCACTTATGCACTATCCATTGGAATGGACACTGCTCAGATCGCATCTTTCTGCGCATCTGAAAGGTGCAGAGCCCACGAGAGCAAGGGGAAAGGTTTACACCAAGAGTACATGAGTTCTAGGGCCAAGCTGGAAGATTTTCCAAGTGTTTTATGTAGTATACAATGACAAATTCGTTCAGAGGATGTATTGATGACAAAAATCCTCACAAATCCTACTACTTTTCCACTAGCACAGACCCAGTATATGTATTTTTACCTTCCATTCTGCACAGAGCAGTGGAAGTATATGCACTTATACCCTGTACAATCTAATTACACCACCAGTGACCTATTTTTCCCCTTTGAAAAACAGGAAAAGAAGCTTCTGAGCACACATATAAAAACAGACTGCTTCCTACTACACCTGCTTTTGCAATGATATAAAGGAAAAAAAATATGTTACATTTTCTCACTTCACCATAGCTGCCTTTCATTTCTACCTGACCAGTTAAAATACCACTCAATCCATCAGCTTCACACAATCAACACCTTAAGCTTCTACTTGTCAAGTCCACCTAGATAAGTGTCACATGCTTCCACCCCATCTGCTCAGATCACTTTCCCAGCTCAGCTTTTTCATTTCATGGCACCTCCTTTTTGCATCCCTGGCTGCACTGCCTAACTCTCATGTCACAAAGTTTCTGCGGGTTTTCCCTTTTGAAGTGTCAAAGCCTGACCCACCTAAACCACCGTGAAACATTCCACACCTAAGTGCTCCTGCCACTCAGATCTTCTCAGGTGCCCTCCTTCTGAAGTGAAGTCCTCTTCCCGTAAGCCTGCCCTCCTCCTCCTGGGGCTCATGCTGGCTGTCTTCCAGGGGTCCGAGGCTAGGCTAGATACAGCACAGCTGCATGACCTTGGCTCTGACTTCTGAGCAAACTGCTAAGTTCCAAGAAATTCTGCAAAGTAGCACCATGCAAGATAAGAAAGGTAAAACTACAGAGAGTTAAGGGGGCTTTTGAGACATGGATCATTAGTAACACAAGCATTCAAGGAGAAAAACTGAAAAAGAAAAAAGAAGCATGTAAAGGTATAAAATTCCAGTGGAAAAAAAAAAAAAGCAATTCAGCAATATCGAGCTGTTCCAAGTAGCAGAATTTGATCCTTCCTCTCCTGAAAGATGCCTGCTTGGTCACCTGAGGTCTTACTAAGGGTGGTAACTCATGTTCAACTGGTGGCTTGTTAAATCTGCACTGTACATTTTGGACATACAATTTAAAAACAGAAAAAGTTAGTGACTACTACATATCATGCTTGCAGAGCTGCCTTGCACAGAGAAGAAAGTATGTAATATGGCACTGGGGGAGGTTGTGCTGTGCTTACTGGAAAACCAACCTGCTGTCTGTCCTTTTTGCTCCGGTTGACCCCTCTTAAAAATCTATTTGTCATACTTCCTGCAAGAAACAGCTGGCGTACTACAACCACTGCATACTGAAATGGTCTGAATTAACTCTGGGCCTTTTGCATTCCACCCATCTGCTTGGTTTAAAGCAGCTCTCATCATGCATTCGTACTATACGGACTCTGGGCAAGAGAAAACTTTCTTACAGTGACATACACAACAGGGTTTTTACCAAGTTATACAGCAAGTCATTGCTCCCTTGAACACGATAAGCATAATAAATTACCACCCTGGTGCCCCTGTGCAACTGCTTGCAGGACAGTGATGTAAACTGGATAACACTGATTAGCAATAAAAAAAAATAACTCCTGCTCACTATTTTTCTAAAGAGAGACATCTTTAACCCAATCCATTTCAGCAACCAGCTACCACAGTTGCTCAATAACAGCCGTATCAGCAAAGTCAAAGGGTTTAGCAACTGGAGCCTGCTGGAAGGCCTTCCTGAACAGACCTCTGTGCTTGGAGCTGCGCCCCAAGGCGCTTGCAGCACACGGGGGTATGAGCCATGGTGAAAGCGCAGCACACGAGACTGACAGCTCCTTGGGCCCTTGGCTACCGCGAAAGCTTCTCCCGCTCAAGGAAAGTTCCCACAGAGCGGCAAGGCCCCGCCTGGGGACGGCAAGGGGAGCCCCTGCCACAGCGCCGGGGACACCAGTGGGGCTTCAGCAACGCCCAGAAGGGGCACCCGCTCACGGGCTGCCGCCTGCCCGAGCAGCGGCGGGGGAGAGCGGGGAACCGCGCCCGCGGGGGGGCCGCCGCGGTGCCCGGCCGACCGGTGGGACAGCCGGAGCCGCCGCCCCCGGGCAGCCGCCGCCCGCAGCAGTCACCACCGCCGGGGCCGCACCGTGTCCCCTGCTGCCCCGGCCGAGGCTCCGGGAGCTCGGCTGGGCGCTGGGTGCTACGTTGGACACGCGGGC
>JAWLRI010000203.1:17461-32574 GCA_034781795.1 Crypturellus tataupa | reverse complement strand
CGTGCGGACCACCGCGGCGCTGGGCTCCTGGGCGCTGGCCATCGTGTGGGAGAGCGGCCATGCTGAGGTGTGGGGCTTCACGGCGGCCCGCGGCTGGGAGCTGCTGCGGGCGCTCGAGCTGTGCCAGGGTGCCCGGGCGCGCGTCGCCTCCGCCTGCACCCAGGGCACCAGCCTGGTGTGGTGCGAGGAGCGGCCGCCGCTTGGGGCCCCCTCGGGCACGAGCAAGGGCGCCTTCAGGTTCTGCGTGTGCAGCCGCGCGCTGGAGGTGGGCGAGCAGAGCGTGCACCTCGGCGCCCTCACGATAGTCCTGCACAACTGCCCCGAGTATCAGCTCCTGGCGTCCCCCCAGCACGTCTTCCTGGTGCCCTCCGCGAGCGGCTTCACCACCGTCTCCAAGTTCCTGCTCATCTGGCATGCCGAGGAGGCGAGGCTCACCGTCACTGCCCCCTCCGTGGGCTTCATCCTCAGCAAGGTGTTGCACTCCAGCAGTGAATCGGATTTCAGGAAGCTCCTGCTTGGCTTTGTGGGTCTTCTCTCAACTCTGGCGCCTCTGGACATTCACACCTCTGCCCTGTCCAACCGCGGGGGGCTGCTGCTGGTGAGCACGCAGGGCACTGTGAATGTGGTAGAGCCAGATGGGACACAAAGACACATCTTTGACCTAGAAGGAGGCCCTTTAACCCAAGGAGATGTTGTGCAGTTGAAGGCCTTTGGTGACATGCTGGCCTGTGTGTTGGCAGGGGTCCTGTATCTCGTTGACCAGAACAGTGGAAGGCTCATAGAAAAGAAAATTCTCAACATGAAAACAGTGTATTTCCTGGAGACCCCAGGAGAGGAAGACAGCATCCAGCTCCTCACTCCAACTGGGATCTACAGCTTCAGCTTCTCTGTTGCTGAGGACAGCAGCAGGCCTGAACCGTGCCTCGTGGAGATGGTGTTTGAGGAGGCGTGCAGATACTACCAGAGGAGGAGCCTCAGCAGCTCCAAGCTGACAGTGGAGAAGCTGAAGAAAGGTGGCACCTTCCAGGCTCCCGTGGCCCTTGCTGCCATCCTGCAGCACAGCCTCCGCCAGAAGGAGAAGCCAGGCCAAGGCCTCCAGGACACTTATGCCAAGCTGTTGAACACAATGAGCCAGGAGCTGCAGAGCTACCTGAGCCTGGAGCTCCTCAAGACCTGTGTGGTAGGCGCTCCAGAGACTGAGGTAGAAAGCTACTGTGAGGAACTGGTGGAGCAGGAGATCAGCCGTGTTCTCCACTCCGACATTGATAAGGATAACTTGGCCTACCTGAACTCTGTCTTCACCTCCTTCCCCAAGGCTGCTTGGAAGGCCACGAGGGGCTGCCTGCAGTTGCAGCAGAATGGAGATGGCCACTTGGTAGCCAGGGCCACCCCGGAGGTGTGGAAGAAGGTTGTGGGAGGGCCACAACAGGATGAGGTGGGTCTGAATGGGGTGGTCCCGCTCTTTGAGCTCGTCTGCATGTCCTTGCTGAGGTTCAAACCCAAGTGGCTGCCCAGTTTTGTTGAGCTTACCCAGGAGTGCATGAGCGTCTCTTGGGCATACAGCAGCAAGGAGGGCCCAGAGGGCCGGGTGCCCCTATACAAGAGAGCACTGGGCGTCCTGGCGCGGAAGAGCAAGCGCAGTGAGGGGGATGATGAGCTGGAGCTTGAGCTGTTGCTCTGCAGCAAGAGGCCTAAGGCTGTGCTGCAAGCCGTGCGCCTTCTCATCCAGCTGAAGCACTGGCAGCGGGTGGTGGAGGTTGCAGAGAAGTTCTCCAAGGTGAGCCCCTTGCTCAACAAGGAGATCTTCGCCACGCTGCTGGCAGAGTTTGCCCAGCACCGAGAGCTGGACCCATACCTGGACAGGCTGTGGCCGCTGTGCCCCGCTGAGCTGACCGCCTCGGACATCCTCACTGTCATCCTGCAGCACCTGCCTGTCTCTCAGGAGGACCCAGTGCCCTTCTCAAATGAGGGGGGACAGCTGACTGTGGGCTTGCTCAAACCGCTCCTGCAAAGGGTTGTGCAGCGCCCCACTGTGCAGGACGAGATGTACGGGGACGCTCTGCAGAGTCCCACCTTCCCCCCTCCCACCCCGCGTCGGGAGCACAGGAGCCCTCCCCAGACAGTGGCTGACGATGCCCCTCAGCCACCCGTGCCAAGGACTTCCTCTCCCTCGGCACTGGAACAGGGTGACACTGCATGAAGTGGGGAAGCATGACCATGTCCCAGGTCTTGGCTGCACACAGAGGGGAGAGCCTCATGCCCTGCAGGGAGTCCGTTACTGCCTGGGAGTACAGAAACGAGCTCTTTTTGAGGGTCTCCCCATGGCAGCGTCTCAGAAGTCCGTGGGGTGATGGATGGTGGCACGTTCCCGGTACAGCCACGGCAAGCGGGCTACCTCCCACAAGTGCAATTACCTGTGTGCCACTGGAGGAGCAAATGCTGGTGCGTTTGCAGATGAAAGCACTGGCCACACTGCAGGACTAAAAACGTCTCCTGGCCTAAAGCACCTTGTATTTTATTTGCGTGGCTCCTTTATAACTTCACTTTTCCTTTCCTGATCCTTTAGAAGAGATGGTGGAGGGATGGGCAGAGACACAGGCTCCCCAGTCAATTCTCTGCTCAGTGGGTGGGCTGATGTCTCCAAGTCCTGCCTGGGAGAGACCAGGCAGGATTTTTTTTCTTTTTTTTTTTCTTTTTTTTTTCTTTGTTTTTCAGTGAGGCCACCCAATCCTGCTGTTCTGGGCTGTTAGCTGCTGATTGTCAGTGTGGAGCCAGGTTCAGCTCCGAGGGCTGGGTGTCGCAGCACGCGTGCTGGCAGCTGCAGCCCTCCATGCGCTGTCTTGCTGTGATTCCTCTGGGATCAATCCTGTAGCTGTGACTGATTACAGCTACTTAGCTAAAGAGAGCAGCCTAATTCCCTTATCTTTCTATCCCAGCCCGTACCCAAACCCTTCTGAGTGGAGAAGCTGGCAGCAGCCTGTGCAGGCTTGGGGCTGGCCCTGCCTCCCCTTCCTTTGTGGAAGCTCAGATTGTGCTGCAGGACGCCTGAGCCCTCTGCTCCCATCTCTTCTACCTTTGCCCTTTGTGCACAAAGGGGCTTTGTCAGGGTTTTCTGGCTCATATTGTGCCTCTGTTTGCAAAGTCAGTGTAACGTGAGAGTCGTCGCACGGGAAGATGCAGGTTCCAGCCTCTCCCCAGGACTCACTGCCTTTTCCTGCCTCCTGGGGAGAGAGACCCAGCTGTGGCTTTGCCTCTGCGGGGGGCCGTGGTGCAAAGGGCCCTGCTGTCCAGTGGAGCCATTTCTTGTCTTGCCAGCCGTGTAGAGCTGGGACCAGACCCACATTAGTCCTCTTGAGAGGAGTTTAAGTACAGCTGACATGCTCATTTTGAAAATAAAGGATCCTAAAGCAATGCACGGTTTGGCAAAGGGGAGGCAGAGTCCCTCACGTCGCTGGCAGACAGGGGACATACCTGTGAAGCATGGCTGGGGGTGGCAGCCACGGGACCTTCCTAGCACTGTCCAGGCGCCTTGCTTCTTGGGGAAGGCCTGGCTGGGGAAGGGTGGGTGTTCCTGCAGAGCTGCACCTTGTATCTTTGCTCCAGGCTGGAAAACCAGGAGCAGGGAGCATTGGGCCTGCCCCAGGGGGAACCTGGAGCCTTGGGCTCGTTGGGCAGAGCTGCAGCCAGAGGAAGTCCAGGCTGTCACAGTGCTGTTGTGCTAATGCCTTCTGCAGAGCAGGGCTGGGTGCCAGAAAGTCCCGTGGCACAGCAAGCCCTGGGGAAGAGGAACTGCAGCGGCCGCTCTCCGGGAGAGGGCTGGCTGGGGGGAAGCCTTCCTTACCGCGGGGGCTGCTGCCACGCGAGGGCCATGAGCCTGCAGCTGCCGCTCACGTGAGCAGGGAGCCCGGCGTGAGGGGGGAGCTTGTGGTGCCCCGGGGGCAGCTGCCGCACTTGGCAATCAGCCCTGGGCGCCTCTTTGCAGAGCAGCTGCTGCCCCTGCCGCCGAGCTGCCCTCCAGGGCCGCTCCAGGGCCGGAGTGCTGCCTTCCAGCCCTGGGCTCTGCGCGCCAGCCTGAGGGATGGGTGACAGTGCCAGGCACCCTGTGAAGGGAAACAAGGCACAGGGAGCTGCCCCGTGCGCTGCGCGAGGTCACCAGTGATTTATGGGCGGGGAGTGTTTCCCTGCAGGAGTCGGGTTAAGAGGGAGCCAAGCTGGGAGGGGCGAGAGCAGAGGGTAGGCCATGTCCCGGAGGCCTTCTGCCTCCGTGCGGGAGATCCCTGGAACGCCATGCCTCAGTGCCAGCGCTCTGGTGAGGGGGAGGCCTTGGCCCCAGGGAGCACAGGAGGAAGCGGGGAGCCGAGCAGGAGGCGGCTGCGTGAGGCAGCAGGAACCGAAGCCTGCGGCCGCCCTGCACAGCCCCTGTCCCCGCGCCGCAGCAGGCGAGGAGGAAGTGGAAGACGCCTTGTGGCAGGGACAGCCTGGGCTTGGGACCTCGGCTGAGCACAGACCGAAGAGGAGAAAGCGCTACCACAGCGCTGAGGTTCAGGCCTCAGGGAGCAGGAGAGCAGCCCAAAAGCAGAGGGTTAATGGCATGGAGCGGGACTCAGAGCTAGTAGAGACAGAACTGAGTCAAATGCTGCCCAAGAGGCTGAGAAAGGCCTTGGCAAGGGATGGGGAGGGAGGGTGGCCCCGCGGGAGCCGGGCTGGGCCGCCCCGGCAGCAGCTCGAGCGGGCGAGAGGAGGGACGGGGGCGCTGCGGGCGGGACGGGTGCTGCGGGCAGATAGCAGGGGGCCGGGGCAGTGCGACTTCAGATAACTGCAGGAGGAAGAAAACAGATCAGATCTGAAGGCAAATGGAAAAAGCGATAAAGCAGACGTACTTCACGGAGGGCGAGCTGGCTGGCTCAGCCTCCGCGCTTGGGCTGATAAGGCTTGGATTCCCAATGAGGGAAACGAGTCAAGCTGTTCACGTACACCTGCGCCTCAGCCGGCCTTAGGGGCGGCCACAGTGCTTAAGGCAAGGAGCGGCACAACAGCAAAGGCTGTGCCCCTGGCCACAGGGACTGCACCAAACACCGCTCCTGAGCTAGCTGGAAGCCTGCAGGCGAGACGTATCTGGGCACCCACGGATGCCCAAAGGTCCTGGCACTGGGTCCCTGATGTACAGCAGTGCTGTCCTCTGGCCAGGCAGGGGGGCAGCAGCAGAGCCTGTCTTGCCTGGCATCACTGTCACCCACGACCCTTATCAACTGCCCCGGGTGCCACAGGCTCCTGCCTTGTGCCCCTGCCTCAGAGGGCAGCGTGCTGGGCAAGTCTCTAAGCCTGCTGTGTCCTGTGCCCAGCTCATGAAGACCCCCACTGGTGCTGTCCTCAACAGCCACACAGCCCTGCGCCTGCTCGAGTTGCGCTGTGCCTGGTTGGGGTTCTGCAGCCCTCCCTGCAGCCCCCTGCACCGGCACAGCCCAACCCTCATGCCAGGCTAGCAGGAGGAGCAATAAAGTTTCACAGCTCAAGGCCATGGGGAAGTGCCAGAGCACTGGGGACACTGCGGATGGGCAGCAGGCTCGTGACAGGGCTTCCCCAGGGAGAAGCCTCCACCCTGACTCGCACCGTTGGGCCCAGCTTCAGGCAGCCTCACGCCAGCCCCTCTCCCATGGTTAGCACCACAGGACAGACGGAGCCGCAGGCACAGTCCCCCCTCACTGGGCTGTGTGGAGAGGGGAAGTCCTTGCCAGTGCTGCGGCTGTTGTCACCCCCTGTCAAGGGGCATACAGAGCCTTTTCAACAGGCTCTTTGCAGGCAGAGCAGCCAGAGTCTGCTTGCAGCCCCTGCACATCCCAGCTCCAGACTTTCTCACGATGGCCAGAGCCCTGAGCTGAGCCAAGAGCACAAGCAGGGACAGAGGTGCAAGGCCTCTAGATGCCGCAACGGGGAAACCCCCCGTGTGACCTGCCTGCCACCACGTCACATTCACGACCCCTCAGCCCCTCTCTGCCCACCTCTCCCCTGCTCACACCTCTGTGCCCTTCACCAGCGTGGCCAGAAGAGTCACGGGGTGCCTCCTGCACACATATGCACATGCCTTTTATTTTTTGACACCAGAAAAGTCACAGCATTAGAAAGATTCAGAGTCCACTCAAAAATAAATAGTCACACTGCCTGTAGAGCAAAGGGCCTCAGTAAGCAGGTTGCCACTGGCTGACAGCATGTGCCACAGCAGCACAAGCCACGCTGAGCCCACGCGGCCCAGTACGGGGCTGGCAAGGAGAACTGCCGTCCCAGCACTGCATGTCTGTGCCCGCGGCACCACAGGGGTAGGATGAACCATGATGCAAAATAGCTGCTCCCTACTTTTCCCTCCCCAGGAGGGTGAGGCTGGGGTGGAAAAACCCATGGCAGGCAGCATGAAGGGCAGACCCCCATGCGCAGGCCCAGGCATTGCACTTGTGGACACTACGTGGTGCAGTGGGAGCACTTGCGTGGGCCACTGACCTGTCACCCGCTCACAGCATGCTGTCACCTACCAGGAAAGGGGGAGGGGGTTTCGGCTGGGGGGGTCCCAGCCTGCTCCCCAGCCCCCGGGGCAGGGGGCTGCAGACAGAGCAGTCACGTCCAGCCAGCCAGGGCCCCTGGTCTCCTCCGTGCCTGTGTCGCAGGCGAGGGGGGCTACTTCCTTGGAGGCACCCGGGGAATGTGGAATGAGTTCAGCCGGGGCGCCCTGCAGAAACAGGTTCCATGTGTCACCCTCCTGCTGCAGTGTGGAGCGGGGAGCAGCCCAGGATGTGCTGGGGAAGCCGGCTGACAACCCACCGCTCCAGCCCAGCCCTCCAGAAAAGAGGGGGCTTGCAGCAGGCCCAGAGGGATGTGGGGAGACAACAAGGGGCTCTTGGAACAGGTCCTGGCACCCACACGTCCTGGCCCACCTGGTGCCCCTCCTCACCCTCCCTCTCTGCCCCCCCCAGTCCCATGTGGGGACCTGCCACTGCTACTCACATCTCCAAGAGGTCGCTCCTGGTGGAAAGGAAACAGAGGGGACAGCATCAGTGGGGCAGAACGCACCTTTGGGGCGGTCACCGCTCCTGCCCACCCCCATGGGCCCAGACCACCCTGAAAGGCACAGACCACAGGCTCCCGCAGCCCCTGTGGGCTCAGCAGCGCAGAGTGCTGCAGCTCTAAGCGAGTCCCGTGAGGCTCGGGAGCCTTCGCTGACTCTCAGCCTGATTTCAGTTCCCTCAAGTCTCCCCAGGCACTGAGTCTGCGTCTCCAGCCCCCTCAGCCGCTAGAGATGGGAACAGCCGAGGGAAGCAAAGGCAGCAGGGCCTGGGTGGTGAGGGAAGCATCGTGCTGCCCCGAGCGTGCCAGGGCTGCAGGCAGCTGCCAGCTGGGATCGACGCTCTCGCGAGGGAGAGCAGGGGAGCTGAGGCAGGATGAGCAGCGCAGGCCTGGGGAGGAAGGAAGGCGGCTGTGTTGGGCGCCGGGGGCTGCAAAATGTGTGTCCCTGGGCAGCTACAGGCAGGAGGCACAGAGACACCCTCAGTGGGGTGGCACATGGTAACAAAGCGTGGAGCAGGGGGCTGCTGTGCTGCCAGAAGGGAGAAATGGGGCCCAAGGGGCGCTGGTGGCAGCAGGGACCGTGGGCAAGCAGTGCACCCTCGTGGCAGCGATGCCAACCACACAGGGCTGCCTCGTCTGTGCAACATCCAGCTGTGTTCGTGCTGGGATCCCCAGGCTGGAGGCAGTTGCAAAGCAGAGGCGAGAGCCAGCTGAGGGCCCTGAGCAACCCCAGGTCCCTTTGCAGCCCCAGGATGGCGTCCAAAGCCTGCAGCAAGCGGTGGGGAGACCGCAGACACGCACGCAGTCACGGTTGCTCACCCGTAGACATCAGCGACTTCCATCCGGCGGTAAAACTTGGCAAGTCGCACAGCGAGGACTATGCTGGGCAGCAGCAGGAAGGTGCACCAGCCCAGGCTGAACCAGAAGGCGTTCTGGGTGTGAGGGAGAGCCGTGAGGGCCCAGGCCATGTGCTGGGAGAGATGCTGTGCCCTTTCCCAGGGCACAAGAGGACCTGGGTGCCACCCCAACACCAGTGCCCTCTCACCACAGAGTCCAGGATGTAGTCACAGGCAATGGCCTCCATGCTATCCACGGTCTGTGCCACGGGCTTGCAACGTGCCACCTCTCTCGTCAGCTGGGGACACGGGCGGGGACAGGACACGTCAGGGCTCCTCGAACCTTCCCAGCGCCCCTCGCCCCTGCTTCACTCACGCTGCTCTTGGCCCAGGCCACGTAGGTCTCGAAGAAGCCCAGCAGCTGCTCCAGGAAGCCCCGCGTCGCCTGGGAGTGGGCAGAGAGGGGACACATTGTGCCCTAGCCCACGCCGTGCCCCATGTGGGCAGCATCACGGGGCAGCACAGGGCACCCCAGCGTGAGGGGCACTTCGCGGGGTGGGCACGGCGAGCTCACGTTCTTGACGATGGTGGCCGTCTCCCTCTGCAGCGAGGCCTGCGTTTGCTCAACCCTCTGCAGCGTGGCGTTGGTCTGCACCTGCGTGGGGCCGCTCTCAGCACCACCACAGCCCCAGCCCTGCCAGCGCCCTGTGCTCCTCACCAGTGCCCCATGCTCCCAGCCTTGGGCACCCTCCTTGCCCCTCATGAGCAAGAGCACGCATAGGTGCTCGAGGGGTCCTGAATCAGCAACCCGCCTGCAGTTTGCTCTGGGGATGCTGGGCACACTCACCTGCAGCCCGCTGGCCTGGCGCTCTACGATGTAGATGTTCTCCTTGAGGCTTTGCTGGGGATGGAGCGAGAGGCTCAGGCACGGGGACACCCCCTGCCAATTTGGTGGGGATCCCACACCAGTGCCCCAGCATCGCTTACCAGCGGGCCGGGCAAGCTCGCGTTCATCTCCCTGGCCAGCTCCCTCAGCACCCTGGCTTCATCCTCCAGCTCCTCCTTTGTATGCCCGCCCTGTGGGAGACGCTCTCAGCGGTGCCCATCCTGCCATAGGGTCCCTGTCCCTCCGCAGGGATCCCCAGGGCAGCTCCCACCGCTGGGGGGCTCAGAGGGAGCCAGGGCTCTGGGTGGGGGGGGCTGCCAGGACCCCCATAGTGGAGACCCTGCCCGTTCTAGGCAGCAGGGCCATTGCGGGAGGAGGACCCCTTCTGCCACCAGGAGACGGAGCAGTGGCTTTGGGGACAGGGCAGGACAGGGCAGGCCTGGAGGGCTCTGATCTCTCACCACTTCCACTGCCAGCAGCTCCAGCTCTATGGCCAGATCCAGGAGGCTTCCATGGGTCACGTTCTGATTCAGCTGGAGAAAGC
This sequence comes from Crypturellus tataupa, assembly GCA_034781795.1. Classification (NCBI taxonomy): domain Eukaryota; kingdom Metazoa; phylum Chordata; class Aves; order Tinamiformes; family Tinamidae; genus Crypturellus; species Crypturellus tataupa. Next base: position 23,255 of record JAWLRI010000203.1, on the reverse strand, counting down.
AAAGAGATGCCCATGAATCCAGGAGACAGGGCAAGGAGAGGAGCTTTACCAGGTGCACCCGATCCCTAGAGGACAGAGAGGAGCCAGGAGCTGCCCAGCGCAGGAGGAGGTGGCTGGTTGCCTCAGAAGGTTTCATGAGGAGCAGAGCTGGGAGCCTGGCACCACGTGTCTCCCAGACTGGATCGCAGGATCTGCTCTGTCCAAGCACAGGCCCTCCGTGCCCACCTGCGCCCACCAGCGCCCCTCCGTGCCCACCTGCGCTAGGCTGTGCACGAAGTCAGGCGGCTGCCCCAGGCTGCTGGCCTCCAGCAGCAGCTCCTTCTGGCTCTGGTTGAGCAGGGAGACGGGGCTCAGGGTGATGTTCACCTTCTCAAAGGCCGAGGAGATCTCTGCCGTGTACTGCGGGAGCAGAGCCGTGAGGAGGGACGTGACGCAGCCCCCAGTGCCAGCTAGCACCTCCAGCACTGCTGCCCCCCGCGCCCACCTGAGAGATGTTGAAGAGCTCGTCCAGGGAGACCCGCTGGTCGAGGCGCAGCGTTTGCCAAAGGGCAGTGTTATCCTGGCACTGCCTGTGGGATGGGGCACTGGGTTGATGCGCAACCCTCCCGGGAGCACAACTGTATGCGTGGGGCGCATCACCCCTCGCACCAGCCTGCAGCCAGGACAGGCAGCACAAGCTCCCCCAACCTGGTGAGCATCTGGCAGCCCCAAGATTCCTCTGCAAAGATGAGACGCCCGGGGCTGGGACCCACCTGTACAGCTCTGAGATGTTGGTGCTGTCTTCACCCAACACCTGCGACAGGTTGAAGCTGGGGATCAGCCCGGGGGTATCCAGGAGCTAAGAGCAAGGAAAGGATGAGAGAAATTAGACTTGAAGCCCTGCCCCACTCAAGCACTTCCATCCACACACAGACACTTGGGGAAGGTGCCTCTAAGCAGCCAGCACAGCCTCATCTCAACTGGCCACCCTCAGAGAAGGCCCCCATCGCTCAGGACAGGGTGAGCAGCTCACCTCAAGGAGCTGCTGGTCACGCAGGGACTGGCAGAAGAGCATGTAGACGTTCCCCCCCAGCACGAAAGGAACCAGTACCATCAGCATCAGCAGCCAAGAGAAGATGAAGCTGAAGCCAACCCCTCTGCCAGGATAAAGACATCATCAGCACCCAGGGCTCCATGCTCGAGCACCAGCGCTAATTCTGGGAGCAGCCCTGCACCCCCACACTGGTATGGACATGGAGAGCTCTGGGAGCAGCCCTGCACCTCCACACTGGGATGAACACGGAGAGCTCACCACCCACCCAGGTCACCCCAGTACTGAGACCCCCCTGTCCTCACCACATGTGTCTGCTCTGCCATCAGTGGCCCTAAAGATCTCCACCTGCGTGCCCTCCGCGAGCACCATGGTTGACCCTGATGTCTACCACCTGCACAGTAGATCGTGGCGGGGCATTAAGCCACAGCAACGCGATCATTTTGGAGCTCCAGCAGCCCCAGGGCTGCCCTGCCTCTGCACCCCCTTCCCGCGTGCACCCCCAGCAGTGCGCACGCCAGCAGCCCAGCTCCTCACGCCATGAAGAAGTTCCCGGCGGTGTTGGAGAGGCAGCCCCGCTCGGTGGGCAGCGCGGCCGGCTCGAGGCCCAGGGGTCCCAGCAGCAGCCCGAAGCCGTTGCAGACGACCACCAGCAGCACCATGCAGCACAGGAGGGCACACACGCTCCATCTGGGATGAGAGCACGTGCCCCGTGTCACCTTAGGGCCACCGAGGACATGGCACAGCCCTGGCGCAGCCATCCTGCCACCGTGGGGCCAGGCTGCTTTCTGCAGCCTCCCCTGTGCTCATCCTCTGGAGCTGTGTGGAGGAGCGAGCAGGGGGCTGCAGGGCATCTGCAGAGCGGTGCCGCCTACCTGAGCCTCTCAAAGGCGGTCACCGGCTCTCGGTAGCTCTCCAGCGTGGACGTGGCGCTGTCCAGAAGGGCCACGCTGCGGTCCTCCAAGTCCTCAACCGGGACACGCTCGGGCATGTTGCTGATCTCCCGCCTGATCTGGCCCAGCTGGTCCTGGGCCCCTGCGGGGACGGGAAGGGGTTGGCGCTGGCACCTGGGACCCTGGGAGGGATGAGGAGGGGACGGAGGTTGCCGTGGCCAGGAGAGGGGTTGGCTCCAGGCACTTGGGATGTGGGACGGCCAGGCTGCAGCAGCAGGGTGGCAGCAGGGGAGGTCCCCAAGCAGGCATGGGGTGAGGAGGGGAGAGGAGGGAACCAGCAGAGCTGAGCGCACCAGGCACAGAGCCCTGCTTACTTGTCACCACCTCCCGGGACTGTTTGTGCACCTTCTCAGGCGTCTCGTTCAGCGTGTGGTTAACCTGCAGCCAGAGGGGGACAGCTCGTGTCCCTGACGGAGCCTAGGGCTGAGCAAACCCCAGCCCTTCCAGCCCACGGTGTCCCTGGACAGCCCCTGGTGTGGTGGGGACAGCAGGCGGGCACCGACCCAGGCAAACTGGCCGTGCAAGGTGGTCGAGCCCAGGCAGGTCCAAATGACCATGTTGCACCAGAGGACACCTCAGGCAGGCACAAAATGGGCATGTCTGGTCTGCAGCCAGTCTGTGCCTCCATACAGCTGCACGGTGCTGTTGGAGGGACCGCTCACCGCAGCACTGCCCCAGCACCATGAGCACCCAGCCCTGTGCCCAGGCAGGAGGGACGTGTCACCTTCTCCAAACTGGCCACCAGGTTGGAGTCAGACACATCTCCCAGGGCCTTCAGCTGCCGGTCCACACTGGGGATCTGAGGGGAAAATAAGAGGGCAACTGGGGATGTGGGGTGGGCGCAGGGCACCATGCAGCCCCGGTGCCCATGTCACATGGTGGCAGATGCCCCAGCCGTGCTCACCACGCTGAAGTTGGCCGTGAAGCTGAGGCCGTCCAGGGACACATTGCCGCAGCGGTGCCCGCAGGCCTGCACCGTTCGGTTGATGCTGGCCCGCAGCTCCTCCAGCCTCTGGCTGTAGTTGCTCTGCAGCTCCTGCAGGCGCGAGCTGGTGCCCTTGATGCCACCGAAGGCGATGGCCAGCGACTCCATCACTGGGGGAGACAGCAAGGGTTCAGGTCCCTTCTGGGGGGCCATATCCAAAGCTGCTGGGGGCTCTCCTCCCCCCGGGTTCCCAGGAACCCCCTGGAGGATCTACCTTCCAGCAGGCTCTGGAGGGATCCCACCGCCTCGTTCATGCTCCTCCTGATGCTGGAGATGATCACGTTGCCCAGGGTTGTCCCAATACCTACGGAGATGGTGTCAGCACAGGAGACCCCCCAGCAGCCCGGGAGCAGCTGAAAGCAGAAGGGGACTCCGGAAGGGACCCTAAATTCATCACTTTTAGGTGCCCCCACAGAACAGTGCCTGGGGCTGGCAATGAGCTGGGAGGGGAGGGCAGCCCTGCTGGGAGGGCCCCCTGCCCGCGCACACTCACTCTGGAGGCTGTTGTTGGCGCGCGCCAGCGGGACGTCGCTGCGGGCCACGATGAAGTTGATTTGCTGCAGGGACAGAGAGGGGATGTCGGAGAAGCCTGGGCACCCTGCCCCACCGCCAGCCCCACGGACTGCCCTTCCCCGTGGCCTCAGGGCTGCTGCCGCGCGGGGTAGGGGGCACCGGCATGCCTGGGGGATGGAGGCCAGGTAGATGTGGAGGTTGATGGCGGTGGCATTGACGTTGGGGAAGGTGTCGCTCACGGCCTGCGAGAGGCGGCTGTTGCTGATGAAGGCACAGACGTCGCCAGCCCTGCAAGCAGAGGGCGGCGGGTGAGCGCAGGGACCCCCGCCGCGCCGCTGCCGGGAAGGGTGCGCGCGGGGCCGAGGCTGGGCCCCACGGGACCCGCTCCCTGCCGCTCCCGCTTCCTCCCCTTTGTCCTGCGAGCCGGGAGCCGCTCCTGCAAACAATGGCAGCTTCCTGGCAGGGCCAGCCCCAGCCAAGCGCCGCCGCTCCCACTCGCGCTCCGATCCCATTCGGAGCCTCCCAGCCGGCAGCTCCCGTGGGCTCCAGGGCTCAGGATGCACCTGCCTCCCGCAGCCTCCCCCATCGGCCACCAGCTCTGGGGCCTTTGCTCCTGCTGCCATCCACGGCACTCACAGGAGGAGGGCCGAGACCAGCAGGACGGAGGTGTAGAGCGCACGGCGGCGGCAGCCGCTCCGCCGGCCCTGCTTCTGGTACATGCGGCCCCCGCAGTTCCCGCAGCAGCGGCAGCAGCAGAAGCAGCATCCAAACAGAGGCACAAGGATGATGAAGAGGAGGCCGATGGCTGCGCAGACCAGGAAACCCACCTCATAGCTCAACAGCTGGGAGAAGGTGAAGAAAGGGGTGAGGGCACATGGCTGGCACCCTCTCCGGGAAGTCCCCCCATCTCAGAGGGTCCCAGCTCGATGCAGGGATGCCACGGAGCAGCACAGGGCTGAGGGGGGCTTCCAGGGGGTTGTGCATTTCCCTTGGCTCCTGCCCTGTGTCTGGAGCTCAGCCCCGAAGCAGCACCTGCTGGCATCCCCTGGTCGGCCAGGCTCCTGCCCTTACTGCCGCTCACCTGCTGGACCTGCTCCCTGCTGATCTCCTGGCTCTGGTCCTGCCTCAGCTCCACGATCAGCTCTGGGGACGAGAGGGGTCTTAGTGGGGTGGGGGGATATTCAGCTGCCCCAAGAGCAGGGGATCCTCATCCCAGTGGGGCACCTGTGGCTCAAGGGAGGATGCTCTGACAGCCACCTCCACCCACAGATGTGCCTCGGGTTCCCGAGCTTCACACACAGGGAAATGGCCACCGGGGCTGCCAGGATGCAGGGAGACTGGGCTTGGGGCAAAGTCTCTGCACTGCAATTTGCACAGTCTCCATCCTTCCCAGACCTCTCCCTGCCCCACTGCAGGATCAGGCCACAGCACTCGCATGCCACGGCCACAGCCCCAGAGCCGTGGGGCTGTTTGCGAGCCACGTGTTTGCTTGCAAGCTGCCAGCAAAAGGCTGAGCCCAGGCGAGGCGGAAGCGCAGGCGGGTGCCCAAAGCCAGAGCGGGCAAAGAGCGGCTGGCTGGGACCCCACAGGCAGCGCCCGCTCCACAGGGATCCGCCAGCCGTGGGGTCCTGGCATCACTCGTGCAGACCCACAGCGCCTCGCACTTCCTTAGTGCACATCCCGCTAGGGCTGGGATACCTGCAGGGAGGAAGGGGCAGTTTTGGGGGGGATCTCAGGCAGCAGGATCAGAGAGAGACACCCAAGCACCAAGTGAGGATACGACCTCCTCAAACCCTCCAGCCCCAAAGTCTCCCAGGCAGAGGGGCAGGGGGAGCATCCAGGCATCCCGCACCCCCGCAGCGAGGGGGACCCCCACGCTGGACACACGAGGTGCCCAAGCAGGGTGTTCATGTGCCGGCCAGAGAGGCACCAGGGAAGGGGGGGGTCCCCGCGAGGCCGCGCACCCACCTGCGGGCAGGGCGTTGGGCTGCACGAGGCGCAGGAAGCCGTGCACCATGGCCACGAGCCCCGGCGTGTTGCTCGCCGGCGGCTGCGGCCCCGGGCCGTACACCGGCTGCGACACGTTGCCCAGATCCATCCCGGCGCGGCCGGCGGGGCTCGCGGCTCCGCGCGGGGGAAGGCAGCGGCAGGAGGTGGCAGAGCCGGCCCACTCTGCCCTGCTCCCAGCAGGAAACGCAGAGGAAAAAGAAAAACAGCCACCTGTTACTCCCGCCCGGAAGCAAAGGGCTGTCGGGAGGCACCGGAGCGGGATGGACAGCTCCGGGGGCAGCAAAGTGGCCCCGAGGAGCAGAC
>JAWLRI010000202.1:696177-749746 GCA_034781795.1 Crypturellus tataupa | reverse complement strand
CAGAGTCGAGCTTATAGTGGATCATACTATTTGGGAACTCGATTCGCTGCCACCACTACGGTTTTCAAATTGCAACATTTTTCCCACACCTATATAAGTTATTTTGTTCCTGAATAAAGTTGGCTGTCGATTATATCTCGTATCAAGCCGTTTGTCGGCAGTCCATGCGAGGTTTCCATGATGTGGGCGACTGACCTATCACCTTTTCCTGAACGGATCTGGACCTGGGATCTGGGATGGTGGTGGATCATCTTCGCTGCTCCTCCCATAGCGGCAGCCATGACGGATCCCGGGGTGAGTGACACTCCCGTGAATGGGGCGTACCGGTCGGAGCCAGCGCGGGAGGGGGACGCCCCGAGGCGCTCGACAGGACAAACACCCATCTGGCTTCAATCCTGCGGTTAGAAGCTTGCAACTTTCAGTACTTCAAGCATTGGATATTTTACTTCTGCAGACAAAAGAGCTTAACATCACACATTATCTGAACTAATGGAACTATTATTAGATTTTATAAAATGTTCCAAAGATTTATCTTTTTTTCTTTGATATAAGAATGAGGTTTCATATCATTCTCACATCAGAAATTCAGAAGTTAGAATAAAAGAGTATTTGGAAAGTCTATTTTCTCAATGTAAACAGTTTAGGTGTAAATATCCATATTTTAATGACATAAATTTTTAAATTTTCACCCTTACTTTTACCATCTCTGTTAAAAGCTATAAATTACATAGAGAAAATAAAAAAGTTTCATTTTCATACCATTTATATCAATAATTTTATACGCATTGAAGACATACGACTGGACAATAAAATTCCAGCAGCAATGGACATAATTTTAAAAATTGTATGTGTAAAAATATGTGTTTTTTTAACTAGAATCCCAGTACAACCAGGTACCCAAATAGAGACAATAGACTTGAAGGCGATCCTATAATTCTGCCTTACTATCATTCTGTAATGTATGTGTAAATGTAAAGCACTGAAGTCATATGCCAGAGAACAAATCAGTGCCTATAATCAGTCTAATCAGTGTCTACAAGGGAGGCAGCGAGGAGGATGGGGCTGGCCTCTTTTCAGTGGTGGCCACTGACAGAACTAGAGGAAATGGTCACAAACTGAAGCACCAAAAGTTCCACAGAAACTTAAGGAAAAATTTCTTGACAGTGAGGATGACAGAGCACTGGAACAGGCTGCCCAGAGAGCTGTGGAGTCTCCTTCTCTGGAGATCAAGACCCGCTTGGATGCAGCCCTGTGCCCTGTGCTCTAGGTGGCCCTGTGTGTGCAGGGAGATTGGACTAGATGACCTTTAGAGGTCCCTTCCAACCTTATGTATTCTATGATTCTATGAAATGTTGAAATGTTGTTATCTTCTAATGAACATAAATTATGATAGATAAGAAAGGTGTTAGATTTAGTAACATTTCTGCTCTAAAGAAAATTAAGTTAGAAAAAGGCAACACAGTTTGAGTGAGACCTTACAGTGAATTGAAATTGCCTGCCCACAGAGGCCAGCCCCATCTCATGGCATTGGGGAGATGTGGGAGAGAACAAGAGCTGCTCTTACAGGCTTACTGCCCCATTACAACAAGAACTATATAAAAGGAAGCAGAAGCAGATATTTCAAACACAGAGGAGATATGTGTACAAAACAACTCAACTACCTTCCTTTATGCAGTAGAAACATTTTTAACATATGGAATAGATCACTTCTTTGCCAAGGGATTGCCAGAGGACTGTTGCGGCATTACTTCCTAATAAACATTGTGTCTAGATATCTTTGTCCTGTTGCACTGGGGCAGCATTTAAATCTACCAGTTGGCAAGTGTCACCAATGTTGTTTCTCAATACAGGTGAGTGCTTTTATTTCAAATAAGACCCACTACTCTTACAGGTCATTAAAATGTCCATGTACCTTCTTCTTAGCATGGTACTATATGAAATATCTGTGAGAAACAATGTTGGCATTGTTGTGTTGGCATTATTGTTATAGAGTGGGCCTCCATTAGAGCAGGGTGAAACTATTAAAGTTAAAAATTTTTAACAGAATTAACTACTTATTGAAAGCACAGACAGTTACTTGCTTCATCAGATATATTCCAAATGGTAGGTGGACTCTACACATGTGTTTGTGGAATAAAAAAGAAACAAAAAAACCTACAAGCATTTAAAATAAAATGATATTAAAAATGTCCATATACTATTTCCCACATTGAATAAAAGAAAAGTGAAGAACAGTGTTTATAAAATATATTAATTAGATAACTTAAAAAACTACTGGAAGCCACTCATACATTTGTGATAAATCTCAATACTCTTGTTCATTTGTAAAGCTATGATGAATCTATATTCTGCTATGTGAGATACAGTAGGATTTCAGAAGTAAAAAATTTTCTAAGGCTTAATCTTGCAGACAATCAGTATAATATGGACACAAATTCATAAGAGTAGCAGCAATATGGCAGTACTGCTTACCTAATGAGAGTGCTCAGCAACTGCCTTCACATTTTTTCAAGCATTTAAACAAACAAGAGTTTGAATGAAGAATATATTTGGACACAGACAACCTTTTTTCAAATACTCCCAAGAAGAACTTCTCAACCATGAAGAATATGATATCTGTTTAGAAATATAATTCATGAATCACAAAACTCGGAATCATTTGATGCTAAACACTGATTTTCTGAGATGGAACAAGAGGTGAATGGCCTAAATATGTGTTTAAAAGTGAGAAGAAATAATCTTTTAATGATTGGGCCAGAGAAGGCATTATAGAGGAGTGTTACAGGATGAAAATAATGGAATAGATTAAAAAAATAAAACAACATTTCTTAGTCTTTACTGGTCACACCACAAACTTTTAGGGCCAGCATAGACCAAATTCTATTGCAGACAGTGGAAAGTACTCTTGACGTTAGAAAATATCTCCAAACGAGGCTCTCCATCACAACCATAGTTTAAAATTGAAAGGTATCTTTTATCAGACAAAAATCTTTGAAAAGGCTGTGAAATATAAAGCTACAAAATATTTACTTCTAATATGAAGATGTCTAAGATTTGGATTTTTATTAACTTGTTTTCTCCAAAGATGATCACACTATTCATGTTGAGAAATCCCTTTGCAGAGCCTAAGGGTTCCCTAGCTAACAGGATGTAAAAGCATGTGAGAAATGCTGATAGATATCAGATCAAATCAATCTTCTAGACAGAGGAGACAGCTATAAGCTGTAGAAATTTGCTTCCAAAATAAAATCTGACTGCAATACAATTTCAAAGAGTACCCAGGGATTCATTTATTAGCAGGAGAGAAAACAAGTTGGTGACTAGGCTGGGTGGCTTACTTGCAGACTATGAGTCACAAAATGAAAGTTTCCCAAAGACTTACAGAGGCCTGAGAAATGGCAACTTTGGTTTTATCCTTAAATTAATTTTTACTGTCACCTTTGATATTTCATCTTGAAGTGAATTTAGGACTTACTAAAAAGATGAAATACATATAAATATGTGAAGGTTGAAATAAGTGATATGACAAAACCAAGTGTGCCTACCTAAAATTACATTGAGTTACTCTTCATTGAATAATTGTGCAGTTATGATTGAACTTCAAATCTATTCTCTATTGGAAAATATCCCAGAATCATTAACCACTAGAGATCACACTGAAATAGAATGACTGGAGTAGTGGTAGCTTTTTTTTGTAAGTCCAAACACATTTCTATAATTTTTTTCTTACTCTCTGAAAATGCAGGACTAAGAACATTTGGTACCTGTAATAATGTGTTGTGAAGTTACTTTTTACTTTTAATTTGTTTCAAGGGGATGTTATAGTACAATACCTCACTAGGTTATTGCCCAGCGAAATAAAACTTCCCCAGTGATACATAATTTTTGTAAGCAAGTCCTCATGTTGCTGCAAAGTACCAACCAGTGTTTAAATTTCAACACTGTAATGAAAATATATTAAGCTGAATTCTGAACACTTGCGACAAGTATTCTTTTTTTTTCTTTTTGCTGGTGATCATAAACTTCTATGTTCTATCTTCATTGCAGATAGGTCACCCCAAGGATAACCCTGTGTTCTGTCAGTTAAAAAGTTTGATAAAATTTTTGAGACTTGCTTCAGAGGAATATGCAGATACTTTATTGCTAGTTATGTTGTAGTTCAACTTGCTCTAACTGATAAATGTACCATGTAGTCTGCAGTAATAATAACAGAAAAGCCAAACCAAAATGTCTTATAACTCATGTAACTAGCATATCACTGAAAGCTGTTTCCAACTGCAAAGCAATGGATGGATGAAAGGGAGCAAATGATGAACTCTGAGTGGAAAATTAATGCTGTTAAGGATAGGAACATGGGAAGCTTCTAAAATATTTGATGCCAAGTTTGATATATTAACAATGTCTTTAAGCCTGAAGATAGCCAGCCTAAACTAACCTAAGTCCATGATATTCAGTATTGCATAAGAGTGAAATTGAAATACAAGAACATCAAAAGTCCTGCTCAGAATTGCTGAGAAAGTAGAAGGTCAAGTAAGGAACAATTACAAGACATATTTAAGAACTTCCATGCTCATTTAGTTAAAAATCTTACTGTAAATCACACAAACATGTATATATATATATATTATACATACACATACGCACACATATATATGCACACATAATTCGTTTGAAAGGATCATATAAAATTGGTGAGTTAAAATTGGACAATCACACACGTAATACAATAAAATTCAAAAGGTAAAACTTACCTTTGAACCCCGCAGCACAATGACATGAGAAATGGCCAATTAAATTCACACAGGTGGCTCCATTTTTGCATGGAAAACTGGAGCATTCATTAATTTCAACTTCACAGAATGGTCCTTCATATCCAAGCATACAGTGACAGCTGTAATTACTCAAGTGGTCCTGGCAGACACCATACTCAGAACACTGGTTTCCAATGCAATTGTCTATATCAAGTTCGCAAAATGTGCCAGTGTAACCAAGGGGACATATGCATCTGTTGTTGAAAAGAGCAAAGTAAAAAAGTCATTTTCAATATATAGCATAGCAGTAACCAAAGTCAATAATGTCTAAATTGTGTTAGTAATATTTTTACTTTGAAATAGTCACAAATTGATTGCTCTTTTTTTCAGTCTTTTTTTCCTTTTCTTTCCTTTTAATTGTGCACTACAGAACTTCGTTTCATATATATTGCTTGCAATAATCAAACAAAACTGCATGATAATGAAAATCATAGCTATTTAGATGATAAAATCATAGCTGTTTAGATGGGACAAACAAGCCAAGTGATAGAGCTTTTAAAAGCAAACTTCCAATGATAATATTCAAATAGGTAATTAGTATGTCTATGAGTATTATGCATCTTCACTTGAAAATTTCAGTTTCCATGGGAAAAAAAAAAACAATCCAACAATATTATAAAGCCAGAGCAAATGAATCTGAATTTAAAATAAATAAAGTTTAAAATATCCTGCTTACTAAAACATAAAACCAACAGAGGAATGCTTTAGCATTAGAAATATAAGCTGTAATTTCCATCTGCAACTGAAAAAATAGTCTTTACTATTTTAAAGAAACTGCACAGAACATTTTTTTCTATGTAGAATAGTAAATAAATTGTGTAAGAACAGAGAAAACTTTCTCAAGCTTCCTCTTCTCCCAATTATTTTTTAAACATTTTAGAAAATGAAATACTTGTGAAAGTTAAAAACATATACATCATCACATAGTCCTTATAAACTTTCAAAATTCTCTTGTACTTTGCTTGATTCTCTCCTTATCATGTTCAGAAGTCTCCTATCACATGGAAGATTAAACAGAAGAAACAACTGATAAACCTACGCAGTCCTGATCCATAGATAGAGATGTTATCTAGAGGGTGAAAAGAACACTTTAAAGAAGCCTTGATTATAGCAATATTTCCTACAGATTTTGTCCATCTGGTAGAAAGTTTTTTTTTTTGTTTTTTTTTTTGTTATTTTTCACAAACTTGAATGTTCATGTGGCTGCGTGCTTTAGTTCTTGCTTGTTAGTCCTGCAATTTTATGTCAGACTTGTGTGGAAATAATTTATTTTCCACAAGTATTTTTATATCTTCACCAGATTTTTAACTGTATAATTTCAAATTAGTAGGAAAAAGAGCCTATGTACAATAGTGAATACAAAATGATCCTATAAAAGACAGACATGATGGGAGATCTATTGCAAGTCATTTCACTACAGCTTTTTGCAGTAAAATTTACGAATTAAGGAAATTATAACCATAACCACCACTGGTACACTTTGTTCTCTGTTCAGTTAGGTTATAATTTTGCCTGCAACTCTCCCTGTCAAAATAAAACTTGGAATACAAAAGAACTTTGTGTACATAGTAGAGATGGGAAAGTGCAGAATGTCATGGGAACTTGGAAAGGGAAGTTCGGACTTTTCCCTTGCCATGAGAAGGATGTTTATAAAATTAATAGCTCCTAGCGTTTAATTAATGAAAAGCCCCCCCTTTTTTCTCCCAAGGTAATCTGTGGACTTTCTTACACATGAGACATCTGGAGTATCTTCAGGGATTATAGAATGAGGAGATTTTTCTTTTTCTGTGAGAAATCTATACTAAAGGAAGTTTCTTTATAAGGAGGAACTGGTGTTGTGTGAAAATATACACTGAGCATGCATTGCGTGTGGACTGAGTTTAGAAAGATTATCCAAGACATTTTCTTATAAGGGAATCCTGAATAAGATTAAAAGTCTTTTACTCTGTAAAAAATCTAAGTACTATTAAAAATAAAATTAAAACAGTTAAATCATTAAACAAAGAAACCAACAAGTGAATGAGTGAGAAGTATAATTTTTATAGGTATTCAAACAAAGAATTTGTTCCTTTCCATTGGCTTCTTGAAGGAATGTCCATGCTGCCAAGCCTACTTTGAACCAACTTTATGTCCTCCTGCCCCTTAAGGACTATTTTTCATAACATTTGAGTTCTGTCAGGCCTATTAGCAGTACTGTATTTTGCAAAATGTAGGTGTTTGAAGAAATTAGAGAAGCCTTGAGACTGAAATACTCTTTGCTTTTCAATTAATATGTTTCATCTAAAGCAACAGATACATTAAGCTCTCATTGGCCAGACTATTAAATTTATATTCTTGCTCAGAAAAAATAAAATCATAAAGCTTAGTCTTGTCAGTTCAGTGTGAAAAGCTTGCTAAGTTGAGCTGTTAAATATACATCACATTCTCAAATATAGAGTAGCTGTTAATTTTTCCTCCGTTTAAAATAAGATTAGAAAATAACATTATGGATGACATGAAGCAAAGGTAACATATGCAGCTACTCATGCCCATTACTGTAGATAACATCTACAGTATTCACCTACAGACTTATAGTGCCAAAACAGGTTTTGCTAGCTTAATGTTTGCTATTCACGTACATGAATAAAAATATGAATATGAGTTCTCTTAACACAAATCTATATTCTTATTGTGCATTAAGATTTGATTTATTTAGGGGCTAAAACACCGACGAATCAATGATTTATTGTCCATAATCCAGACGTAGGTGTCAGGATCTAGTTCAATAGACATATTATAAACATAATTTCTAATAATCTATGTCAAGTTATAATTGCATGCTTACGAACAACATTAATACATATCATATATGGAAAGTCTGCAAAGAAAGAAGAGAATTTATTTAAATAAGCATATAAGTAATAGCAATTACTTATATGCTTATATTACACCTGGAGTATTGGGTGCAGTTCTGGGCTCCCCAGTACAAGAGGGACTTGGAGCTTCTAGAGAGGGTCCAGCGGAGAGCAACAAAGGGACTCGAACACCTATCTTACGAGGAAAGACTAATCAAGATGGGCCTGTTTAGTCTGGAGAAGACTGTGAGGGGATCTGACCAATATGTGTAAGTACATGAAAATGTAGGGGAAAATGTAGGGAGGATGGGGCCAAAGTCTTCTCGGTGATGGCTAAAGACAGGACAAGGCGTATTGGGTACAAAGTGAAACACAGGAAGTACCACCTTCGTATGAGGAAGAACTTCTTTCCTGGGAGAGTGACAGAGACCTGGAACAGGCTGCACAGAGAGGCTGTGGAGTCTCCTTATCTGGAGATCTTCCAAACCTGCCCGGATGCCACCCCGCGCCACGTGCTCCAGATGGCCCTGCTGGAGCAGTGGGGTTTGGACTAGGTGATCTCTAGAGGTCCCTTCCAACCTCAACCATTATGTGTGATTCTGTGTGTGTGTGAAAACTAATACCTCAAGAGTTTTGCTGTAAACATGGATTTTTGCAGTGACTTTCAAGCCCAAGGCACAATTACCCTGCTGTAGATCACTTCACTCCTGTAGCAATCATGTAGGTGACCGTACAATGACACTTCCCTGCCCAGATTTTGTTCATATTGCTATTGGTAGTAGCCCAGTAAGGAGCTATGGTTGTGAAATAAAGCAGAGATGCAAATTTCCCGAAAGATGTGCAGCAACAGGTAGGCATGTAAGCCAATTCATAGTAATTGGTCCTGCAGCACCACAGGAAAAGTCTATCTACTCACTGTATATACTAAAGAGATCTAAGACTTGTGCCATTGAGTAAATTGCTGTGTACAATTGATGAATGTTGAAGAACAAACTGAAGATATGTGGTGGCTAAACTGAACCATACTAAGTGATTACCCAGTGCTTTTTCTGTCCTAAGAAGGACAGGAACACTTAAGCTTGGCACCAGCCAAGGCTTCTCAGTATTGCTATTTTTTTTTTAAATAAACATTTTTTTTTATTATAGTAACACAAACAGATTAACTGCATTTACTCAAAATTAATGATTTTGTTTTACAGTTGAAATAGGAACTGCATACACATTCATAAATGGACTAAAAAGGTTATTTAATTCCAATTTGGTTTCCTCTAAGCACCTGTAGTCTCTGCAGAAAAGCTGTTGTATAACTTATTATGGCGATATTCCCTAGGAAATTACAACATATATTCACTTACCTTTTGCAGCTCTCGTAAAGCAGAGGAAAGTATTTTTCCTCTTTCTCCAGTGAAAGAAGCCTATTATTGCTACAGAAAACTGTGTATATCATCATACTAACTTTATATGGCAGTGCCAATTATGTCCTGCAGTCAAATTGCATGTGTACTATAGAGTGAATAAACTTGAAGATGAAAATTATAATGAAAAAAAGAATCTAATCAAACAGCTTAATTTACTCAGCTAGTAGAAAAGAGAAAAAGTCAAGGAGGAATAAAGCAATAGTAGCTTTAGATTTATGCCATTCAAATCTTATCTAACATATGTTTACTTTTCATAATCTTGCTGGCATCATGCAAAGAACTGTTTCATATTTTAAACTGCTCTGTTTAACAGTTTGTCACTAGGTAGGGTTTTACTCTTTTCTAGTGAAGTATATTTAAAAATAAATTATATACACTGTATATTTATACTCAAAAAGTCAAGAATACTAAAAAAATGAGTGGATGATCCAAGTAATTCAAGCTTTATTGTACATCAAACCAGACTTTGTTATGGCAGGTTTTCCTGCCTAAAACTTTATGAAATGCTGACCTCACAGCTACATTTACAGAGGAAGATCTATTCTTAATACATACTATCTTATCATAACCTTATACAACAATTGCAACAACAGTAAAACATACTACAGATGAATTAATCTAATAGTTTTCAGACTTTCTTGTAGGGCTTCCCTGAGGCTATGATAAGGGTAAGACTTATCTGAATGAATTGGATTGAAGAAACAGAATAGCTAATTGAAACTAAATTAAATTATAGATTCTAGTTTTCCCCTCTATTACTCCTCTTTACTAGACAAACTAAAATCGGGTATCTTTTAGGAACTATTTCAGTTAGGATCTCAATTACCAAAATCTTAACATTGACACAAAATCAATCTATACAGGTGAAGAAAACAGACTCCTAAAATCCTCATTTAATTTTAAAACGGAGCAATCAACTCCTTGGAAGGATCTTTCATTATATTTAATTAGTCATTAAATACTCCTCCTTAGGCCATGCTAAATCAGTCCTAAACAATTTCTGTTCTTCTACAGGGAACATAATGGAAAGATGCAGATTGATATTCAAAGGGAGATTTAAAACACTTTTATATGTGGCAACCATATTTAGCAAGGTAATGATGCTTGTCTTTCTTTTTTTTTTTTTTTTCCCTAGATATATGTGACCATCCCTTGTAGTGTGTAGATGCAGTTACTTACTGCAATAATATCCAGCAAGTTTATATTATCTACAGAGACATCCTTAGCCCAGTAGTAGTATGTCTTTGGATGACATATCACTATTAATGTATGCTGATTAACTTCAATTAAGCTATCTCAAATGGCACAGGCTCAGCTGGAAGTACACTGATTCATCTGAATTAATAAGTGGCTTTGCGTGAGTCTGATTGAGACCACTTTAGTTGTAACAGAAAGGTCACTAAACCAAGGAGTAAAATTCCCAAGACTTTTTATTGTGACTATGATGCTCTTAATATCTATCCTCACTGAGTTTTCCACCTATATCACACATTCAAGGTGTGAAGTTTAGTGTTCTTGTTCGGCACCATGTTGAAGTGAATTCTGTTCATATATTGAATGTATACTGGTATGACTCCAATGTCTGGAAGAGCAGAATGGGAAGAGATGTAGTGAACATAATGGTGAGGAGTTAGGAAGTTAGTAGAATTACATACAAATTTCACTCCTTCCTTTCTCTCTTTCCTCTCTGCTTCTCTTACTTTTTGAAAGACTTTTAGTTGACAAAACTGTTAAGTGGAAAAAGTGGTGCACCTGAACATGAGGCTTAGTCTGGGCCATGGCTTTATCTCTATTCCCTCTTCTTGTGCACACCAGCATTGTAGTGGATCTTGGATGACACTACAAGTTGACTGCTCTATGACAGGCCACAGGTCCACACCATGGATATTTGGGTGCTGGGGAAGCCACCTGCTAATTTGAGCATTGCTATACACTGAATAGGGCAGTGGGCTGAGCACAAAGTCACTTGCTGATATGCAGGTTGTTACTGACAACAGACTGAGTGCAGCTTTTGTATATGTGTGAGCTGACATTGAGTATAAAGAGAATAAACCACTTAAGTGTGCTACAGATTTGGCCAAACTGGATGTGGTTAGCTGCCCTGTGAACCCAAGTCAACTGTCAGCAGCAATGGTCCTGATGTCAACAGTGACATCAGTATATCCTCATGTCATCAATGACATGAGGATAAACAAGGGAAAATTCTCCATCCACAGAGCAGGTAGTATACCATAACTGCTTTGCTGAGTGTCTTTCCAAAGTACCTCATGCTTGTTTCTGTGGGGTCAGGTTCTCCCTTAAAAGAACCTGTCACCTAGCATGTCTAGGATGAGGACCTCAATGGCATGTTTTAATGTTCTTCAAAAAAATAGACTGACTTGTGCAAATAATCTATCTTTCAAAGAGTAAAAAGGTAAGTGTTTTCTGTCAGTGGTCTGAGTTTGGATTAGGAAGCTAAATGCAGCAGGTGTTGTCCTGCTGAAAGTCTTCAAATCTGCTAGTTTCCTGACAAATGCTAGTGGATTTTGTAAGATAAGTACATCTTCGTTCTTCTAAAATAATTCTTTCCGTGATACAGATGGGAAAAATCACTATTTTATCTGTGAAAGAAAATGTCAAATTATGGTCAAATGCTTTGAAATGAGAGTTGGTTGCAATCTAGCAAAATGAAGGATATATATTTTGCAAAGACCATATGACAACAATTCCTTTGAACTCTGCTGTATTGGGAATCACATACTTATCTGTATTTGTATGCTTATTTGAGGAATTCAGCTATTATTTACAGAAGCTCCTTGAACATCAGAGATTATTTATTTATTTATGTTTTAATGGAACCGACCACTGTTGCCATGCTTTATAAATACATACACTGCTGCATATTAATTACAGGGTCTTTAAGCACAGGAGACAGCATAAAACTTCAAATGCATTCACAGACATTATACAGCTTCTTTAGTTGGTCTTTTTTTTGTAGAGAAAAGAAATAAATATTCAGGTCTCGTAAGAACAGTTGAACCGTGCATGTTCAAAGAATCATTCAATTTCCATTTCCATTTATTCTTCCCCATATTTCTACTGAGTCTTATTTTCAAATATCTACGGCATGTTACAGCTCACTAAGGAAAGCACACATTTGATAGTTTGTCAATATCTCAAAAAAAAAAAAAAACACAAATAACTCAGCTTTTCAGTTATTCACTTGCATTTTATATCAGGATTTAATAAGAAAAATTACTCTCTGTCATATTTCATGCCCCTAAGGTGTTTACCATTTATTAGAACAGATGATTTATTTATCTGAGATTTCACAATGTTGGTTTTAGCCTCATTGTCCAGCAAAGAATATTTATGAGATCTTTCTTCAGATGAAACAGTCTATGTTAGTGAATGTGCATACTTATTGAAACTTAGCATCCGTGACATTTAAAATCTGAGGAAGTTAGTAATGCAATAGCAAATAGCAAACATTGTGATTCTTGCTGAGAGAAAAAATATTTTCAGTGCTATTTTCACAAGGCATAAAACTCTATGTATGCAAAACACTGTGTTTTACCTGTACTTATTTATTCCATCTTCACATGTGGATTCGTGTTGACACTGGTTTATCTCACAGT
Source organism: Crypturellus tataupa (assembly GCA_034781795.1). Taxonomy (NCBI): domain Eukaryota; kingdom Metazoa; phylum Chordata; class Aves; order Tinamiformes; family Tinamidae; genus Crypturellus; species Crypturellus tataupa. The sequence continues at coordinate 737,066 of JAWLRI010000202.1, read as the reverse complement.
CATTAATATTCTCCTGGCACATTTGTCCGGTCCATCCAAGAGCACAGACACAGCGAGATTTGTGATTTTCCGCATCATAGAAGCAGCTACCTCCATTTGCACAAACCTGAGCATCAGAATTACACATATGTATAGAGAAACTTGTATATGTACATTTTTTCCCCAGATGAACAAAGGAATAGTGATAAATAGGGATACTTGCTGGTTTTGTCTTCTAATAGACATATACCAAATATAAAATACATCATTAAAAAAACATTTTAACTTGTTTTTTAATCGAAAAAAAATGCGTAATTTATCATGCAATTTAACAACGACGTTTGCTATAACTGACTTTAAAATATGCTTATTTTAGGAGGGGTGATAGTGATCTAGTATGCTATTTTTCCACAAAAAGAAAGAGTGGAACAGCTACACCACTGTTTTTGAAATCTGGTTATAATTTAATTTGTGGTTAAGAAAAAATATTCATTAATTTTGAAATTTCAGTTACAACTCTACCACATATTCAGATATTTATTTAGACCTTCAAAATTCTTTGTATTCCAATATATGCATTATATATACATTATATCTATCCTCTGAGAAAATCAGTCACCTTTTTTTTTTTAAGACTGCAGATATTGAAAAATACCTAGACAGGAAAAACATTATTTTTCCTTTTGTTTTATTTCATACTGCTACTTATTGAAACTATTTCCACATGTTTCAAATGTTTCAGAAAGTTCAAAGTGGGAATGCTCTCTTTTTCCTTTCTTTATTTTACTTTTAAGCTCCATTTTCATAATACTTTTGCCAGTATAAAAATGGATAACTACATTTTAATCTCAAAGCAATTAAGATTTCTCCTTCTAATCAATTGGTTTCTAAAGAAAATGGTGTATAGAAGATGAGCGAATGCACTAGTACTTCAGTTTGATTGAGTCTGAATCTCTTTATAATGTCATTAAAATTTGTAATAATAACAGTTCTTGCCAGAATTCTTCTAATATTCCTTTGTCTTTGATTAAGTTTTAAATTGACCTTAAAATTGAAAGTTTTTGCTATGCTCTCAGTAGAAAATTTTAGAATTATCTTAGGCTTCTTTCCCAACAGAGAAAGACAATTCTTTAAGAAAAGAATTGCTCAGTGTAAATGCAGAGGAAAACTCCTGTGAGTAGTTTTGGAAATATTCCCTTTTGTGACTTTTATGTATCTTGCTACCTTCCTGTTTAAACATTCTTTTTTCAGTGATTTTTACCTGCGGCTTACTATTTTTCTCAGAATTTGAATAAGCCAAGGAAGCTTATAGTCAAATCTAGGTAACACTGATTTCGTCATTCTTTTATCAAGCTGTTTTACATATTGATATTTCTATGTACCTCGATATTAGCATTTGCTTTCACAATTTGGGGCTGTGGAATGGGAGCAAAAATTAATCTCTGATGTGGGTACATTCAACTCCTACAGGTTTAGCTGTGAGTTGTTTTTACTTATGCATGGATTAGTTATGGTCTTTCAAGATTCTCTCCATATCAAAAGCATGATCCTATAACTTTATGCATCAAATTTATAAGATCTACTTTAGTTCATTAGGTCCATTGTAGGACTGAAAATTATGAGAAGCAGAACCAAACCACAAACTCGTGAACATTGTTTTTAAATCCTAAAGATGTATCACAAAGCTAGGCAAGAAATCACAGAGCTAACAGATTTCAGTGCAATCCTAAGCAATTTTAAATCTTAAATTCAAGCCATGGAAGAAATTTTTAACCTCAAGTTAATTAGTAGTTTTCTCTATCAGGTAGATTTTAACTCTGCTGTAAAATCAATTACCTATTTGTTTGAGTGTTGAAAACTCTGAGTTAGAACAACAAAGAACTTTATAAGAAATTATAGTAAATACATTTGTTAATATATTCCTAAAATCAAATTAAAAATCTAGTAGTTTTCTAATGTTTCCACCTGTAGTTTAGTTTTGAGGGTTTTTTATGCAAGAAATAGTTTTAAATTTCTCTTAAAATAGACAAACTGCATTTTGGAAAAAAAGAAGTGGCAGCCTCCCATCAATCAGCTCTTTCTTCTTCACAAAGTAAATCTTCTGCATAGTTAGGTTAAAATAAAAAAAAAATACATATGAATTAATAGACCATAAAAAAACTGTATTGGTCAGTCTGAGCATCACACTTCTCAACTGCAAATATTCTAAAACAAGCATGCCTTATTATGTAGTCGTGATAAAAAACAAGATGAATCACTTGTTTTCTAATATCAAACGGGGTATATTGTTATAGCAAGGCAAGTAGTTACTCCCTAGACAGTTACATTTCATTCATATCACATTACTATAGACTTCAGGCATTGTTACTGCAAATCCAATTGCATTTGGATATTCAAAATCTTCCAGCACTGTAATTTCAGTTATCTGCCTGGTGTTCTTTGCTGAACTGGTGGTATCCTAAGCAAGAATATAAAATATTTTTCTTTTAAAAAATTCCACCTCACACAGCAAAGCAATAACACAAAAATCAGAATTTCAAGAAATATTTGCTGGAAAGATCAGAAGAAATTATGAAAACAAGAAATATAAAAGTATAATAGGCACTAAACACTTTGCCAAATTTACCTGCTTGCAGATTTAACTTATGCCTACATTTCTTATGCTATTGAATAATTCCTTGTGGATCAAATGCTTGAGCTGCTTACGTTGTCTCTGAGCAGAATCTGATGCTTTTAATGGTTTTTAGAAAACGGGTTAGTCCTCCATATTTAGGCAGACTTAATTTCAATATGTTTCCTTTTATTCTATTTTGCTACTCCTGAAAATAAAGTATTATTTGATTCAATCTGTAAGTGTATCAGATATTATAAACTCAGTTTCTAAAAAGCACATAGAAAAAGCACCATATAGAAATATATTTTCACAGGGGGCTTTATTGTTTAGCATCTAAAATCATATTTGCAATGCCTACTGGCACTAATAATTGATGAAACATTAATTTTCTTCATACGGAGATTGATTCTTCACTACAATCCCAAGTTTCAAGAATATTATATGTCTTTTGTGAAATGTACACACTAAATTACACTATACTTTTCCAGATAATTTGTCCAGCTTCTTAATACCATTTTGAATTCTAGGATTCTAATGTGAGAAGCTAGCTTAAGATTCAATTTCAGTAAGGGTAATCTATTTTATCATTAAAAAAGATACTGAGTGGAAAGGGAAGCAGGTCAGGTCCTTGTAGAGTGCATACATTCTTCCTTTGGGCCAGGAAACTACTGTTAACTACTGAGTTTGACTATCTATCTTAGCTGTTTTGCATCAAGCCAGAATAGATGCATTATTTCACCAGCTTGCTTATAAGAATCCTATGTGAGAAAAAGCTTTTCACTTTTCTTGCTTCTATTCCTGTTATAGTGGGAAATCAAATTAGCTTGCAGAGTTTCACTTCTGACATTTCTTGGCTATCATTCTTCCCTTTTCTTTCTCTAACTTTCTTACAAATAACATTTTTGTTCCACATTATTCTTCAGAAATTTTAAATAGATTGATTATAGTTCCAATTTCCTTTAAATAAGCAAACAAGGTATTTATTTATGAATATATGCATGTATGCATGAATTTTGGATATGTAAGTAGTGTTTGTATTTTCCTAATATTCTCAGTTATCCTATGTAAGTTCTCAAAGATAAGTCCTTAACATTACAAAGACTACCTCCATCATTTTTTAGCATAAAGTTTGCTAGAACAATCTTCAAGTAAATCATAAAAATATCCTCGCTCTTATTTGAAAGTTGAAAAGTTTACCTTAAGGTAAAGTGTGTCTTGGAAACACAGTCAAGATCTGAGACCCACAATTGTCTGCTTGGGTATAAGTTCACTAAACAGACTGACAGAAATACATGCACACACAAGCTGTTTTCATTAAATCATAGCAAATCTGTTTAACTCAAACTATCAGTGTAGTATCTGCAATATGTCAGAACTGCAAACTCAACCTCTAATCTACAAGTCAAGCTGTGTTTTTTTCTGACACAAGCATCACCTGTGACAAAGATTTGCTGAGAAGAGAATTATTTGCAGGGAGAGTTTGGAGGTTAATTGGAAAAGCTTTATTGACAAATTTCTAGTTTGACTTTTAAGCACTTCTTTCCTCCTTCATTTCATAATTCAAAAATAAGACATAGTAGAAAGTTTCATACTTATGTTACTTTTTGGCCAATATCAAGAAAAAAGTAAAGAAAGGTTTTCCAACCACCTTGGACTAGAAAAAATTTTTAGCTTCCAAGGGCAGAGCACTAAGTCTTATTTACGTGAAACTATCTTTTTATTAAATTTAAGATACATAAATTGCAGTGTAAGAGGCCTTACATTAAATAACAAGTCCTACATTTTTACTTTTTATTTCTCTAAATTGTCACTTCAATTAGTGACCTCAAAAATATAATAGTTTGTAGCATTATGGAAATAAAACCAGCTATGATAAATCAGAAGTACATCTTTGTAAATTGCTGCAGTAGAAAGAACAGAAAATATTAATGAAATCATCTCCAAAGGAGTATAATATATCAAGTGCAAAGAAAACAACATGAACATGCATGCTTTATTTATACCACTGTTGCATGACTGATGTGATTGCCTCACTTTTAAAGATCAAAAAATGCAACCCATAGTTTGCATAAAGTAAAACATCATGCCAATATCAGGACGAGGACAATTTCTCTAAACAGCAGGCTCTTTAAACTCTGTATAAGCTATGCACTGAGCAAGTAGATATTGTCATACAAAAGATGGGAATTGTGATCCTAACTGCAAATAAAATGGTAACTTGGGATCATTCAACTCATAAAAAGATATAATAACTCTAGCCATAAAGAATCAAATAATATATTAAATGCTGAATGAATAATATAATATAATAGCTAAAAGAAAAATTTAATGTCACATTATTACTTACACTACAAAAATAACTCACATATTTATTTTTTTGAATAAGGCCATTATTTTTTCCAATAAGGGAAAAAAATTTACTTTGATGATTGGTGGGCTAAGTAAACAAATAAAATCCAATTATATCATATTCTTTATTTTATATTTCATTCCCTTTCCCTTCAGAAAATCTAATAATTATTCACAATATGGCAAAACTAAGTATTTCATGTAGTAGATATATATGTTTATTTGGATAATTACAGAATCACACAATGGTTGGAAGGGACCTCTAGAGATCACCTAGTCCAACCCCCTGCTCCAGCAGGGACATCTGGAGCACGTGGCACAGGGTGGAATCCAGGTGGTTTTGGAAGATCTCCAGATAAGCAGACTCCACAGTCTCTCTGGGCAGCCTGTTCCAGGGCTATGTCACTCTCCCAGGAAAGAAGTTCTTCCTCACATGGAGATGGAACTTCCTGTGTTTCAACTTACACCCGCCATCCCTCGACCTGTCACCAGCCACGACGGAGAAGAGCCTGGCCCCATCCATCCTACAATCACCCCGGACTGAACATGTTGATCAAATCTCCTCTCAGCCTTCTTTTCTCCAGACTAAACAGGCCCAGTTCACTTAGTCTTTCCTCATATGACAAGTGCTTCAGTCCCTTAATCATTTTCATGGCTCTCCGCTGGACCCTCCAAGTCCCTCTTGTACTGGGGAGCCCAGAACTGCACCAAATACTCCAGGGGTGGCCTCACCAGAGCTGAGGAGAGGGGCAGGATCCCCTCCCTTGACCTGCCAGCAACGTTCCTCCTGATGCAGGCCAGCATCCTATATTGCCCTTCTTGTCTATGAGAGCACATTGCTGACTCATAGTTAACTTGTCAACAAGTTACCTCCCAAATCCTTCCCCACAGAGCTGCTTGCCAGCAAGTCAACCTCTAATATGTACTGGTATCTGGAGTTATTCCTCCCCAGGTGCGGGGACCCTGCACTGGTCCTATTGAACCTCATAAGGTTCCTCTCTGCCAAGCTCTCCAACTTGTCTAGGTCCTTCTGAATGGCAGCACAGCCCTCTGGAGTGTTGGTCACTCTTCCCAGATTGGTATCATGAGCAAATTTGCTCAGAGTGCACTCTGTCAAGTCATTGATGAAGAAATTGAAGAGCACCGGGTCCAGTACTGATCCCTGGGGGCCACCACGGGCCACAGGCCTCCAACCAGACTCGATCTCATTTATCACAACCCTCAGGGCTCTGGCATACAGCCAGTTCTCTATCCACCTCACTGTCCACTCCTCTAACCCACGCTTCCTAAGCTTCCCCATGAGCATGTTATGGCAGACAGTGTCAAAAGCCTTGCTGAAGTCAAGGTAGACAATATCTACGGCTCTCTCATCGTCCAGCCAGCCAGTCATCACAGAAGGCTATCAGGTTCATCAAACATGGCTTTCCCTTGGTGAATCCATGCTGACTGCTCCTGATCACTTTATTTTCCTTGACATACCTAGAGATGATCTCTAGGATGAGCTGCACCACCACGTCTCTAGGGACAGAGGTGAGGTTGCCTGGCCTGTAGTTTTCCAGCTCCTCCTTTTTGCCCTTTTTGAAGACTGAAGTGGCGTTGATTTTTTTCCAGTCCTCCGGCATGTCCCCTGCCTTCCAGGACCTCTTGAAGATGATGGAGAGTGGTTGCGCAATGACCCCCACCAGTTCCCTCAGCACTCTTGGGTATATCCCATCCCCGCTCATAGATCTATGGGTGTGCAGGTTGCCTAAATAATTTCTAACCCAATCCTCCTCCACCATCTGAAAGTCCTCCTCTTTCCTGGTTCTCTCACTTGTCTGCAGGCTCAGTACATGGGGCCTGGCGTTAGCAGTAAAGACTGAGGCAAAGAAGGCATTTAGTAACTCAGCCTTCTCTGCATTCTCTGTTATGAAGGCACTCTCCCCATTCAGGAGTGATCTAACATTTTCCCTAGTCTTCCTTTTGCTGCTGATGTATTTGTAGAAGCCCTTCCTATTGCCCCTGATATCTTCCACTAACTCTAATTCCAAACAGGCCTTGGCCTTCCTCGTTGCATTCCTGCATTCTCTGACAATCTTCCTATATTCTTCTTGGTCTGGCCCTTCTTCCACGTTAGGTATCTGCTCTTTTTCTCATCGAGTTTACCCAACAGGAAACACATAAATACATGTATGTGTGTATATATATTCCACATGAAATGTATGATGCTCCATATATAGTTTATATGAATATTTTAGATATGTCTGAAGGCTTTTAAGCAAATCTTTTAGTAAAATATTTTAGCAGCTTCCGTCAGCATTCTCAGTACAGCATCAATTCCTATCCTAACTAACCATAATGATTATTGTATCATTATTTTATTATGCTATGTATAGTAAATTCGCATTAGTATGACACTTTAAATCTTAAAAATGTTAAAATTTACCAGATGCAGAACAATTTAAATATAAACCTTTGAGGTAATAGCTAATCCTGTGTCACAATTCATATTTCATTGGTATGTACCCATAGACTTCAAGGTGACATAAATGTAGATTGCTTCTTTGTAAATGCATAGCTTGCTCTGCATAGTATATTCTTATGGTGAATATATTTCAATAAAAGAATTGATTAAGCCCTTGAAACACTGGTTATCATGTTTGAGCAGCTGTTTGAAAGGGATATATAGCATTGTGTACATAGCTTTTAAAATAGCAATCTTTATGAAAAAATGCCACAGTATTTTACTCTGTTCTGTACCAAAATCTCAGTAATCCCAGGGCCTGTATCTGTAGTCTCCCCACTGTGAATTAATCTTACCCAAACCAGTAATATAATTGAATGGGATGCTTAATGGAAACAAGAAGGATACAACAGATCAAGTTCTTTAAGATTTCTGAGTGCGCAATGGATGCTATTTTGGTCTAAGCATTATCAGTACCTAAAACAGGGATTTCTAAAATATTTTGAATATGTGAAAATCAAATTCAGTACTATATTTGTGAATACTTTAGTAATCAGCCAGCAGAATTGGGGGTTTTGTAACTTTTCAGCATTTCCAGCTGGCAATGCAGTATAATATTGCTTAAGTTCTATTGTTGCTGTTTAATTGATTGTGGTCTTTAGTCTGTTTTTCAGTGAAAGAGAGGCTTTTGTCATTAGGCCTTCTGTGCCCTGATGCATCATGAGCTATTTTTCTAACACATCAAAACATTTCAACATTTGCCTTAAGTTCCTACAAGGTTCCCAATAAAATACCAGCGAGTAGGAGACAGAAGGCAACATCAGTGAGTGGACCTTCAAAGAATAAGGCAGACAGAGCTCAGATATCATGCTATTTGTCTCACAATTACTAGGTTACTCACATCAGGCATTCTTGGATGTATGTGGTATAAAAGAAGAAAGATATCATAAAATAGAATTAGCACAAATAGAGTATTTAGGTAATGCATAGGATATGAGGTTTTATGAGCTCACAACTTGTAGAATAGCTTGTTTGATTTCCAGAAAGCACTGGGGTGAATATATCACTTTATCCTACCTCTGTGTTTCCAATACATGGTGATAAACATGTGTAATTAAATCCATGAGATTTATCCATGCATAGTGCTCCAGGGGCACAGCTTATATTGTAAAGTAGACAGGCGTCAATATCCAGTTCACATCTTTCACCTTCAAAACCTGTACCACAAAGAGAATGTTTAATCACAGTTCATTCATGTATATTGACGTTGTGTCTGCTCATGATGTTGGCAGCTAACATCAGTTTAATAGAGTAATTTGGCAATTTTATTTCCAAAAAAAAAGCATCAAAAGAGATTTTTCCTAAAAAATCTTTATTGCATATACTGAGATATACTGCTAGCTTTACATAAGGAGATTTCAATTTTTTTTGTGATGTTTTATATATACAATATATTTCCAGTGACTTACCTATGGGGCAGGTGCACTTATAATGGTCTTCATAGTTAACACATGTTCCTCCATTTTCACATGATTTGGAACCACAGTTATCAACTTGCAACTCGCAAAACTTTCCTGGGGGATGAAAAAAATCCTAACAAGGTTAGCAATGAAAATGATGTTCTTTAAAAATTGAACTGAACCATATTAATAATATTAGTGAAATAGTGAAAATTATTAGTGAAAATAAAGTATCTTTCTGGAATGTTAATCAGAACATAAAATTCTTGCTTAAGCTCTCTTTAAATGGGAAAAGATCAGTATAAATTCTGCCATACAGACAGATCCCTATAAATACTAAAAAACAATTTTAGGCTGGGGATCAAAGGGGAAGGATTTTCATTAGAAATAATTATCTAAAATAGATGTAAAACCTTTGGTTTTTTTTTTCTATTGCAGGTCAATCCTTATCTCTACTCATGATTGATTTGATTCTATTTTATATTTTTTTTCTTTATCTCTTTTCTAAACTCTTTCCTCAGCTAGGAAAAATATAGTCTACATCTGTCTCAGATAATCCTTGTAATTCCACTAGGCAATTACTTGCTCCCCTTTTTAATCAGACAATGTTTTTTTCTTGGTGAAGAGTTAAAAGCATTCTATTTGAAATTCTTCTTTCAGCAGAAGTTTTAATTTTAATTTCATTTTACTTTTTAAATTGTGATTTTTTAGATTTTAATCAGTTTTTCTTATGATCAAAAGCCAAAGACATGAACTAATGTTACAAAATTTATTAAGAATATAAAGATGAAATTTGTATCTTTTCATAAGCTGAAATGGAGTGTCAAAATAGGTATTAAAGTTTACTTTTTATGGATTTCTATAAGAGTAAGCAGGAATATAGTTATTATGGCCTCAGTGATGTGATTTAGGTGGTCAAAAATCTCTGTCTTGTGCCAGCAGGTACTAAAGTACATATACAACCTCAAAGAGAGGCTGATCAGTATGCTCTACAGACCTTTAATATTGATTTTGTTACTTTGTTCCTTAACCCAAAATAGCCCAGTATTAACATAGACGAAGTTTCTAACAAGTAGAAGTGCATTTTACCATAAATTATAAAGCCTACTGACTTAAAAAGTTTAAAATGAAAATATGAAGCACAAGATTGTTGTGAAATTTAAAAATGTATAAGCATCAGGAAATTAGATACTTCCTGTTGTTATAATAATGTAATATGAAACATTATGCGGCCATGTATGGACAAATGGATCTTACATTTAGAGTATTCTGATTTGCTCACTTTGTCTTGACGTTAATGGTAATTAAATGTATCTGTATATCTGGGATGATACCATTATGGTTAAAATTTTAATAAGATATGCATTGAACCAGCACCAGAGTTATAAAATGTGGCTCTGCTTGATATGAGTTGGCAAAAAGAAATGCTAAACAATATATAGATGTTTCACTGGGAAATCAATTGAATGTGTCTAGCAAGTTATACTATCTTCTAAGAAAGAAGTGTTTTTTTTTTCCCCTCTTTTTTTTTTTTTTTTTATTTCCTTAAGGATTGGAAGGTAAAATTGGAGAAAAAAAGCTGGGGAAAGAACTTCAACTCCACTTTTATATAGAATTTGAAGACATTTTTTTCATATTTATTCATAAAGGTGGAATTGAGGACATTGTCTTGTCCAAGACACCCTAATGAATAAATATTAGTACAGTCAGACAGGTTAAAGGAATTGTTTTGGTATAAATCTGGGATTGTTAAAGCAGGTGACTCTACAGAAAACTTTATAACTTTTCACTGCCACAATGAGGTCAAGAAAAACTAGTAACTCCAAACTGTTATAAAATGCATTAGAATCTGAATACTGCTGAGAAATGCATAATTTATAGTATTAAGATCTGATTAAGTGTAAATGGATATCAGGAGAGATCTCCACAGTAATCTACTTAGCTTTTAATGCCTAATTATCACTTCATAGAGAGTGAGGGCTGAATAATTGAAATCTGCAATACTTAAAAAACTCAAACAAGAATTTTGAGTAAAATTAAGCATGTTATTCTTCTATCAGGAGTAAGTTCAGCAGGTAACAGGAACAGAGAAGAAATACATAACATGAGAAATTATATAACATGACAGTGAAAGAAAATATTTTGGTAGAAGAGTTTACTGATCCACTGTTTATTTTTCAACCTCCCACTAAAGGTTGCTCTGTCTTGTTCTGTGATAAAAAATTCTCCTCACATGCAATCAGAATTCAGTCTATTTTTTCTTATCCTTTCACTGTGCACCTCTGAGAAGATCCTGTCTCCATTTCCCTTACTTAGCTGTGAACAGTTACAAGACCTCCTTTAGTCTTCTGCTCCTCATGATGAATAATCCTGAGTCTTTCAATCTCTCCTTGTATGGCATGTTCTCCATATTTCCTGACCATTTTGCTAGCCTTCCTCTGGATTTATGCCAGTCTGTCAATGTCTGCCTTGTACTGGGGAAACCCAAATGCTACAGAGTATTTTAGGTATCTTTCACAAGCGCCAAACAGGGAGAAAGGATCACTTTCCTAGAACTACTGTCTATACTCTTGCTAAGACAGATTGCTGTCTTTGCCACAAGGACATGTGAGTGGGTTATACTCAGCCTCTCCACCGAGACCCCGAGGTTATTTTCCCTCAAATTTCTTTCTGGGCATCAAGCTCTCACTCTGAAGTGTTCCTTGGGACTATTCTGTACCGATACAACACTTTACTACTACCTTTCTTTCACAAGTTCCCTGTCAATTGATTACTCAGCCTGTTTAGGTTCCCCTGGAGAGCAGCCCTGTCCTTCAGTGAATGAGATGCTCTCCTCCACTTGGTGTCATCCATAGACTTGCTGGGAATAGATTTCATTCCATCAGGTTCTACTCCAGGTTGTTAATAAAGGCACTAAACAACAGAGGATCATCAATGGGGAGTATCAATTCCACAAAGGGAGTGTAAGATTGTCTTGACCCCTAAGTGCTTCCTTACATGTGGGTATGAAAATAGAGGCCTTTCGAAGTACAGAACTCAGCAAAAAGGAGTATGGGTATGAGATGGTAAAAGATGCAGGACAGGATAGTACTGAAGATGCCACGTGTGTAAATAAATTACCAATGGTCAGTTAAAGAAATGTAGACCTAAGGCTGGAAAAAGATATTTTAGGAATAATGGACAGAACACAGAAATGGTATTTAGTAGGGAGCTGCTGACCAATGGGAAAAAAAGATAAAGAATTAAAAGTATACTAACAAACATTTATCTATAATATAATTTTGGGGGTGGGAAGAATGTGTTTAGTGCCATTGTTTAACTAGAATTGTTTAAATTATACCTTATTTTTCGTTGTGCCGTATTTTTGACTCTGTGTGTGTGTGTGTGTGTGCATGCGTGTGTGTGCATCAAGTACCAAAAGGAAATAATGAGAGCACTTGAATATTGAAACTTGATAGTTATTCCTTTAAATTTACTATATTTTTCCCCCAATTTTAAACAAAAAAAGAAGCTTTGGCAGGGAATGGGCACTTCACCTGCTGAAATGTGGGTGTTTACGCTCATGGCATTGCATTTACAGGCTGTGAAAAACTACTACTTCCAGAACATGACTTGCCTTAGATGACTCGAGTTTTCAAAATGCTAATTTCTTTCCAGGGAATCTGCAGACAGTTCAGAGTGACAAGTCTGTTGCCAACATTTACAGTGTAGGCACCTAAAATTAGGTATAATTTATTCCACTCCCAGCAACTATGCATTTAGCTCTTTTGAGAGATATTAAATTTATTGAACGCATTAGAAGTTGGAAAATAGGTGATTCTGAATATTCCTGCATTTCCAGTGAGAACTGTGTATAACTGTGCAGTAAATATATTCTTAGAGAGATCTGGATATAGCAAGCAATCTTTGTGCTTTTTTCTTTTTTCTTTTTTTCCCCAAATGATTCTATGAAATAAAGTAGATTCATAAATGAGAAAACAATCAAAAGCAATAACAAAGTACTGATCTGACTATTCACATGTATAGGTGGTAAAAGCATCTACTAGCTTTAACTTAGAGCTGAACGACCATTATTAATGACTTGGATTTTATCAATACAACTTGAAGCTTCCATTGCAGATCTAGTGAAAAATCTGTCTTTAATAAACCAGCTAGTCATCCACACTAACTGAAGATTTGCTTAAGACCAATTTTTTTTCAGAATAAAATATAATTGTATAGTGATAAAAACTAGTTGTATAGATTCATGCTATACCTGACAGTGAGAAATACAGAACAAATAATTTACCTCATTCAACAAAATATGTCTAATATGGGTGAGTTGAATTATTTTGTGGGTTGAGCGCTTACAAACAGATAATCACCACTGACTGTAGATGAAATTTAGAAAATCTTTTTAGAGTAAATAACAACACTGAGATAAATCCAGCCTCAGATCACATTGAATCAGTTCAGTCATTGATTTTCACTGCCTCTAACCCCATATTTAATAGAAAGTACTTATATAGCTTTCATAATTAGTTAATAGGACAAAGGATTCAACCTACTAAGTGCTGACCTCAACGTAGAGTTGAAACTACCTATCTACTATGTAATGAGTTCAGAACACAGCACTTTCAAAAAAAACACTGTATTAAAGAGTAATGAATAATACAGCCATCTAAAATGGCAGTTGACTTCAGTATGTAGATGTTCTATACTGATTTTTTGGAAAATGACAATTATATTTTTATTAAAATTTAGTTTTAAATATCAAGATTCCAAGAGTTTGTTAACTGGATGTTCCGGTAGTTGAAAAGTTTTCACCAATCTGTTTCCTGTCCAGTCTAGCCTCCATAAAATCACTTTTAATACTTTGTGTGGGGATAATTTAAATTGAGAAAAAGAAGGCAGATGAGAGAGTTTATGAAGATAGTAATGAAAAGAGATGAGAAATAGCAAGGAAGAAGAAAACATCCAGTTTTAGGAAAGATTCCAGGTCACACTGGGGGGAAAAAAAGACAAAACAAGCTTCTCCTGGATGTCTGAATTGCTCCATATTTTTCACAGGATTGGACTCTTCTTTCTTTCAACATTTATATTAAAATAGGCACACTTCAAAATTTTGTCATCTTATTCTTCTGAGAGAAAGCGATTATAAAAGGTAAACTCAAAAAAAAAAAAAACTCACAGTAATAGTTTGCTAGGGAGAGTATTCTACTAATTAATAACTAAGTTACAGTTAGTTTCTGAAAAAATAATGGAGTTAATAATTCTGGGATTGGAACTCATCATTTGCCAGATCTGACTAGGTGAAAGATCTAAGACACATTTACACCGTACACCAGTGGTGTAGTGTTCTAGCAAAGTGTTACTCCACTCCCTAAAGCAACGTTATCTTTATAACATATAGACCCACATGTCCCAATAAGTGGGAGCACCCAGAGTGATGTACATTTATTCACTAAATGCAGTTCTAGATTTTATAGACTAAGGGTATCTAAACTATAATACAAACAGTTTCCTAGACAAGTAATTGATAGTATGCCTTATCCCACTTTGCCAGCTAGCATATTTTATTTACATAGAGTTGGATTCAAAGCTGTTTGTTTGAAAAGATCAAAAAGATTTTCACTGTTTACTCACTAGCTTATGACTCAACCCCATTGTCTACTGCAGTATGAATTACAAAGACAGGCACATATTCTCTAAAGTTAAATATAGTCAAATTTTCACCTTCTTCTGGTTTAGAAGGAAATAAATAATTCAAGAACTCTTGGGAATAATTTATGGCAAAATCTTCTCTGTAATATTTGCTTTAGCACACAGACTTCTACCTGAGCTACTATACACAGAGTATTCTGAAGTTTGTGACATACTTTACTAATTTTGGCTCTTAAACACAGTATTCTGGAACACAAAATTTGACTTTTAACTATTAAATAGATCATCTTTTCTTTTAGCTGCTTCCAGAATGGATCTGGTAGTCTAGCTTTAAAGATTCATCCTTTGGCATAAGTCTGTTTTGGACGTCTTCTTCTAATAGGGTCTCTTATTCTCCTGCCAGGGTTTTGCTTATTTGTTGCCCATCAATGTGCCTTTACTATGGTTTACTAAAAGAAAAAACTATTCATAAACAAGAAAAAAAAAAAAAAAAAAGAAAAAAAGGGAAAAAAAAAAAAAAAAAGGGACGGAACAAAGAAACCTTAGGATATCAGCAAACTATACACAAAGCATTTTTTTCATTCCTGGCACAGAAAATCTTCATCCGTTTTCAAACCCTCTCACTTCTCTTTTAAATTTTCCTACTTATATGAGACTCAATCCATCATACTTGAATTATGAATTCAGGATAACCCACCTATTAGCCAGTCACAAAAAAATGAGTTTTCCTGAGTAAGCAAACTACCTGCCCTGCCCTTCTGAGCTGCTCTGCCTGCTGGACCCCTCAGCTCCCCTGGACACTGTACAGAGAAGTGAAGGTGCCACATTTACCTGAAGGACAAGGAGAGGATGCAGCTAGCACAGCATTTCTGTCTGGATATTAGATTAATGCCACCGCAGAGCAAGGCAGTGGCAACTACAGAGAGACAGTGCACTCATAGCTGTCCCAACAGGTATGCCAAGCCTGGATCTATCCTTACCGGTTTCCCCTTCAGCCAGATAGATATCTGGATGTCTTCATTTCCACTCTACTCCGGAGCCCCTTACCTCATACAAAGGTATGTATGAGCCTACCTTTATAGCAACATAGTCAAGTATTTCACCACAGCTTCACATTTTAAAATTATGAGTGAGTGTTTGATCTTTCCAATAAAAATTATGTCAGAGATGCTGGAAAACAATTAATAATTCTGATAAAAAAGAAGTAATCCTCATTATTTGAAGTTTTTCATAATATTTTCTTATTTTCCAAAAATTTATCTTTTTATCTCTGTCTTTTAACATCTTAAAATCAAAAGATAAAATAATATTTTTTGCTATTTTTTGAGGTTCTTCTTTATGATAGAAATTTGAGAGAATATTTTCATTTACCTCAAACCATCTATAGGGCAAATCTAAATGCATTTAAGAAGACAAAACTCCACAATTTATTTTAAATTGTTTGAAGCGATCACATTGCTTGCTAATTTTAAAAAATATGTTAATGTTAATATGTTAATGTTAAAGCAGAAAGAGTGTAGAAAAGTATGCCTTCTCATACTTTCGCAGTAGCAGCTAAAGAGCTACAAGACATAATTGTTTTCTCAGCTTTAAATGAATCTATTTTGCTTTTCACTGAAATGGATTGAGAGCTCATAGGGTTGCCTGTCTGGTAGCCTCCATGCAAGGGTCATTAACATTAATAGTTCAAAAGACATCAGGAAAAAAAAATCTTGGCTCTTAATTTTGTTTTCCTTAAAAATCCAGATGACTGTATTGTCAATGCAAACATTTATCTTGGCTCTTATTTTTGTTTATGTTAAAAACTCTGAGGGCTGTGATTTCAAAGCAAATACATCTCTCTCTTCTTTTGTTTTTTTTTTAAGTTTCCTTGAAAAAACTCTGATCCATTCTGATGGAATGAGTAATACTCATTTTCAGCACAGGAGAGACGAAATGTTAAAGCAAAAAAAAAAAAAAAAAAAAAGGCTTTTAACACAACAAGTGTTACCTTGTTACATATTCAAATAATCTGAGTCATTTCTAGAAAGAAAGAAAAAAATGCTTGCACATATAAGTTTAGTCTCAGGACACACTAAAGGGCTGTTATTCAAAGTGCCCAGGTTAGAGTCTCACTACTGAGCGTGTGCATATTTGAGAAAAATTAAAAGCCAAAAATTGTTCATTAACTTCTGAGTTAATCAAACTTCCTTGTGTTTAGAAATGCTTCACAGCTTTCCATAGAAAAATGCTATAATATATGCTCCTCAGTACAGTGAAAGTGCGAAGTAAGAGTCTGCAGAGAAAGGGAAAGAATTGGGAGGCTTAGGAGAAGTTTGCTTATGTATCAGAATAAGTATGTGGGAAGAAGCTGGAAATGTTTGAAGGCAGATTGTCCAACTGTTCACAGTGAAAGATGCCAGCAAGCGCTGTTACTATGAGCTTTATAACCTCGTTCAGACCTGCTTTAGCTTAACACACATTAAACATTCTGAGTTCATAGCATTGTTTAACAGTTTTATAGACTAAGATCAATAAGCACAGTTTGGCTATGAAAGAGTCAGAAAAAAGTGCATAAGACACTCTTAGGTCATTGAATCCATCTACTGATAACATAGAATGTCATTGTATGCACTGATTAAGTTTCTTTTTAGGATTACTTAAGATTTTTTTTCTCCTATTTCAGAGTCTCACATTGACAGCTTTAATTGTTAGGGTGTTTTTTCATCTTTAGCATAAATATATTTATGGATTTTTTGTGTTCATATATACATACGCATATCTCAGTGTACCTTATCCCACATGTGAAAAATTAAGATAGAACGAATAAGCTGTTATCAAAAACGTGCAGTATTTTCAGAGAGGCCTTCAGTGCTTTCCATCAAAAAATTCCTTAAACTGAAACTTGCATCTAGCTGGCTTGAAGTGAAAGTAAAGAAAACACAAGCTTATTTGTCAAAGACCTTTTTGACAGATCATTTTTTAAACCTAAGGTACAAGCATGTCTGGTGGCCTCATAAGATGTTTTCAGGCTGCACCTGGGGGGCAACATTAAGGTTACAGCTAATAATTATATATATATATATACATGTTTTTGTAAAGAAAAGTGCCAGAAATAAAACTAAATTAGATCTATTACTAATGGATGTTAGTAATACTCAGAGGAAACAAAGACTTCAGATCTATTGCCATCAAAAAAGAACCTCCCAAACTCTAAACCTCTCTTTTCACTCCTACCTTCTCACATCTGTGATTTTCTGAAAGATTATTTCCATAATACAACCAAGTCATTTGGAATCAATTTCCTTACATTTGTCAAGACAGTATTGCATTATTTTTTATTGGCTTAGCAACTGAATTTATGAATTTATGAATAAGTTGTGGCTCACTGGAATACCTCAAAGCTTTTCAGATAATAAAAAAATATCTGCTGCAGAGCATAAACCTAAAGCAAAAATCTGACAGACTATACTAGCCGGCAATAAATGTAAGCAAATAAATACATTTCAACCTCAGGACACAGTGAGCTATGACTGAGTTCAAGTGGAAGTTATTTCAACCTTCAGGCACATCTTAACAGCAGAACAGAGTTCTTTGGCAGAGTTTCAGTGTTAGAGGTTCTATATGCAGTAAAAAATATAAAATATTTGGTTCCTATTTCTTTCTATTTTTAAATGATAAACAGCTTTATTATTGTTTACCAGAATTTTGCATTTATACCTGCTTACTATTTCATTTATGGGTCTAGGAAGGGAGAGATGGAAGCACAATACAGTGGCAATTTTGGCAGGTTTTCTCCACTCTGAATTACATAGCATCTGCAACTGAAAAGGCTACTGCAGTACAGCATCTAATTGTTCTTAATTGTGTTTATAAATTATAAAAAGTACAGCTGCAGCCTCTACATTAACATTTAAATTATATTTGGAGTAGACTTTTCTTAGGGAAAATGAAGTGTGACATGATGTAACATTCTCAGCTACAAAAAGCAGTGTTTTTATTTAAAACTCTTTAAGGAAACCTTTGTTGAAGATTAGCACATTAGCACAAAAAAAGCAATTTTAACTTATGTTCTAGTTGATTTTTTCCAAAATGAATGCAAAATACTCTAATCTCTTCCTCCCCCACCTTTTCAAATAAATGATGAATAATGATTATTTTGGAATTAACGTGCTTGTACATAATAAATGTACACATTGTGTAATTACATAAATTTACAAAATAGCTTCAGTGGCAGTATTAGTGAGCTGTTGATGCTAGTTTGTTATAAAACTAAAAACACGTATGACCATGACCAATGCTAAAAGTAATCACCTAGCCAGCTGCTTAACCACCTGGTACCTATAGTACCTTTATCTGCTTGTGGTATTCTGGTACTATAGACAATTACTTTCACTTTTACAATTTTATAACAAATTAATATCAACAACTCACTAGTATCACCACTTGTAGGTAATTTTTAATTTTTAATTGCATTGATTTATGCTTATATACAAGCTATATTTTGAATAATTGATATAGAAAAATAACTGTTTTGTTTGACAGCTCAAAGGATAGAACAAAAAGATTATAAAAGTATAGATATTTTTAATTAATACATATAATGACTTTTGTACTCTTAATTTCCATTCACCGTTAATACCCTATTTTGCTTTACAATTTATTTTCTTCTGTGAGAGCAGTTCTACAACAGTACATGTAAGTAACATGGACTGACATAAAAATGAAGCAATCTATGCCAGCTATTTCACAAGTTGTACATGGTAGACCAACTGTCCTTGAAGAAGCTTCCTCTAATTAATTACTATCTTTCTTTGTGTATAGAGGAATCTTATTGGCAGAAATTGATTGGGCATGTCAGACACTTCATTTAGCTGATAGAGAAATCCTTTAATTAAAATAATCTTACTGCTGCTAAAATGAACTGCACCCCAAGCAAACTCACTGACCAGAATTTAAAATATGACTTCAATTATATATTTTTCCTCACATTCACACTTTCCTTGTTTAAGATTCATTGAGTTCATTCAAAGATTTATCCACAATTTAGCCTTGCTCTTTCTCTGTTTTATTGCAGTCAGACAGGGTTGTTAAATTCCACAGATGTACTGGAAATGAATATAAACAGACTTGGATGAAACATGCACTATTGAACTATGTAGGTGGTTTGAAATGTTTTACTGTAGAATGAATCTTTGATGCCACATTAGCCTAGAGATGAAGATGTAGGACATGAAAGTTCCTCATCCTTCACAACTGAGTTCAGATAATGCCTCCACTTGTGAACTAAACAATGGCATGACCTAATCTAACCCCTTCTGTCTGGTCAAATTGACATCATTAAATTCTTCTATTCTCCAGAATAGAGTGGCTTCACCCAAACAGCCTATTGGGAATAGTCCCTCAGGCTAACTCCCGAATGTGCTTTAAGAGAATATCAAAATGCACCTGAGACCCTTTTAACAATTCCACAGGCTTTTCCCTAGCATATTTCAATTTACTGGTGTAGATGTAGCCTGAGGATCCTCACCACCTGCCTATAGGGACTGTCTTTCTTCAGCTCAATGAGTATTTAATTATTTATACAGAGTAGAACTGTTTCAAATCAGAGGCTGAGAAAATCTCACCCCAGCATCATCTGACTGTTCTCATAGCCACAACAGGTTTTCAAGGGCAGGATCAGTTCCCTGCTCTCAAATAAGAAAGCATTGTGTTTTGCTTTTCTACATGCCAAGTCTCAAAAGCTTTCAAGGAGATAAAAGAACAGTAGCAGGTCTACTACAGATCTATTCCCTGTTCTAAAAAATGAACTGGTAAAAGAATATGCATCATGGGAGGTTCCTATATGACAGGATTGTCACTGGAGTTACACTGAAGCGTATGTTTTAGCAACAGATGCAATCTTTCCAAGCTTTGCTCACTGCACTTTTTTAGTTATTAGTCTTGTCACTGTCAAAAGGGGAATTGTTAGTGCACACCAATTCCAGAGATCAGTGACCATGGGCTGAAATAATAGAATAAAAGAAATTATTTGATAAATATTAATAGAGAAACTCATTAAGAACACCTGTCTTTAAGCGAAGAAAAGTGAAACAGTTCACTGGTTGGCAGAGGAGTCAATTTTCTGTTTTAGAAGAACTTTCAGTAAAAATTGCCAGAAAGAAAAAACTAATCGCTAAAGTAAGTCAGTCCCTAATATTGTTCACTAGATATCTAGCAATGTTTCCTTATGGTTAAAATGTTTTTAAAAATGGCCTATTGCTGAATAGCACTAGTTAGAGGAAAAGACAAAAGAAAGTAAACACACCAAAAATAATAATAAAAAAACCCAGCATATTAAACCATGATGGCATAGTCCTGAATTTCAAGCACATAAACTCTAGAATATGAAGAAATGATTGGAAAGGTACATGGTCTATCGTCCTTGTGGGAAATCCAGACAGAATTACAACATATAAAGTCAATGTTTTTTTCTCTGGTCTTTATTTCCACAAGACAATTAAATCTACTGATTTTTTATACTGAAAACACTTTTTCTTTGGCAGTCAACAAAAAGCCAAAGACTGTAAAAATTTCTATCTGATATTTCAAAGAGAAACATGGTATCAGTACTTAAGTTCTGGCTGCATTAAAAATGGAGTAGAAAGTATGTGGATTCTTATATTCATATTTTGTAGCATTTCAGTTTCCTACTTAAGTCAGTGTATGCTGAATATATTTCACCTTTATGAATACATTTTGAAAGAATTGTCCTTTGCGAATAGTTATATGTAATACAGTTAGAGATATTGTAGTTTGTTCAAAAGCATCTAAGGTATGCCAATTGATTGAGGAGAATCTCAATTTAAAGAGATACTCAAAAATGTGACCTCAGATGTGACATATAAAATGCTCTGTATAATAAGTTGCTTACAACTGCTTGTGGATTCCAACAATTATTTTCACGCACCTCTGTCACTTTTTTTTTTTTTTTTTTTGGCAAGGCGTAAAAGACTTTTGACCTTTTATCTTCTAGGAATCTCAAGGAAGAGTTCTGCCACTCTGCCTGACAGACTGAGATAAAAAGCAGCTAAACCTCATAACACTAGTGGGAACATCTACTTGGCATGATGTGTATTTGTTTGAAATACTTGTACATCACCATAAAAATACTCAAATGCATGTATCCAAAACCAGGAGGGAGGTATGCATTCTATGTAAATTCAATAAAAATGTCTTCAGAGCAAACGGCTTTCAGTGGTTTCAAAATTGTCACAGAGATATTTCTTTTTCTGCTTCTCAGCATAACCAGTGTTGATCAGCAAAAAAGTGTAACATTTTGGATCTTACCTAGGAACCAAATTGCTGCTTGTGCTGTCACTGATGGGCTTAAACCAGCATGGTGCAGATGAAAGCATAGCATGTTGGGATATAGGAAATGTGTTGGAGAACTGAACAGTTCTTATATCTTTTATCTAGCCTAGTCTTTACATCTACTGAAGTCTTTCTATATAGTGTAAGTATATGGGATAGGGTTGAGTGTTTTTGAAGAATTCATGAAAAGCTATATGAAGAAAGTGATTAAGCAGAACAGTTACTTGTTTCTGTTATGCTCAGCTAATCCACTGTATTACAGTATTCTTAGGCCAGCCTGTTCATTTCTCTTTTACCATCATTAACCATGATTTCTCAGATGCCATGTACCACAGCATTAGTGGATATGTATCTTCACTGTATCTCCAGTGAAGGCTGAATGATAATTATGTAAGAACTAGTTCTTCAAGGCTTTCTCACATTATTTCTCATGTTTTCTGTTCAACTGTCGCGTCCTTTAAAAAATCTCAATTTTATTGAATTACTATATGCAGTACTATGACAATGTGACAGACTGAAGGCATCATTTCATCTATGTTATTGAAGGTTGTTATTGATGTACATTTTTCCAGTGACATGAGCACTCTTTGTAAGCAGCTGCAAGCCATATCAGCTTTTTTTTCTAAATTGTATTACATTGTAAACTTAAATTCAGAAACAACTTCCACACTTTGGTTTGTATTTGAAGCTCTAACAATATTTTTTCTGGAACTATCTCTTCAAAGAGCTCAGTTCAGTTTTGCCTTTTCTTTTTTTTTCTTTTTTTCTTAAGTATACTTCCTTTATTTTTTTAATTCCTAAGACAAATCTCACTTTTAAAACATTTTCCTTTAAAATGTTTAACTTCTTTAGACCTGTATGCATTATTACCTTTCTCATTAGTATTTTCTACTAATTTGGTATAATCTTTTTTGACAAAAGGAAGGAGCACATGAAAATTAGAAGCACTCAGGGCTTCATATATCTGGTTAGCATAACTACCAGTGTCAGCTGGTTTTCTAAATTGTACACAGATGAAAGAATCGCTTCATGGCTCCCTAAGGTAGCCTTTATCCTCTTTCTTAAGATTTCCAGGACTTATCTCCCTGCCAGAAGCAGAGGAAAGTGGGAGTGAGCTTGACAAAGGAAGTATAAAGCTGAGGAGGAAATCAACCAAACACAAATTCTTCGGTATGAGATAAGAATCTGGTTCTGAGTCCAGAAGTAGGTCAAAAAAACAGAAGATACAACTAGTAGGTAATTTATGGGATGAAACTGAAAAACAGAAGAATGCATCGCATATACACTGAAATCAGTAGCAAATTCTGTCAGCATCTAGCAGTTAATAAGCAGTAATAAGCAGTAAGCCACTAGGAAAGAAAAAATCAGAATATTTTTCCTTGCCAAGTAAAAAAAAAATGTCATTACTTTAGGCTTTCTAGGCTTCTTCTGTGGCCAATACAAAGAAAAAGGCTCCCAAATAAAATGTTTCAAGCACATGTGAAAAAAGCTGTCTAAAATTTGCCCTCTGAAATTATTTTTCTATTGACTATGCATGGAGCCTAGGTGACTTTTTTAGACTGGATGCCTAACTGTTAAGCTTCTAAAATCCACTAAAGTGAATCAGGTAATTCTAGTCAATATAACTTGCACAAGTCACTGAGGGCAGATCACTGAGGGCAGATTAAGGAACTGAAATGGGCGATAGGATTCAGCTTTCAGACAGAGATGCCTAAAGTTCAATGAACAAATATAGACCAACTCCCTATGTTTTCATTGTTTCCATTGATTAGATGTCTAGGAACAGGGAAGACATTCAGGTCACATGTAGAATATCTGCATGGGAACATTTAAATTTAGTGTCACTGGAGTTGATCCCTACTCTAGAACTCTTTTTATTGCTGCCCGTTCAGTGGAAGCTTCAACGCTCATCTGTAACATCATTTTAAATATTGTCATCATCCTAGCAGAGGATAGAAAATCCAGAGATGTGATTATTTCTACAGTCCAAACCTTATTTTTTTAATTCAATAATCCCATTTTGAAAGTTTAGAAGTCGGTGAAGTACAGATCTCTATATATCTTAAATACATCTTACCTGTGAAACCATGAGGACATAAACACTGCAACAAAGGTTGCTCTCTCAGTTGGCTGAAATCGATGCAAGTTGCTCTGTCAGAACATTTATTTGGGTAAATTAAACATGCATTTTCAACGAATTGGCAAAATTCTCCTGTCCATCCAGGTGCACAGAGACACTATATATATATTAAAAAAGTACACACACACATACACACAAACACTTATCATTAAAATGTAATGTGAAAAGTTTCTAGACATTTCTAAAATGTAGAGATGCAGCAAGACACAATATATAAGCATTTTACATTAGTAGGTGAGAAATATGGCCATGAAAGGGGCAGAGATGAATGTAGTTGCAGTAGTATGCAGCAAAAAAAGTTGCCAAAAGAGGAGATAAACACAAGAGACTGCAAATAAACAGGATATACAGATGAACATCCAAGAAGAATAACTGGCAAGACGACCCCCCACCCCACCCCCCTTCCCACTTCAGGTAAGCCATCCTTGGAGTAAAAGAGATCCTCTTTCTTTGAGAGAGGGAAAAAGCAGCCTAAAAACATCAAGCATGAAGGAGAAGGATGAATAAAGAAAATCCCACTTTCTCATTTCTCTTATCAAAGAGATATCAAGACCAATAACCTTGACTCTGCTGACTAAGAACCACCATGGACCATAACCATCTGCACTAATGGTACAACATCAGCTCCAAGGTCCAAAGTCCTACCCTTTAGCATGACATGTGCTATGTATGAATGAATCCAGTAGTTTTGTTTTAAAGTCAAAACTGGACTGATTTACCAGTCTTCTAAACATTACCACTATACTGATCTCTGATTCCCTGACCGATACCCCAAACTGCACACATTACTCTAGGATTTACCCATGCAGCTACACACTGATCTCTTACTCTTCCTGTCTATTCCCTACGCTGCATGAGATGGTGTATAGGCATTTCAGAGAGGTAATTCAAGCATTTAGGAGAGGGGCAGTAACACCCTCCATAGTCCTGTCCTGTGTGTACTTCCCTGGCTGCATGAACCCAGCCAGGAGGCATCCTGATCCAAGTGGCATTTTTCTGGCTGCCCTATCTCTGTAATTCCTCCTTCTCCCCATCTTTCCTAGTTTAAAACCTTCCTCACCCGGCTGGCCAATCTGTTGGCAAAGACAACCATACTCCTCTTGGTGAGGTAGACCCCATCTCTCCCATCAGTTGTCCGTCTTAAAAGAAAACCAAATACAGCCCAAGACTTAGAGGTCAGACTCAGTAAGAATAGATGCTTTGATTTTTTTTTTTTTGGTTTCATCCTTGATTTTACACTGCATTTCCTTCACTTACTTTCTTTCTTTTCTTGTTTTGTTTTGTGTCACTGATGGCACAAACACAGTAAGAAATGATATGCTAATAACTTTCCATAAGCTACAAGGAATATAAGGAAAATTAATTAATAACCATGTTGCTAATTGGTGAAATGGACTGCCTGACTTATTCAATCAAATCTTTTTAATCATTAACTTCTTCAAATCTGAATGCATATGTTTTTATGAAGGAGGGTTACAGTCTTTTTCCTTAAAAGTGTATACAAAAATTAAAATGAGGATAATTCTACAGCTATCAATAAATTCTGTCGTGTGTGGAACTGTATAAGCTGATTAATCTGTTTAGAATAAACCAGGATACATGAATGACTTTTAACTCAAAATAAGAAAATTGTTCAATTTTAACTTCATTCCATAAGATGAATCTTGCCTATTTAAATAATTGCATCATTGGGTTGCTAAATATTCTGAAAAAGTAAAGACACAGCTATCCTATTTTCATACTACTTAAGTGATGCTGGCATGGGAACATCGGATTTCTTCTCCTAATTCCTAAAAGCAGGGATTTATGATGATGTTCTGGTTAGGTTTCTCCCTTAATAACGTAACAGTATACTAGAGCTAGAAGAGGAAACAGGAGAAATTATGCAGTTCCCCACTTCCTGCTTAGGGTATATTAATCTTTATAACTGTAGTCAAGTCAGACAAGCAGGCACTGTTGGCCCTGGATGCCTGCTGACCTCTGATAATCACTTGGCCCAAGTTCTGAGTGGCAGTGAAACCCTGATATCAATTGGTCTACTGCGATCAGCCCAGGTCCTGCTAGGTCCTATGACTGCTCTAGCATTTGGTCCACAATGGGGCTTCTTTCATGTCCTGGCAGTTTAGTTTATACAGAGGTCAGTTTTTCAATCAGGTTCTGTCTTATGGTAGTTTTATCTTTGCAGTTTCCTTTTTCCAAACTTTTTTTTAGAAAACCTAGAGCCCCCCTCAGTTGAACAGTTTAGCAAGAAGAGCCATCTATTTTCCCTTTCCTCTCTCACAGTCTCCAGATTTGGATATATCCAGAATTTTATCATAACAAAGTTTCACTTATGTCTTACAAATACACATAAATAGACATAGAGCAACCATAACAAGTCATTCAAAGGTACTAGTCCATTAGACTTTAACCTCTGACACCAACAGAGGGTCATTAAAGAGGTTAATTCTCCCTGAACTTGGCCCATGTTGACTGCATTTGATTCATCATCATCCCAGAGATATTAGGAGATGAGCAACATCATTTATAATAGGCTATGCTCATTTACATGCCTCTCAGATATCAAGTAAAATTATCAGGCATCTGGACAGAAAAAAGGCTTTGCTTCGACTGTTACTAGATATTAACGGAGATGATATTTCTTCTTTTTTTATTATTTTTTTCCCAGAAGGCCATATGCAGGACAGGGGAGAAAAGGAACTACTTTTTTATTATGATAAATATTCCCAACTTCTGATGCAGCTAGACTTCTGTCCATGCATATCTCATCTGTGGAAGTGGAAATTAACTTAGCTTTTGCATGACTCAAGCAGGTACCAGCTCTCTTTCCATCAGACCTTAGAAAATAATGAAATTATATTAATATTTATTACAGTCTAGAAAGGGAAATTAATAATGTTTGTTTTCTGAGCAGCTGATGGCATAGGAGGAAAGGGGAGCTACTGAGGGATAAAAAATAATCAGCCAGAAGCTGTAGTGTATACTCATGGTGCAGTTTTGGAGACAGATGCTGTGGGCACCACAAAAATTTATATAGCACACAGAGAGTGTGCGTCAGATCCTATGGGCATTGATAAACAGGTTAAAAATATATATTATAAAAGTTATGTACTTCAGAAACATACAGTGCTGAGCTGACTGGCTGTACTTTTATGGAATCTTTCTACAACCATCCTCCTTATCTTAAGAGGCCAGCTCATTGTTAGACAGGGAAGTCAGAAATAGAGAGGTTTCGGGTTTTCTGCCTCCTTGAGAAGTGGTTCAGACCTGATCACTAGGATGCTTTTAACTGATTTTTTTCCTTGTTAAAAATAATTCAAACTCAGCTGGTTTTCCCATTCCTTGATTTTTTTATGAGACTTAGAAAGAAAAAGAACTTATTTCAAGAATTTCTAGTTTAATTCAAATTTGTCTCTGCCATATTATTAAGTGATAACACTAATATGGCTGGGTAGAGGAAATGCATGAAGAAAAATAGGAAAACTTACTATGTCTGGGTCATCATTCAGAGGGTAGGTTTCTATTTCAGCATTTAATGTTTGAAATAGTAACATGAAAAAAATGTTTAAAATGCCTGAATGCTTTCTTTTAATCTTGCTAGTTCTCATTCTTTCTGAGTTGGAATATCTGTATGGCTCTACTGAACTGCTTTCACATACACAGTGCAAATCTGTAAAAGTGCAATGACCTTATAAAGCAGTGTTTTTTTACAAAATCATGAACTAGTGTGGAAGAGCTTATCTTTTTGCCATTAATCATAAAGATTCAGCTTTGTTTCAGATTCAGATTTGTTTCACAGGAAACAAAAGGTACTTGTTGGATTACTTAAGGTGGAAATGTAATCTATTTTCTTAGAAACAGTAAAGATCAACTTTGCCATGGGGTTTGCATCTGCTATTAAGTAAATACAGTAGTACAGTTCAGTCTCAAATTCTTTCTTTCTTAGGACATTACCCACTCTTAGAACTAAGCCCAAGAACCTAACTTCTTTTAGCCCAAAGCACATAATTTTTTAGAGCAGTTGAATCACAAGAGTGTAAAAGCACAGATCATGACAGACTTGCTTTTCTTTCATATTGCTCATGATCTTGTGTTATATATATATTCACATATTTATTTACTGCTAAGTGTGAGCAATAAAAGATGCAACTCTGTTTTCTAGTTTTTAGTCAGTATGAATATTATCATCATCTTTTGCTGTTATGTGATGTAATTCTTGTTGATTGGAGGTCACTGAATCGTTAGGGCATCGTATTTGGAAATTCACACAGGAAATTCAGTGCTATTATTTTTCACGCTATTCAAATTTAAATTTAAAAAAATATTCAATCTGTTGTTTTGTTTTTTTAATGCAACATACTTGAAAGAAATTTTTGATGCTGATTTTACACTAGCTGTAATTTCTACTTTGGGGATAGTTACTGCCATGTGATTCATTGTCTCATTAAAAAATTACTTCTTTTTAGAAAGGTTTTGTTCAGGCTTTTTGTGATTCTGTTAAGAATATTAAAAGTGTTTGGAGAATTTGACTGGCAGTTTCTGTGCTGGAATAGGAAATTCATTAATCAGTAATTCCCAGATAAAAACTTTACTTTTTGTACTTTTCTGTAATGAGTTGTTAGCCTTGCTCAAGCATATAGCTGAACTTGGGAATTCTGATTACAACATGTGATTGTCATGAGCAGCTTAATATTTTGAATATAGACTTTTGCATCTGGATGAATCTAAAGTGCAGTGACATCAGGTAATGTGGTATAGCACTGTACACAGCACTGTCACAGCAAGGTATTGTGCATGTTTGTGATTTTCTAGCAGCAATGAATGTAGTGTAGCTATAGAAAAAATCCTAAAATGTTAAGAGGTTGAAATATGAGCTTAAATCACATGCTATACATTTTCAATGTTCACTGAAATACATTGTCATATATTACTTTAAATATGCAACTGCAGGTTACAGTTGACTAATCAGTTTTCTGTATTCTCTTCAGTTACAGTCCTAGAATAGCTTTTACTTGGCAGTGAACACCCCTGTTACCCAACGAGCCTTGAAGAGTGAAAAGTTAGGTGAGGTTTTCGACTCAAACATGAAGGATGTTAAGAAGTTGGCACATACACTGGCAAAGAAAATAATAGAAAAAAAATAGGAAGCCTAAGTACAGGCTTATATATATATTTATGTGCTATATATATATATAAAACCTCCCTCTGTATAAAACAGAAGCATGTCATCTTCTCGTTGTGAAGTCTTTAGTATAAAAACTATGTTGTACTATAAAATTAGTAAGTAATACTACTACAGTGCTTGGTAGAACATTGTTTTCTTGAAATAATTTCCCTTTCTCTTGGTAATTTGTGAGATCTTCTTGTCCTTTCATTCCTCATCTAAATTTAAGTTTATATTCTTTTTCTCTTTCAATGTTTAAATTTCTCAAAATCTTACTATTTTACCTCTGCATGTAATTCATGAAAATGGCATTACATTTATCAATAACAAATAATATTTCATAACTTCATTGTGTAGTGCCACTTGTTTATCCACTGTAAATGTTTAATATTTATCCACTGTTGTATTTTATTTTTCTTATTTTTGTTGGCTTATGCTTTTATTAGATTAGATATTTTCTTCTTTGCAGACTTTAGGTTAAAATGACCTCATCATTTTTTCATAGATGCTGTGTTTAAAAACAAAACAAAGCATTACTGTTTGTTACTTCTTGGGTATTTTTACTACTGTGTTTAACTAGATGGAGTTCTAGCACACTGCATAAAGAGATGCAAAGATATTATGTGATCAGAGTTTTAAATATTCTTCTTAAATAAACATTTGGCAAACATAATAGTAACTCTTTATAGGAAAAATCTCTTTTTTTTTTTGTACTTCTCTGAGAACAGCAAATATTAAATGTCTTTAGTGTATTTTGATACTGTTTAATGGAATAACAAAATCAGGAAAAAGTTGTTATATTGAAGACCAAATTAAATATTGAAAAGCACAGAATTGTATAAGATACTTTTAAATTTGTGTGAACTCTTGTGAAGAATAGGAGGTACCATGTGTAAGGAAACGGACTTATTAACTAGTGCATAACCGGTAGCTAGTGGATGTAACTGGCTTTGAACTACTGTGGTTTGGACAGCCAGCTGGAAGGATAAGTAAAGAAGAGACATCAATAGAATTAACAGCAGTGACAAAGTGGCTTCACAGAGATGGAACTGTACTGCTCAGACAGTCCATGGGGAGAAAACAGTAAGAGAGACTTGAAGTTTTTTAAAGGAAAATGTCAATAATCTATTTCATATATTGCTCATAAATATAAAAGTTGCATCTGAGAACAGTATATTTTGTAGATTTTGTAGTGACAATTTTCATTGCTTCTAGCTTTGGTGGTAGAGATGTTATAAATATTCATAACAATTTCATCACTCTAACCAAATGCCTTAATATATAGTATACCAAACATATTAAATGTTTGTTTCCTTTAGGCTTTTTTATACCTGGAAAAGAAACATTGATTGATACAGTGCAGAGGGTTTTATAAGAGCCCTAGTGTCTTATTTTTTATTTTAAGAACTACATTGTTAAACAAGGTAATATTTTCTCTCAGCAATACTGTCTTTTCATTCTGGATGTGTTACCTCTTTCTCCTCTCATGCAATAGATAGATACAAACAGGTTCTCCAAGAGCATGTCTCAGGGTATGAGATCTAATCGATTGGTATAAACCAACTCTCAAGATTATTGCTAACTCTGCATAGAAATGCTTTATTTCTAGGGTAGGAATTCAGACACATTTCTGGGGATAAATTATTATCAAAAAGCATTAGGACTGGCAGTCCCTCCTCAGGGAACAACCTACAAGGTGGGAAGGTAGAGCAGGGGCAGCAGAGCTTGGGCAAGAGCCATTCTGAGTGGTTTGGGACTTACTGAAGGACTATAAGGCTTGGCATGGCTTGGCACTTCTGAAAAGGAGTAGATTGATTTCCAGTGCAACAGCTGGCTGACGCGTTTGCTTCTGTACTCATCAGGGCAAGCTGCATCTGGTCTGGAACGAAATGTGGAGCCTGGCATGCCTGACCGCAATTTCTGTTGGCATTCTGTTGAACATCAACCACTTACCAACAACCAGAACTGGAAGAAGAGAGAAAATCATAGGAGAAAGAGGAGTTCCCTCCCTTTTCCTCTTTTCCCCTTGCCCAGAAGGAACTTCTGCTTTTGCCTCCAGTCATGTTTTTTAAAGCCTCTTCCACTTCAGCAGAGAGCCTTTGGGTAATACATATTTACTGGTTTTCAACCTAAACTACAATGGTGTAACCCTGGGTGTTATTATTTATGCTCTCAGTTTTACTTTACCAACATTGTCTTTTCTGAGTTCACACATTTTTATACAATTTTTATTCATGAGTAGTTCCCAGAGTTTTGCAAACACCAGTGTTCACAGAGTACACATTATACATGGATCTTATAGAGGTTAAAAATATTGCTTATCTTTGCTTCCCTTAAGAGCACAGTCTACTTCCACTGTGCTATACGAATGCCAGCCAGAAATCATAGTAGCTTTACTGCTCCTATGGAAGGCACAAGGACTTCACTGGGCAATAATATCAACATATAATCCCATGTTCTAGTATCAATGCTGCTTCTCAGAGAAAAGTAAAATATTTGCTTTGGATGACCAATGGTAGGTGCAATTGTAAAACCCATAATATTAGCACAGATTATTGTCACTTTCTTTAGTATCAAGATAATGCTCCTTTATAATGCTCCTTTAGTATGTTTTTGCTTGTCAACACAGAAACACAGTTATTTATTTAAGCAGTATGCATGACTTGCTTAGTCGTTGTGTCAAGTGTACTGCATGCAAATGGAAATGTACTTACAATGGACACTGCTTTATATTTCATATTTTAGGTTTTTTTAAATACATTTTGTACAAGTTATACAAACACATTGAATATTTCAGTACTTCGAAATCTGTCTTTGCAGAATAAAAAGGCAACTAAATTGTTCCCAGCTTCAAATACCAAATTATTTGTCAGTGTATTAAATTTCTGATAATATTAAAGAAAAAAAAAAAAAAAAAAAAGACCAGACAGTTTAGAATGTAGAGCTTTTTACTGATGTAGAACTGCTTATCATCCAAATAAAGATTCAATAATACAGAATTACAATCTAGAAAAAGGGAAAAGTTTTGAAAAGGTTTTAAACTCTGAGTTGCTTGTTCATGTTCATAGTGTTTCAACATAACATTTTTTCTCAGTAAAAAAAAAAAGCCCTTTAATCTTTTTCTTACTTTTCTCACTTCCTCTGATCAACTCCAAGACCTGTCATATGAGTTCTCCAGCAGATACTATATCCTACCAACCACTTCTGAAGGCATCAAAGTTTAAATAGAAAAATCCAGCCTTTGCTACACCAACTCATTTTGCTGTATCTTATGGCCTAATTCTGTATCTGGTAAGAATACACTGGTTATGAAAGCTTATTTTTTAGAATCATATGAAAGCATTTATTGCTAGACAGCTATTTTGCATCTTTGTTTCTTTGTTTGCTTTCCTAAAGCTGTCTTTTTGTTTTTCTCTTCAAGCTTAATATTCACTTTGATATCCACATCATACACACATTTTACTCAGATGATTTAACCTCTTTTAACCTTTTAAACTTTTAATTCTGATGCTGTAATTTTTGTTATCACTTGGTGTAAATGGACATAAGAAACAAATAAGAAACTAACCTCAACATATAAGTGGAAGTCAGAACAGAATTGAGATGATATTTTTAATTAAGACTTTTTCATCAAACACTTATTAAAACAACGATATATTCTGAGAATTTTGTGTTGGACCTATGGTTTGACTTGTTCCTTATATTCCCCATTCACAGACTCAGAGGGCTCACTTGAACATAAAAATAGGACTCTGTGACCTTTTTCAGCTTTTTCCTCTTTTAAGTACTGCAGCACAGAACAAATTCCACCTCATCTCAGGCCTGCAGAGTGCAGGGGATTAGAACTTCCTTTGTGCTGCTTCTGCAACAACACTTGACTTGGAACACATCCATCCCCTTCAGGAAAAGCACCATTTACTGTTCCCAGTATTGGAGAAGTTGAAAGAGTTCATATCACCTCCTGCAGTTGCAAAATGAGTGGCTTTTAGACTCACCTTTAAATTGCCTGCAATTACTGCTAGAGGAGAAATATCATTCCCTCTCCTTTGCTTCTGGCTATGGCCACAAGAATGTGGATACATGAGGGATCTTAAAGTTTTCAGTGGATCCCTCGGATGATAAAGCAAGCAGAAATAATTTTTGTAAGTTGTCAGTTGGAACTAACCTCATCACACTGCCGTTCCATCACCAAACTTTTAAGTTGATGTTAGATATTCTTTAAATATGCTTATGTTTAAATTGCTAATTTGATTCTGGTTAAAACAACAGCAACAGATGTACTTGATTCAAGTAGCGCATTTTTAAAGGCTACAACACATCTGTGATTATCATTTATAGAGATAATAGAGCTACACCACAATTAGCTATATGTTCTTGCTACTATAAGACTATTCTTCAGTTCTCTTCTTTGATAAAAGTAAAAAACACATACTCAATAGAAAAGTAATAAAAAAAATTATATTACCCAAGTGGATAGCCCTTGTGTTATTGATTTAAATAAATAAGAAACCCATAAATGTGAGTCCCTCTTGTATCTTAGAATAATGCATTGCAAGTTCTAGTTGTTTGAAGCTTTTATACTTTGAAGCACTGAATTAGTTTAACATATATTAAATTACTTACAGTGAATCCTCCAATTATATTACGGCACAATCCTTCATTCAGACAGTTGATGCTGAGCAGCCTGCAGTAGTCAATTACTTCCTCGCAGTTCTTTCCAGTGAATCCTGGCATGCAGCTGCAAATACACCAGTGTATTTTAGAGGACTTGCATTTTGAAAGTTAATCTCATTTAATTAGATTCCATAATTCTATTAAATAATGTTCTTGCAGTAACAAAACAGAGCTTATATGTTATTTAAAATATTCACAGTATTTTTCAAGTAAATTAACAATTGGTTGTGTGATTCTGGATATTTTTGCTTTTACACAAAATAAAAATTTTTATTAATTAAAATATTTTTATAACAATACTTCATATTATCTTCCAACAATCTTGAATTATACGGTATTTAATAGCAAACTATAAACAAGGTTTGTAAATGTACCAGAAAGGCAGGGTCTATGGGAACATGAGAAATAAAAATGAAAAATATTATGATAAATGAGATTTTAAACGGCATCAATAATTACTGATGATTAGCAAAGTGTATTTGGTAACAACACACATAGGTATGAAGTAATAATGTGAGCAACTCATGCACAGGGCAATACATGGTTGATTTTGTTTTTGTTTAATTATAATATGGTATTCTATTTTAAAGAAAAATACTATTATTTTTTATGACAGGTTGCTAGTTCTATGTGATGACAATGGAGCCATAGCTAATTCTTCTATGGTAGGAGATGAAGAATTTCTTCTGCTTCATGTCATCACTTGTCACTAGTAGGAAAAAATCCTTTTCTTATAGATTTCTCCGGTGTTTAAAAAATTCCCTTACACAAAAGAAAATATGAGATATTGAATAGATAGTAAGCAAGTTTTATTCAAAAGCAGTATTGGAACACTGCAGAAGAAATAAATATTTGAGTTTTTCTCAAAAATCTTACTCAAAATCTACAATAAGTAAAAGCCAGACTGCAAAAACTCTATATCTTTTGATGGATATGTCAATAGAATTTCTGTCAAATTTTCTCCTGTCTGTATTTATATACGTGATTATCATATTACTCCCTACAAAGGACCTCTCTGGTAGCAGAAAAAGGTTAAATAGCAGAGATGGGAAATGACCAATCTGTTGCAAAATTCCTCATAAGGAAAAAACTAGTGATAACAGATGAGAAGTTTCTTTAGCATATTCTGAGTGTTACTCTGTCTAATGACTCATCCCAGAAGCTGAGTATAATGAAGATAATACCTCTGTTTTTCCTGTGATCTTCCTCCCAATGGGTGCAATATTCAGTTGTGTCACTTACATATTTCCCCACTTTAAAAAAATAATGCCATTCCCAGCTTCATAATGTATGAAGCCTACCCATTTTTATGAGTAATGCCTAACTGTTTCATAAAATTGATAATTTAGTTAAACAGTTTTTGAAGTTGTTTCTTCTAGTTTTTTTTATTTGTTCATTTTTTCTTAGTTTCAGTTTTACTGTTTTGCAATAGACAAGCCAATGTGAAAGAAGATAAGTATAAATTAACAGCAGGAAAGTTGACAGGAATGTTGCAAAAACAACAGTAAAAAATACCCAGAATACTCAGAATACTCTTTCTCATTTTTTGTGCCTTTTTAGTGTCACAAAGAACATGGATAATAGAAGCAGATACAAAGTAAACAATCAAAATTTATTGTGATGGATACCTTTGTTCACTACCTATTTGAATTCACCTTAAATTTTGATGTTTTAGAAAAATGTTACTATCAGATTCTTAGCACAAAGTTGTGTATAATATAAAGACTGAAAGGATGAAGTTAGGATACAAGGTAGTCGTACATCATAACTGAAGTGAAGAAAATTAAATTGACTGTATGTTTCAAACGGAAAACAATTGCTTTCCAAAAGAAGAAGGGGTAAATAGACAGAAGCCGAGGCAGTGAAGAATGGGACATGAGGAGAAGCAAACAAAATACTGGCAAAAATGTTCAAATTGAGCCTTACTGGAACTTCTTTGTCCATGAGACAAAGTAGTGAGTGAGTGAGTGAGTGAGTGAGTGTCCCATTACACTCACTTAAAATGCTATTCAAAATAAAAATGGATGCGGTAGTAGAATTATGCTACATGAAATACCTGCTCTTTTTTCAGTACTAGTCATGGTCATAATCTACATCATCTGTAAGAAAGAAACAAAGTCTTCACTTAAAATATTTAATGACCAATTCCAAGCCTCCTGAGTAAAGAAATATTGTAAATGGTAGTCTACCTTTGTGCAACGTGAATTCTAGAGGAAGAATTACTCACACTATGACAAAGTTTCCAAATATACAATTTAATAAATTTGAGACTGTTAAATAAATGACTGTCAGCTTTTCTAACATCCTCTATTATCCGGGTAACTAATGCAAAAAATAAATTTACAAAGAGAATTTTGGATTTGAAAAATAGTAAAATCTGCTGACAGTTTGTCCTATTATGATTCTGGAAGCTATACATTTTTAAAGAATAACAAGTGAATTGTATTTACTTCTTGGAAGCTGAAAATGGAGATAATCATCTGAGCCAAACCTAAGGACATTTATCCTAGCTGGTAACTCGCAGATGCCCTAGAAAGTATTCAAACTGAATCCTGCAATCTTCCGAGCTCTTATGACCACTGCTGTTCTCTCTCTTATGTTCACTCTGCTTGCTACGTCAGGGTACGTTGGAACCGCCCTCTCAAGAACTCAATATCTCCTCTTCATTTCAACACTCTTACTTGCAAGATTGCAGTTTTCACACTGAATTTCTGAATCTGGTCTTCTTGAGCAAAATATCAGATTCTCAAAAACCTTTATCCCATCTAAATGAATTCTAATTATACAGACATAAACATAATCAAAATGTACAATTTTAAAATATTTGCGAATAAGCATTAAAATGATTTCATTTTCAAGATTTCATAAACATTTATAAATTTATTAACAACATATTTTTTTAAAATGCAATCACTAACCAGAGCTTTTTAAGGGTGAAATTATAAACTTCTAAATTTCTACAATTTCTAAAACTGAGTACTGAAAAGTCAAGTTCTAATGCTGCCAATGAGGTCCACAATTATGTAACTTTAAAAGTCTACAATTTTAGTATCTACTTTAAGAGTGCACTCTTTGAATAGAGAAAAGTCCCAGGAGTGATTCGTCTCTCCTTTGGAATGGTTGAATTGCATTCTGGAGTTAATCTCCTCTTCCCTCATAAAGAAGCCTACTGTCTAGTTTACACTAGATATTAGGGTAAAACTACATGGAGTGAACACTATCCAATAGTTTTACAGATGCACTCTTCTTGACTGCATTCAAGGTGTTGTTCTTGGTTGTCACTATTCCTTCCTTTAGAGCATTCTTGACGTTAAAAAAGCAGGCTTATTTCCTGTCTCATTTCTCAGACTTACTCTTCATAGAGTTACTTGCCTATCTTGATAAATATGTATTTTACAGACCAAGGAACTATCTTCTGATAGGCTGCAACTCTGTGTCCGTACTATGTATTTGTTATGTGTTTGTATATCCTAATTTCATTCAAATAATGCTTTTAGGCTTTTTTATACCACAACTTATAATTTTCTGGTTTTATTAATATCCTAAAATTGGAGATGGTTTACAGCACTTGAGTAATGTTCAGCAGAAATTATTTAAAGGCAACCAGATGAAAGTCAAGAAAACATATAGAATACTCTTTAAAGAATAGTGTAAGAAAATATCTATAAAGTTATTTAAAAGGAACTGAAGTCATATACCTAATGGGTCACTTGTGTTATTTGTGAAGGGATGATTTCTAATACCCCATCTTGAAATAAAGCACTTTTTCATATGATGCCTAAAGGATCAGTTTGAGACCTACTAATGCACATTCATGAATTAGGAATGAACAATTACACTTTCAGAAAGATAACTCAATAGGTATATACCCTAAATGGGAGTGGTAAATGTAATTTAATGTCTCACTTGTCTCCAGAGTGTCAGGATTTATATATTTGGTCTTACAGAATTCATGAAGAAACAATTTCTAACTTCTTAAATGCTTTAAATCTTTTTTGCAGGGCTTTCTTCAAGAATCTTCAAGAAGTCTTGTACAGTAGAGCACCAAAAGTAACAAAAAATTGTTAAAATGAAAGTGTATTATTTTCTGTATTGTCTCTTACTAATGATTTCTTTTATTTTTGCAATCAATGACATATCATCAGGCGATCTAATGAAGTACTCAAATAATATAATGTCCTACCTTACCGGCAGTCATAGTTCTGCTGCTGTTCTACACATGTTGCATTATTTAAACAAGGCAACAGTTTACATGGATTAAGTGCTCTCTCACAGAACTTGCCAGTGAATTTTGGCAGGCAGATACATGACACATCCTATAAATAAAGAAGGAAATTGGAAATAATTATTTGTTATATCCAAGGTAATTCATAAATCAGTATTTACTTCCAGTACTTTAGAGACCCTAAGTAAGACAGGTTCTCATCATATTAAGCTGTGTGCAAAAACATAATAAAAAACAGTTGTAGCCCCAAATAGGTTTAAAATGTAATTTAAGACAAGTGGAACAGGCCTTCCAGCACATAATATGCCAGAGATGAGTTTGCTAATTGGAAATAGATCAGCTCTAAATTGTCTGGTTTTGTGATTTCATAACTGAATCAAGGAGTTTTATAATCTGTTTATGTGTTTTCCTCTCTATCAAACAGTAATAGTGCCTGAGGTATGTCATATTCCAAACAGTATTCAGCAACTGGATTAGGAAAGAAAATGGTTTGTATGCTTTTTTCCCCTTTGCTTGATGCATAGAGAACAATGTGAATGACATCTGTCAGTTACTGTAATCTGTAATTTACACAGCAAGAACACTAAGATATTTTGCAACAAAATATGTATTAGTGCTGATACCCTTGACCTTATTTTCT
This sequence comes from Crypturellus tataupa, assembly GCA_034781795.1. Classification (NCBI taxonomy): domain Eukaryota; kingdom Metazoa; phylum Chordata; class Aves; order Tinamiformes; family Tinamidae; genus Crypturellus; species Crypturellus tataupa. The sequence continues at coordinate 698,403 of JAWLRI010000202.1, read as the reverse complement.
AATAACATCATGTTCTATATACGCTTTTCTGATGTCAGAAAGAAGATAAAAATTGTGGTTTGTCCTCCCAGAGAATTTGGCAGTGTTCAGAGAAATGTTTCTTCAGATTCTGCCCAACAAGCATCATCAAGGAGGTTTTAACATCCATTAAAAAATTTCTCTGTGTATGAAACAATCTACTGCATTTCTGTGTCTGCAGAAAAATTCGTGCAAAATGTTAGCATATCTACTGACTAAGAATTAAATAGAAACAGACAGATATTACAATTTAGAAATGTATCAGTTTGTCCAGTAAGGTAGATGTCTCTTTTTTCTCTCTCTCTCTGTGAGAATATATCACTGTTCCACTGGTATAAGATAATGGAGCTTTTGAACTCTTCTTTCCCTATTGTGGCTCTCTTTAATAACTGCTATCTACAGTAGTCAAGCTAATGAAATAAATCAACAGTCCATTTTTAATTACTACCAGATATGTCTTTATTATCAAGCTCTTTGCTAATCTGTATCAATTTTTTCTATTTTATAACATCAACAAAAAATATAGAGAAAAAATAAAAGGAAATTAAAAATAAATCCCACAAAGAAAAGCAAAAGTAAGAAATATTAATAACTAATAAAAAAGGCTGTGATGTGTCACAGATTATATGAGAAGTTTTCATTATAGAAAAAAAAATTCATTTCTTAACAAAGTCCAAACATTTGAAATGTGATTTAAGGCTTTAAATTTGGCATTTGGCTTTTTAACCATAGAAATACTAGAAACACCGGATATTCAGGCAATAGTGTATTTATGCATGAATCATGAAAAGATAATTTTAAAAGCTAACATTAGAATTAAATGATTTGGCATTATACTCACATATGGAACTTTGAAGCTTGTACTTACATTTGGCAAATCAACACATGTACCTCTGTTCTGACATGGTTCTGAAGAACACTCATTGATATCAACTTCACAGTTCTGACCAAGAAAACCAGCTGGACAATCACAAACATATCCAGAATGATTATATTGGCATATGCCCCCATTCAGGCACTTCTCAGAAGCACAAGGATCAGTGGGTTCCTCACAAAAAGGACCTAAAGGAATAAAAGAAAATGAGGTGCATTTGAGTAAAGAATACTTCCTGGCACGCTGCACAGAAAATTACCTTGCCACTGTGGTTTGTTTTGCCTTTAATTTTAATTGTTTTCAATTTTAGAAGAATTAAAATATATTTATCTATTGTGATTTTTTTCCAAAAACTGCCTAGACTGTAGTGCTCCAGTTATCTACCATCTAAAAATTGAAGAACATAACATTTTCCTTCCTTCTTTTTTTTTTTTTTTTTTTTGTGAATACATGTGGCATCTGTATGTGTGAATGAGTAGGCTCATCCATAGATGAGAAAGATAAAAATGAAACAATATCCTAAAAGACACTAAATGTCTTTTTCACTGGGTTTTCTGTCATGGGAAGTGAAGTCCACTGGACTTCCATAACCCCCAAATTCTTCCCATTCCCATTTATAGCTTGAGCTGGTAATTAAGCACAGTGTGTTCTCAGGCATGTGAACGTATACATATAGATATATAGACACATGCACAGTACAGGATCAGTGGACACACGAATCAACAGGGAACAGTGTCTTTCACAGTACTGCTTAAGCATAAGCATCACTCCTGTGAACATGAATGGTGCAGACCATCTGAGACATCAGGAGAACACGTACACTCCGCCTTGCTCTCTATATGCACAACCAAACCCAATATTCATGGATTCCTCAAGTATTTGCACAGCTTCTAATATACATGCCCATAACCTGAGTATCTTGCTCAGTTGCTAACTCAGACCTTGGATCTTGTCAGATTTAGGTGTCCTCCTATTTAAATAAGTCTGCTATTGAAGCACCTTCCTCCCACCACACATGCACAGTCATAGACAAAGCAGTTAAGAAAAACATTCTGCGGAGACCCCTCCATCTCCATCAACCCCTTTCATGTCTTCTGCCCATGTCATGCTTCACATGTCTGTTTTTCCCCCATACACCTTGGGCACAACATTTGCCTCTGCCTAAATAAGCAGCCTTTATCTGATTTTCTTTTCCCCAATTTTGCCACATTCATATGTGTTGCAGAACGCTGTAAGGATCGAGGACATGGATTCTGCGTGAACAACCAAGACCTTAGATTTTAGTTACTTAGGCTCTTAGCATAAGTTAGGCCCTAGGCTCTTAGCATAAGTAA
>JAWLRI010000202.1:635869-696077 GCA_034781795.1 Crypturellus tataupa | reverse complement strand
CAATTGTAAAAGGTATATAATGCTTGTATGCAGCAGCAATAAATGAAGTCTTGCCTTATTACCCATATTGGGTCAGCTGCATTTCTTCCCCGTACCCTCCCCCCAGCCGACGGGTTGACCCTGAGACTTGAAGATAACAGCACGGCTCAGAAGAAGAGCAGCTCGGCGGGTTTCCAGACTCGGACGATTTGGAGAAAAAACAGCAGCCAGCTACCTTGAGACTCAGAGAAAGCAGCAGCCGAGCGGATCCACCGCCGCAGCGAGAAAGTAAGAGTGATTTCTGAGCGCAGTGCGACAAGCAGTCTGGAGTCTCAGAGAAGCGCGCGACACATATAAAGTAACCTAGATAATCTTGGATAATCATGGTTATTATCGAAATGCTGGCCCTGCAAGGTATGATTGGCTAACTACTTGAGAGTATTAACTATTTTCAAATTTCACAAATCAAAGACACAACGCAATTATAAAAGAAGAAGAACCCAGCTCCACTTACTTCGGGAAAATTATATACCAAGTATGTTTTTCATATGGTATACTTCAGCATTATGCTATGAATGAACTCAAATTTAAGCCACCTACCTACCACACATTTGCATATTACATCAGGAGAATTCAATTATTTGGAGTAGGAATAAAAATAAGTTCATAATTAATCTGTTCTGAAATAGTGCGTGTGAATTCCATATTTTGTCAAGCCATCACTTGAACCAACTATTAGAAATAGTTCATAAAACAATACATAACTATATACATATACCAAATATAATATAATGTAATGTAATGTAATTATATACATATAAAATATGAAAAAAGATGTATAGTCTTCAGAATGGCAAAGTTTCTAACTCAAATTTGTGGACTATCAGGTGAATGTAGCTAATTTATTCTAAACGAATTTGTAGGCAAGATCTCTAACATTTTCTTACAAACACATACTAACTACAGAAAAGCAACTTTAAGTATGTGGAGTAACATTTCCCAGGAGATCAAAATATCTCAATATCTACTATATAGCAAAAATAGCCAATACTTTCCAAGAAAATCATATTAACAGAAAAATCAAACTACTTTTATCACTTATTTTCATCTTCACTGGAAACATTTGTTTCAATAAGGCAAAATAAATTGTGTTTTTAGGACACAATATTCTCTTTTCTTTAGCAGCAGAAGATGTTCAAAGAATGTTTTCTGCATTTGTTACCTCTTATCACCATAGTAACCAAATTACAGTAAAAGCATATTGCAATTTGCAGATTTTAGGGCATGTTAATAAGAGAAAGCAAGATTGAAGGCACTGATTGAAGGCACTCAGATTGAAGGTACTGATTAGTATTAGGACATATATAAGGCAAAATTTGATGCCAGATGAAGGTGGTTATCAATTATTTTTCATTACTCTGTTTTAGTAGTTAGGAGCATGAACGTAGTTGGAACAATGAATATAGTTGGAAAAAATATCATTTGCTTACTAATGCATATTGAAAATATTTATAAAAATTCTGAAGGTCCAGGGTCTTGAAAGAGTGCAAAGCAAATTGCTTAGACTGAAATTTCATCAAATACATAGATCTGATGCATAACCTTCCATTTGTCATAGCATTTAACATAGGTATTTTATATTTCTTCTGACAACAATTTTAACAGAACATGAAAGTATTTCTTCCCCTAGTCAGATCCTGAAAATAATTAATTTCCTTTAGATCTAGATGATATATAAAAGCTATGAATAGAGCTTTTATATTCTCAAAATTCTCAATTTTTTTTGTAAAATTAATGCTGTTAACAGTGATGATAGTCTAATGGGAGACGACTGATTGAAGAAGTTTTAAGATGGAAAAAAATAGTTATCTGCTTGATTGAATTCCTGATTATAGAGGAAAATATAAGAAATTAAAGACATCAGTAGACTGGGTTCATCATGGTTTTTCAGTGCAAGGAATACTTCTATAATTTATTTCAATAAAATAAAAATCATGAAAGGTCAAAAAAGCAGGATGAAGTGAGCAAAGAAGAGTATCTTATTGACCTATGTGAAAGTTCATGAATTTTCATTTAAGTAACTGAATCTTATTCTCAGAATTTTCTACTGATTTTGTATTTGAAGAGAGTGAACCCCTCCAAGCCAAATCAAAAAGAAGAAAAAACCTCTTCCTTGCTTGATTTACATTTTACTGTATCCTTGCTAGATGTCGTTAGTTTGACTACCATGTCCTAAGAACAATAAATTAAAAATAAACAAAATTAATGACAGATTTAATAGATATTACTAAATTGGTTAAGAAACCACATAGTGCCATTTACATAAATATCCAGGGTTACAAAATAAAATAAAATCATTTTTATTTTTAATAGAAATTTCTATGGGGATTTTCAGTATTTTTTCTTTTTCTTCTTTGCTGACCTGAATATTTCCCTAGAAATAAAATGCATGAGAGATTGCCTTAACCTACTATATTTAATACAGTTTCAATACATTTATTCTTTCGACTCTCTAATGAAAAAATAAGACTTTTTAAAGGAATTATGAATAAAATAGAGAAGTCAGTGTTTCAGGAAATAGTACATGTTACAATCATATATATTAATTCATCTGTCTTTTAATAAGAATGAGACAATTTCAAGGTGATCATCCAAGAAAAAAAAAAAAAAAAAAACAGAAAAAAGTAGGAGAGTGATTTCACTTAAGTGAAACAAGTAGTTTCTAGCAACTAAAATCAAATAACAAAAATATCCAGAAAGCAGTAAACAGAAGGAAGTCTAGGAATGAAGAGAAAATTGATATTTTGAATGTTAAAGCAGTTAATATTTTAATAATTTCACACTGAAATTGTAGAAACCCGCCTCATATAATTACTAATGGTTAACAGTCTTGTCTACTTAAAAGTTAATTAAAAAATAAGGCTCTCAATCTGAGGATTGTCAAACTTCAGTTGATCAAGACTTCAGTTGATCAAGTGTTTAAACACATCCCTGTTTGCATGGCACAGTTAATAATTCACTGTGATTAGTCTGATCCCATTTACTTCCTGTTATTACTTTCCTGAATTTCATCCGATGTCCTTCTACTCTCTAGGTAAATATTTTCTGTTGAATTAGTGAAGTAATGCACCACTTCCCCCAGATATACACTAAAATTATAGGCTGGCACCCAATTATCAGCTAAATTGCTCGCTCCCTGCTTCCCTTCCCCACAATAAACTGCATTGGGGAAATAATCTGGCTGAAATATGCCAATTTTATTTCTGCTGAGTTGCTTTTCAGACAGTTTTGTTCCCTATTCAGATTAGAGCTCAGTCCAGGAACTATACTGACAGAGCATGGAACTGCTGAGTTTGAGAATTAATATGTAACAAATTAAATAAGTAGGTGCATGACTCCTGCCAACTGAGAAATTTTAGTTTTCTTAAAAGACATAGCAAGTCATGTGACCTTAGTAAGGGATATGACTACCCCATGTTGAGAGCTTAGACAAGTGGGCTCAGCTCTGGACTGCCATCTCAGAGACAGAGTCGGTGAAATTTCAAGCCCTAATCACTCACCGTAGTGTATCTTCCCTCCACTCCATATTAAGTCAAGTGAGGAGGTCTCTACAACTGACAGTTTCAATTACAGCTCAATGAAATATAATAGCTGCCAAGACACACACACCATGTAGATGTAAGCAAGCATATAAAGGCATCCAAATTCTTAATTTGATGTCTTAACTGAAAACTGAATCCCACCCAAGGAGATTGGTTTAAATTTACTGTGTGGTTAAATTTAAAACTGCTTTTAAAAACAAAGCAGTTGTCAGGAAGTAATATTCAGCCTTAAAAGCAAAATAGAATATTTCAAATTATTACATTTCTGGAAAACTTGTGCACATTCAAACTTCTTCAAACTTTTTTTTTTAATATTTAATTATTTCTTTGGAGAGTCTCCAAGAGATAACATTTGCCTTTTTTTCCCCCATGTAAAATATATCAGGATATTTTTATCAAAACTCATCATTTTTTTTTAAATGTATTCATTTACAAAATAACTTTTTAAAGCACAAACCTGAGATGGATTTTTAGCAATTTCCTTTGTAGAGAAAATATAATTTTCCCATTTAAAAACTGCACTGAATCATAGGCTCTTGCTTCATAGTTCCTGATCCTGAAATAGACCAATACTTCTGTTGATGTATTAAAAGAATTAATCTTTGAAATATGAATACAGCATTAGCCACTTCATATAGGTTTCTTACCAAATACCATGAATGATGCCTTTTTACTGCATGAAAAGTTTCAATAAAGTTTGAATCAAAATGAAATCTACTTAAAGCAATATAAATCTAGGTATCAAAAGGGAGAGAGTGCAAATCTCCATGAAAAATTGTTAAGGGCAAGAATCTTAATTTTAGACCTAACAGCTTCAGAGCTCATTGACGTGCTTTATATGAAGATCCAATCAGCAGAAAGTAGACATTTATAAAGCAAATGAATGAAAAGAACATTAACCTTCATTAGAGGAAAGTATATTAGAGGCAAAATTATGGTATTTTTGGAAAGATTCCTCAAGTATATTTGTAAACTTTTTGTTTTACCATTCATCTTCACTGTATTCAGCACTGTATTCAGAGGTACTGAAATAGGCAAAACAAATTGTTGTTGCGCTGAAAATGAGCAGATGTTCACCCTGTTCACTGTTAAGGCAGTGACTCTGCTGTCACTGCTCTTGAAAGGCTGCTGCTCCCTGGGCAAGAGCAGGGCATCACCCTACTTATCACACATCAACAATACTATTCCTCAACCAGCACCACTTCCAAATGCCTCAGCCAGAGTTTATTACAGAAGGAGATGTTCACATCTCACACATGGGGCAATGGACAACTATGACTTTTAGCAAAAATAGCACTGCTACCCACTTAGACAAAGTCTTTATTCAAAATGGCCTTGCTCTATGAAGCTAGCTTCTGGGGTTTATCATTCACTCAACAGAAAACAACAGAAACAGGAAAAAAAAATCTAACATAGCATATCCATTAACAGAGAATCTATCAATAATCTACATTTTTGACCATGTAAAATGACATGATTAGTTATGCATCTCTTGGGGAGGTGTCTTCTTAGATATACCTTGATTAATCACTGTCTTATTTAAGGTAACAATTTTTCCACATAATACTCATTTAGTTGCCCAGCTACGCAGTAGATGATACTTCAGTGCTCAAATAAAAAGAGAAACATAATGGCTCATTCTTTTGAATTATTTTGCCTTTTCAAGTTGAGGAGGTCTCTCTTGGAACTCAGGGACTAGAATTGGTACTGATGTTATTCAGTATGTTTTCTAAAGCTATGAATGGAAAATACATTTTTTACTAAACTCCTAAATGATAAAAGATGAATTAAGTTGTAGTGACTGGGACAGAAAATTTGATCATTAGAGAACAAAGGTCTCCATGATTTCAAACTGAAGAAATACAAGCTATGAAAATAAACCTGAATAACAAGACTTCATTTCCTCAGTTTTCAATGGAAGAAAAATCATGGTCCATAGCTTGCAGGATATAAAGCATCATAATCAATATTGAGAGAGAACAGAAAGTGTTCTGCATACCGCCAGTGAGAATAAAATTAAATACTTCTTACATTTCTGGGTAAATGGCAAAAGCTGTTCAAGGAAACTTAATATCAGAGTATGTCCTTAAGGTAAACCTGTAGGTTGACTGTAGTGCAAGGACATTCTGATAGGTGACCGTGGGGATTTGGCTGGAATGGAGGAGGCAGAATTGAGACCCCAAGACCCATAATTTTTCCCTGTTTTGCAATGTACAGACAGTGGATGAATAGTTTAGGATGCAGGGGAACCAGGATAGATCTGGACAGATATTTGAAAAGAAATTTCCTAAGGGAACAGATAGGAAAAAAATATCAAAAATAAGTTTCATGGAAAAAGCAGCAAATATAAATTGAACAGAAAACTCTTTCCTGGAAAGAGAAAAAAGTAAAAAGACCAAAATGACCTCCATCTTTCATTTAATGTTGCTAATGCAGAGATGTATATTCTCTGAGCTTCAAAAGCTGTTGCAGAAAATAAAAACCCTTTTGATCAACAAATGATAGAGCAAAAACCCTTAAAGAAGACAGCTATTGCTGGAACAAATATGATCCAGCCTTCTCTGCTTTACTGACTGTATGTTTACAGCCAGCAACATCCCACCCAAAGATCTTAATAATATGGGAGAGGGAACATGTCTCAAGGAACAGTGTAAGTCTATTAAATTCTCAATAGGCCAAATGTTACTTAAGTCTATAAAGATTACAGAAGAAACAGTTTCCTAAAGGTCCTCAACCTCTCTGCTGTTTGTGAGGAAAAAAAAAACAAAAACAACAAAAACAAACAAGCAGCAACAAAAAAAAACATATTTCCTTCCCTTCTGTCCAGCAGAACAGTAAGTGGTAGCTTCAGTACTTCTCAGCAGCACTGTCTATCTGCCTGTCAAAATGCTATTTTATTGCTGCTTCTCTTTAGGGCCAACCTTTTTCACAATTTGTCTGTTTGCCAAGGACCAACCAAAGTTTACACATACGTGCTTTTTATATACATTTGTATTCATTCACATTAAAAAAACAGTGAAATAAGACTGTTCCATGTCCCATAGGTATATGTGACATATGCCATTTTTCTTGAATCTTTTTTCTTGAACCTTTTAACAGAAATTCAGAGTTGGAACTCTGAATAAATGCTGTTTTTCTCAGAAAGTGAAACAACTTGATTATTATGCATACTAAGGGTAAGACATTTTTCACTCTTTCTGTAAAGAACTAAAACTTGTAGTATTTACCTGTTTTAGTCTAAGCTAAAGGGGAAGGGAGGAAGTGTGCAGGGTGAGGAGGAAGATAGAAAGGAAGGAGGAAGAAAAGAGGAAAGGAAGGAGGAAGAAAGTAAGAAGGAAAAAGAAAGAGGAGAGGAAGGAGGAAAAGAAGGAAGGAAGAGGCATGAAAGGAAGAGATCTCTTTTTTCAGGGACACCACTATCTTCTCATTCCTTACAGCAAACATGACAGGCACTTACCTAAAGAAAATTCTACATATTGCCTAAACAGTTTAATTTGCAACTTAGATATTTTAAGAGCTTTTAAATTGTAAAATATATGACAATTGCTAACAAAATAAATTATTTACCATTTTTTCTGGAACAAAGACACTAAAAACTTAGTAAGGCAAAGGTCCAAATACTAACAGATTTTAAAACTATTTTCAAAATTTACCAAAAAAAATGTAATTTGTCTTCACATATGTATATTTGTGATGCTATTTCATGCAAGGAAGGGATCTTACCGATATTTCTTCTACCTATACTTACCCAGTTGCTAGCCCATGAGGGGTGGGAAGGAAGTGATCCTCGCAAGGCATATATTAATTTTGTATTATGTCGCTCATTACATAATACTGACTGAAGAGGTTCAGTATAATAGACTGAATAGATAAACAAATAGCATTTCAAATAACTGAAGCCTCAGTAAGAAGGAAACCTCCAGTTAGGACCTATAAAACACCCAAGGACCATAAGAGTAAATTTTTCACCTATATTTTTGGTGGAGTAAAGCATTTCTGTCTAAACTTCTTTCTCTGTTTTATACACTTCAATTATGTTATATAGATCTTATATCTGCAAGGAGTACACAGAGGGGAAAATATGATAAAATGAAAGAAAAAAAAAAAAGAAGAATGGACTGCAAACATTCATTCTTAAATTAACAGTTATAGGAGAAGACCCAGAGTAATAAGGAAATGAATTCACATATGCCTTCTGCTTAATATCATAAAAATCTCCACAAAAATATCTTGAAGCTCTGCTAAAGAAGAATTGTACAAAGTGCAACTAGGACAGCAAGACTGTAGTAAACAAAGTGATTCTTCTCTCTGTCACAGGATGACATTAAAAAAATCTTATACAAATGAAAAAAAATAAAGCTATATTTAGATGCCAAATCCTTCATTTAGAAGGTTTTGAAGTTACAAAAGGAAATAAAATAGCAAAACTAGAGTCTTGGCACCTTAAACAGTGATACCAGTACTTTCCTTCATAAAGACTGAGAAGCATATTGGATAAGACCCAGGAAAAAATTTGAGGACATAACTGTGACTTAAGGAGCATTTAGGTATGTAAATTCCAGAAATCTATCTACCTAAATAAAGTTTTATTGCTTAAATGACTATGGCCTCTAGAAAAGCTAAAGTTCTAACATTATGTATGGAAGAAAAGTTGTCACAAAAAAAAAAAAAAAAAAAAGAACAGCTTGAAGAACTCAAACCATAACAATGTTAGGAACATCAGGTAAAATCTGTTTTTAAAAAAATTTAGCACTTCCTTTTTTAGCACTGTGAAACTAAATGAGACTTTAAAGAACAACTAAAGAGGCAGAGTGAAATTTTCAAAAAACACCTCAATGACTTGACACACAAAATAAATGTGCTGTGTAAGGTATCTCACACTGAGGTCTCTTCTGATATAACAAGACTATTCAGATAGATAGTTATATGAATACTTGATGAAGAGCTTTAAACAAAGCTGCAGTTGGGAAGCTGGTAATTTGCTATCTCTCTGCAAATATACAAGCTTCCTAGAAGCAAAAGATGGGCTTTGTTTTCTCTCTTTAAAGTTATCATAACCCCATTAACTGATTGCTATGGATAGGTATGGATTGAAAAATCAATTGGATTAATTAAAATATTACTCTAGCAGTTTCCTCTATTATAAATTAAAACATGTACACTTGGCCTCCTGTCTTCGTTTTGAGTCACAACTGAAATAAACTTTCATAAACAGGCATCAAGACATTTACATCTTCATATACCAACCCTAAATCAACAAAAACCACCTGCTGTGACATGCAACTCGCAACACTCAGGAGTTAAAGGAGCATATACTCAGGAGTAAATAACAGATTTGGCAGGCATGTTGACATATTTTCAGCACTGCCAGGTTTTTGGATGGAGTCCTCGGTAAGGTACAAATGTTTAAACTGCATGATTCATGTCTTTGGCCCCAGTACTTTTACACCACTGTTACTACTCATGCAAGGGTATGGAAGAACATGGAAGAAACAGTCTTCTCAGCTAGGTGCACATTCAGAAAAATGACTATATTTTATAGCAAGCAGTATTACTTATTGAATAAGTTATGGCAACTAAAAAGAGTCCAAAATCTGAGACGTGGTAGTCTGAAATTCTAGAATTCACATGTATTCCTGAATTGAATTATTTTACAGATGAGAATTTTAACAGATGTGAAGCCAGTGTAGCAAGAGATTCTCTGTAATTTTGCTGTTTAATGTTAATTGTTAAAGACTGTTTATACATAAAAAACATAGGACATAACCCTTAAAAAAAAAAAAATACAGGAATTGTAGTTGGGAAAGTCAAGGTAACAGTAAAGCAAGAAAAAAAGAAACCATCAAGGAAAGTAATCCTATCATAACAAAATTTTAGTTCAGCATTTGACAAAGCAGATTTTATTCCAGATTTCTTTTTCCATGCTCCTCAGAAACCAAAAGCCCTAATGGTAAAATGGTAAAGAAAAACAGAGGGTTTTGCAGCTGAGATCTATTGCCATTAAATTATTTAGGAATGTGCAGAAGCGTGACTGCAGCTCTGATGTGACTATTAAAACTCTCGAAAACCCAGCTTGAGAAGACTTCCACTTGAAATACATTAGGTAAACTCAGGATTTGGGAAGAGCTGTTAAACATAAAGATGTAAAACATAAGGGTAGGGATGCCCTCTGGTAACTGCAGAAAACAAAGAGCTTCTCTGAGCAGCATGAAGCCTGAGGCAAATGTGGGAGGATGACTTATCCTGATGAGGAGCAGAGAGCAGCGCGGTCAAGAGAGCCAAGACAAAAGAGGCCAAGAGCCTCCTTAGCTCTCAGGAATGGAGCAGTCCATGACAGTAATGGAGACGCAGGTGGATGGGCTACTTATCTCCCACAAGTCCCCTTTTGACACTGCCTGAGTCCTAGGAGGCAGAGGAAAGAGAAAAATGTTGAGAATAGCTGCAAAAGTCAGTGAAAAACATGTGAGAAGTTCCTGAGTAACAAACACTGTTTTTAACTTGAGTGTGGTCTTACTCATGATTTTCTAATAGCCCAACTGATGAATTTTAAGAATATACACTGTCATGTAAAATCTCAAGATGGAGGAGTCCTATGAATGCCTAAATGAAGGTTGCATATTAGGACAAAATGTATTGTCAAATGACCACAGAATATCCTCTCTTAATTCAAATTCACCTTCAAGTCTTACAGACTACACATTGATTTATTGTAGCAAATTAATGTGAATAAAAAAAAAATCCATGAGAGTACTTATAGAAAAAAAATACACACAGAAACAAAAGAAATAATTAAGTAATTAGATAATTTAGTTTTGCACATCTGCCATCTATTAGCAGTGCGATGAGAAGGAAAATAGCCATTCATTATTGCAGCTTATAACATTATTACACTCTGATAAACAACAGAAAATTATATCCTTTGCAAGAAAATCTATCTTTGAATGTCCAAATTTTCTTAGCGCTCTTAACTTTTAGTCTTCAATGAGCTTTGAGTATTAAGAGATTCTTTTATGGGACAAATTGGGAGCATTTGGGTCTTTTGGACAGTGGGTAGATTAGTGGTGAATCTGTCATTTTAGGACACACTGCAGATATAGGATGCATACAGCATCTAACTGCATGATCTAGCACGTATATGGAGCAAAGAGTATGGCCTGGGGTCTTTTGTAAAAGGACAATCATTTTAAAAAACAATTAAAAAAAGGAAGAACAAACACACATAGTGCAGTATAGGTTCTCAGGAGCAATGTATATAGCACACATTTCACAATATGAGGTGTGAAACAACATTATCTTGAAATTGTTCTATGTTAGAAACACATTTAGGAGCATGATGGTAACTGCAATTTACTGCAGGTGCTAGCATTAGAGAATACAGCAGCAACTAGTTTACTGTGACAACAGTGCTTATGCCTGAGGTCCAGTAAAGGAAACAGATTAAACAAATTCCAAAGTTAGGACATGGAAAAACATATTGCGAAGGCAGTCAATGTGCAGCCCACAGGCCTCTGAGCAAGGGCTAGACAAATTGTGGCAAGTCTCTAACCTGAGAGGTGAATCAGACCTCATGACTGAGATCCAGGATCATTGCTGAGATAATCAGCAATCTTCCTGTTGGATTTCTAAGGCTGACAGATTGATGTATTCCTTAAAGCAAGCAAACTCTGCCTTTAACATACAGATATTGAATTAGAACCACATTTGCCAAGAGGAATAGGCTATGCGGTAGCTTGTTTTGTGTTCTCTTGGCAGGGCAGTATTTTTTTTACTGTCTTGTTGCTGTCTTTTTTTTTTTTTTCTTTCTAGTTGAGGAGATTTTCCAAGATAGCAGAAATGATCAAGGTAATAACTGACAAGAAGAGTGACAGGAGTTCACTTGGTTTAGCTGAGATACATAGCACATTTTCTAATTCAGCATGTGTCTATGGCTAATTGGTTTTACTTCATCTTTGTATGGTACCACGATGCTTTTATAATTAACAAAGTTGTGTAGGGAAACACTGGCCTAGTAAGACAGCAGACACCTTGGAAGTGGAGATGCAGGATGAGGAGAACAGACTTGGGAGAGAAGGAGATGGGGCACAGGCTGGCACTGAAAACTCCGTGGAGGGAAAAGGGCAGCACAGGAAGTCGGGCTCAGCCTGCAACCATTTCTCACCTGCATCACCTTCTTCTGCCCCTTTGGTGTGGGAGTCCTCGAGGCAGCCCTGCTCTGATGGAAGTGGGGTCTGAGGGCTCCCCGCTTTGCCCAGTGCAAAGGGTAACAAATAAACCAAATAAATTGTATTTAACATATGCTAAGAGAGACTATATATCGTAAATTCAGACATAACATGTTGCTGCAGACCAATGAAGAAAGACTGTGGTGTAACAGATCGCATAAAGAAATCCGCACAAAAGTCATGTTCCTCCCAGAGAGGGACTCCAGGTGCTGACAACCAGCCCTGACCTTCCACTACCAACATCAGGATAAAACCACTGAGGAGAAGGAAAAGGGTAAGGGTAACATCACAAAAAAAAGGATAAAGAATCACGTGTATAATAACTATAATTGTATTATTGAACTATTTTCTGCATAGATGTGGTCTTTCTCTAATAATTACCTCCAGACTAACAGTGATTATTACACCATTTTCAGTTTTCAGTTATACTAACTACAATTTTTTGCTTTATGTATGATGTGGAGTGTTTGGTCTTTTGTCTATTAAGATTTGTGTAACAATAGAAAAGTGCTAAGATTATATTTCAGAAGGGATGATAATATTCCTTCCTGTACTGCAACTTGTTTTTTAAACAGACTGAGAATCTTGTATTAAAATGTCACTATATACTGACACATCTAACAGCAGGAAGGTAACAAAAACAAATGAAAACCACGATAAGTGGAAATACCTCACACATTTAATATTGAAGATGCTTGCCAGGTTATTAAGAGGGTCCCATCAGCAGTAAGGAAAGGTCCCTTCAGCACTACCAAGACAGAAGGCAGGGTGTTCACTCTCTGTATTTGGGAGATCTGTGCTCCAAGAGATAAAAATGAAGTCTGTCTGTCTGTCTTAATGAGAGTTAAATAAAAATCTGATATTCACTGTAACCCCCTTCAGATCCAGTAGAGTAACCTTGAGGACCAAGAGAGGTACCTGCCCCTGACAGGGTGAATTGCCCAGAGTTACTGTCTTTCTCCTAGCTCAACAGGGCAGGGAAAACTAACATCTGATATAGAGCTTTAAACAACTGATGTCAGGTAACATGAAGCCAGTCAATGAATACCTGAAAGTTTGCCAAATGAATGGATAAAAGCTATTCAGAGAATATAGGCTTACTACAGATTTATCTTCAGAAACAAGCTGCAAAGGCTAATTGATAAAAATAATCTTTTCTTCAGTCTACTGGTTTTACTGCCAAGGTGGTAAACCTTGTCTCTGAGATAACTGATTACTGTTTGGGAAAAGCTAATGAAATGATTGTTGTATATTGGAAGAAAACATACTTCAAACATGATGTATTCCTACTTCTATTTTTAGTAATTTCTTTCACATATATGCTAGCTGTTAAATTAAACAGCATAATATTTTAAAATATTAAATAGCATAATATTTTCCTTATACATTATGATCTTATGCTTATAACATTTTTCCTTATACAGTATTCTTATTTTCATTTGCCATCTCTATTTATTTTGTAAATGCTTTTTATTTAAAAATATAAGTTTGATTTTATTGGTATTAAGTCTTAGTAGTTCAACAAATATGATGCTTTAGGACATAAATTAATTTTAAAGGTATTTAAATTTATCAAAAACATGAGTAAAAGCAATGAACACAGTAACTTTTGCTGTAATTAACAGGTTATCATTATCTTCTTGTAAAATAAATCCAGCTCATTTAATAGTTTGTATATCATGAATATAATGAATGGATTTACCCCTTAAAAATATTTATTGTTTTGCAATATTATTTTACTACAAAGTCTACAGCAATCTTGATTATGTACTGTTGCTTTGTATCACCTGGAGATAGTGATGTCATTTGTAAAGTTCTGCTGCATTGCTTAATTCCCTAAAATAGGTAAATGACTTACTGAATTTGAAATGTGAACAGCCATCATCTATTTGCGGTAACAAATTGACTCACAGATTTTTCATGTTTTCTAGTGTTTACATTTCATTGATTAATTAAGCAGCTGTGGTATTGTGATTTGTTGACATTTGGTATGATGTCAATAAACAGCTAGCTATTTTTAAGACACATTGTGTCAAGCCACTGACTAGCAGAATTAGAATTAAGTGAGATGTCGGTAATATAACAGTCTGAATATCCTAAGGCCCTTCATATTTTAATTAATTATGGAGCATATAATTATTATTGTGCTTACACAATTATGAATTGATTGCTTACCATGGAAATTTCATTCATTCAAACATGCTCATTAAGTAATTTTAGAAAGCTCTTCTCTTTCTTTCTTGTTGCTGTTTTTTTTCCACTGACTCAAGTAAAGCCAGGAAAGACCAGAGGTGAAACAATGTGTGAAGGGTGAGCTATATTACAAGAAATCAGTCTCACACCTGAATTCAGGCATTAACCATCTACAGACCAAATTGCTTGGATGTTGGGTATGAGCAGAGATGAATTTGAATGCATTGAGGAGAGCAGAGAAGAAATTTGAAGCTGAGCTACTCTTTAGCTCAGGTCAGAGAGGATAAATCAGGTGGTGGCTACTCTCTTGAAGGTACTAACATGTCAAACAGCAGTCTTTGTACTCCGTAAAATGACTAAAGTTGGATTGCACTGAGTACTGCAGTGGTGTCACAGGGTCAAAGGTATAGGGGTCTGTGCTTTCACCTGCCCTTAGGATCATATTTCGTGGGCTTTAATCCATGGAGCTGTAATTTCTCAATAAACCCCCCAATAACATCCCCCCCTGCAATTTACTGTTTTTCCAGCTAATGTTTAACACTTTAGTAGTACACTTAATATTAAAAAAAGTCATTAATAAAATCTTTACACAAGAAAATGTACTAAAATCCACTTTTTTTTCTCTCTGATGTTACACTTTCTTTCCACATCTTAGCTCAAGGGTCGTGCCTTGAGCTACCAGCGTGCTCCTATACAATGTCCATGACAGTACTTTATTTTTGTTCTGTCTTAGGTGCAGTTCTTTTTCATTCTGCTCTCCTCTCTCTGCTCTCTCCTCCCACTCTCCACCAGGTGTAATATGCTTGTATGTCATATGTCTCATGTTATATGTCTCAGGTTTCATACATCCTATGCTGGTTTGTTATATGCTGACAAACTCAGTGTATGCTACATATAAACGAATAATGAATAAGAGAATGAATTTCAGAATTTATTTTAGAATTCTAGCTCATTTGATCTTCTTATTTCTATTAAGGAATATTTAGATACTCTCCCAGACTCTAAATGTTGCTTCAGCTAAGCTGCATGAGTTGCTTTCTCTGTTGCTTTTTTTCCTTACTGAAAGTGTTTGATAATGTTCACAGCTGCAGATAAACAGTGCCTGCTAAAATATTTGGATGCAGGTGTATCTTACTTCCCATATACGTTTTTATGGTGTAGCTGAATCTTACTTCACATACTTCACACATTCCCTCCTCACCCTCCTTTTTTTTTTTTTTTTCACTTTTCCACTCAGAGTATTATATCCCAGAAAACATTGCATTGTGCAGATTTTCCTAAATGACTGATACTACATATCTGCAAATTTCTTTGTTTTGAACCAACACTAGAATATGTCTGTATCTTTTGGAGTATTTTGACCTTAAAAACAAAACAGATGGATTGCCTTTTGAAGTAAATACACTGAGTTTTCAAAATACTTTACTTCGGTCTCCATTGACAGTTACTATTTTTCTGACAAATTTGTACTGATTTTGATGTAGCTGTTTTTGGCTAATTATCCTAACACTTCTAAAAACTTGTTTTAAGTCTTGGTATGCTTTAGATCTCCTCAAAGAAGTGGAAAGGCCTCTGGATGAATTAAATAACAAGATGAGCTGAAGGAAAGAGTAATCAGTTGGGATTTCTTAGATTTGTCTTTGGAATCGGTTTAAGAGATAGATTTTATCCAGGATGATATTAATGCACTATAAGTTAGCCATCATTTTTAGGGGGATCTTTTTAGACTTTTTACTGACTTTTCTTGACAGTGCGCTTTCAAAAACACACAGGAGTTTTCAAAATAAAAAGCAAAGCTGGATTTTATTAGGATATGAACTGGGACAATTATCTTTTTTTTTTTTTTTTTTTTTTTTTTTAAGGAAGAAAGGCTTTAGTGGGCTCTAGACTCAATGTACATAAGCTATAGTTACTTTTGTATGATGGTGGTCACCCTGCCAGAAGGTCTTTGAGGGACAAATATTTTCAGAATACTGGCCTATTTTCAGAATACTGGCCTATTACGTGTATAAATCATTGTGACTCAAAGTTAAACCAGGAGCTGAACAGATTGAAATACAACAAAAATTCCCTGAGTCCAACTCTCTGTCCTTGAGGAATGAAAAGAGGTGTTTTCTGCTAAGGGCTTTTTGGTAAAATTCACAAATGGAAGAATTGATTTGAGGAGTAAACTAAACAGTTTCTCAAGAGTTCTTAGCTCTACATGGAACTTTTTGTTTATTTTGCAGGCAAGATAACCAGTGTTCAGGATGAATTCCAAAGGAATCATAGATTGTAATTAATTTCCAAACTATTTAAAACCTTTGTTCAGATATCCTGACATGACTTGTTTTAAATAAATTAAACACATAACCCTTAATGTAAGGATGAATAAGCCATCCACACAGTAATGGACAAAACAAGAAAATTTTCAGTTGAAGAGCATGGTCTTCAGTTAATTCCCGAATGAGTTATATTCGCAAATTATAGAATGCTTCTTCAACATCTTATATTTCTAGAAATTTGAATTGCTTTCATTCAAAATTTGCTTACAATAACTGCTGGTATCTCCAACTGTATGCCCAATTACCTTTATTAATTTCAACCAGGTGGCCATTCTTTTAAACAATGTAAAAATAAAAATGAAATTCTGCCTGATACAAAAATAAATGAAGCTTTGCTTTCAAATGGCACTATCCTATATTTTCATGACTTTGATTCATTACTGTGTGAACAAAGTTCAAGTCAAGATAGTGGTGAAAGGTGTACTATCCATTAACTTCAGAGTGATTAACAACAAGACAAGGCACCAGGTATCTCAGAGTTGAGAACCCATTAACTTGGAAGAAAGCTGAAAAGCCAGAGGGAAGAAATAAGTAATTGTAACAAAAGGAGATGAAGAAGCTATACACTTCTCTTGCCTGTAGATTGATATACTCCCGTAGCCATGCTTAGTGACAAAAGACATTTCAAAATACTGCTCATGTACACCATGACTTTACATGTGAACAAAGTACTGCAAGCTGACCAGAAAGCACTTACAGCCTAAGTAAAAGAGAAATAACTAATGCCTGCAGCGAAATAAAGAAATGATTCCCTACTCTATCAAAATGAGCAACAAAGGTAAAAATATGGGAAAAATAAAGGAATATTCTTTTTCTCCTTTTTAAAAAGGAACATGCATATTGAGACATATAGAATTGTATGGGTACGGTGTAAAAATTGAAGTGGTAAAACATTTAGAATTCATGCTTTAATTCTTTTCAGATACTACAGTATTCAATGCACTCAGTGCACTGGCAGAACAAAATATCACAAGTTTACATTCTGCAAGGATGGCAATCAAATACAAGAAAAATCATTTAGGATGAATCAGTCTCAACAGTAAACCTTCCATAAAATGCCTTTCTCTATATTTTAACTTCTCTGTGTTTGCAGTCATTTGCATCATTTAAACTTAGTTACATGACACAAGGTTTCTCTACAGGGATGAATTGCTTATGGCAATATGTATATACACATGAATCTGTCTTGTACAGCAGTTAAAACTGCATATTCAGACTTTCTGTATTTTAAATGAATCTAATTTCAGGAACTGTTCTCATATGTCTCCTG
Source organism: Crypturellus tataupa (assembly GCA_034781795.1). NCBI lineage: Eukaryota > Metazoa > Chordata > Aves > Tinamiformes > Tinamidae > Crypturellus > Crypturellus tataupa. The sequence continues at coordinate 678,487 of JAWLRI010000202.1, read as the reverse complement.
TTTAGAAAAGAAAACAATAAGAAACCTACTGGTATATGTGAATCAGTCTTTAGTTGTCAAGTGCTGATAAAATGGTTCCTGCTAAGTGATCTTCTATACAATTAATTGAGTAGAGAGTACCTGCTGGTTTTAAAGGCCAATAATAAGAGAAAGAAATTGAGAAATAGTAGTTTTTTTATACTGAATACTTATTAAGCTCTTTATTCCTGCAGTGCAAAAGGCTTCTTTTGAAGAAATCAAATTATGCAAGTACATCTCTATTCTGTATCAACATACAGTAATGAAACAGTGATCAGAACTTTCATAGGCCATTAAAACAGTGACAAATCTGGAGGCATAAAAGACTTACTTTGTTTTCGGGTAGGGAAAGCAGAAACTGTAGCCTACACTTCATAAAAACTTGTGTTAGTTTTAGTGTTAGGGGCTGGACTTTGCAACTATGTTCTCTCTAGATCCAAAATTACTGTAAAAAACAGTCTGAACTAAACACTCTAATCATCAAGACCCACACTCTACATGAATCATAATTTCTGTATTCTACATTTCTCTAATGTTCTGAACTAGAATAGTTCTACTAGGGTAGAACTACTTCAGTTTCATCTGTTCACTGCCTTTTTTTCAGTTGTAAAAATGAGAAAATTAGCACTAAATAACATTTATTGACTTCTACTTCAAGCAACATCTGTTTATCTACAAAAATTAGGAGGACCCTCTCTAATTTGCCTAAAAACACTTGCTAAGGTGCACATGATCAGAGAAAGCCTTGCGTATCAATCAGAAAGAATCTGCAGTATGCAAAGGTATATTTATACCACAGTTAAAAAAAATTAATAAAACTGAGATATAACCACTTCCTGTGGATGAGATCATATTATTGTCCCAAAAGAAAAAAAAAAACTGCAGAATGCTTGCATTTTGTTTGAATTTTTTTTCTCCTGTGATTAAAACAAATGTTCAAGAAATTTCTATAAAGAATCTTGTCTTTCGGTGATCTTATGCTTTAAGACTAAATTACAGGAACAGAGAAAGTTTGGCTACCTCTTTTGAATAGTACTAAATATAAGCTGAAGTGATTTGTTTGTCATACCCAATAAAGCCACAGTGTCTTGCAGCTGTGCTTTGAAAATATAAATCTTGACGGTATAAATGTGTATTCATGTATTGAATGCTGTGTGACCCGGAGGTTTGAATCTTTTGTAAAGGATCACTGAAATAAATTCACTAAATCATGTTGGTCACACTGAGAAATGAATGTGATACAAATGAGAGTCTATAATCACAAATTATTATAATGTGTTGAGAGTAGCTTTTTGCTATGGAAGTTGGATTTTAAAATACTTCAGAAAAATAGGATGCAATTCAGTGGAGCATGTGCAGAGTTCTACAATTAGATAATAGAATTCACCTACGCAATGACTGGCTAAATAACAGTATTTAGAAGAGTTTCAAACTTAGAGTATTATACTCAAAACACGAATCAGTAATTACTTACTCTTGCAAAAATTACTTGTATAAATGGAAGTAGTTTCTGTACAGATAAAAGAAAATATTTTCTGTTAAATGTGAAATATTTTTCTGCCTTTTTTTTCTTTCCTTAAACATAGTTTCTAATGTTGGATTCTAACTGCCTGCTGAATTTTGGATAGAAATTAAGTCAATGTGGATATACCTTTAAAAGCCCTTAAGGCTTAGAAGCCATGTGGCAACCAACACACCTAACCAATGCCTGAAGTAGCTTGAAGAAAACAGACTGAATTGTTGCGGTTCCTGCATTTTCTACAATCAAACTTAATAAAATAGTACTCATTGACCACATTCAGACAATTTACACCTTACAGCCTTCCTTTTTGAATGAAATTTCAACAGATAAATAAGACCCACTGATAACAAAATGGGCATGGGATTACACAACTTTTAGTGCTAGAACCATATAACTGAATATATTTATATTTAAAGCACTATGTGCTTTCATTTTTGACTAAATCAACTCCTACAATGCTTAAAAAGTAGAAAAAGTGATAGGCAGGTGACACAGAGGCAATTTTTAGCTACCAATTTTAGATTTAGGTGTCTTGAAGTGCTATACACTCACTAGCCATCTGGTCGAGCTGTGAAGTTGTGAGACAGGACTGATTGTCATCCACTTCACAGTAAAGGAAGGGAAAGATCCTGAAGAAAAGCCCTTATTTTTATCTGAAGATATAGAATATTTATAATTGAGGTAGATTTATAATCTTTGCACAAGAAGTGCAAAGACTACAAGGGGATTTTAAACTTCAACGTCAATTTTTAGAAATACTTGCTTAGCTAGCAAGCCTCAGCTGGAAGACTTTTAAGTTACCTGAGTAGGCAAACTAGAGGCAGAACACAAACAACATACAATCATTGACAAATGAATTCAGTGCCTCAAAAAGTGGAAGGCCAGCTGGTGGAGGTGCAAAGATGCAGATGGCTGCTGTGCTACTGTTTTGCCAGTACACTCAAGATAACTAAAAATACAGAAGGTCAGAAAAATTTGTCCTCACAGTGTCATCAAATTGGTGTTGTTAAATGATAGACCTATTATACTGGGAAGTATAACATCAAGGCATGATCAGAACTTTTGAAGCATGAAGAGAGGACCTAGATCAATACTTAGAAAGTAAAAATAGAATTCCATTTTCTGAGTTTAAGGTGCTTGTCGTCAATATAGTACTTCTTCAAACAAGCAGAGAGGCAAAAATTCTAGATTCATATGTAACTTAGGCCTCAACAATTTACTGATTATGTCACTATGGGATAACTTAATACTTGCATATATCAGAAATATCTGTCTATAATGCAGTTTTTTCATCATATGACCAGCCGTTAGGGTGCCATATGTTACAAGATGCATGACAATTACAATTTAAGTAGTAAATGAGCACATTAAAGGATTCAGATTAAATCATTCAGAAGAATACACATAAAGAAATGAATGGAAGCCATTTGTAATGCCGTTAAGCTTTTCTAAAAGCTCAAATGTAAAATGTCAAATAATCAAGCTATTTGTAAGCACCTGGGGGACAATAGAGATAATATAATAGCAGACATAACCGACAATATGCAGTTATCATGAACAAATTATCAGTCTATTTCCATTTATGAGGGATAGCAGGTCTTATGATGGTATTTACATTAAATTTAATAGTACATTTGTCATTGTTTTCCATAAATCTAGTATAATGAGGGTGAAAAACAAACTGAAAACTGTACTCAGAGGTAGTTTAGTAATGGTTCACCAAAAAATAATGACAATAATAGCATAAATATTGAAGCAAGGTATCTCTATTAAATTTGCAACAAATATGAATTGGGAGGGAACCACAAAACAGTAAAGGACAGGAGCAGAATTCATAGTCATCCTATCAACTTGAACAGTAGTCTCAAAAATTGGATGCCAATAGATAAGAAGACACATACTGCTTCATCTTCTCAACAGAAACCATAAGCACAGGTCCAGAGGAAGGTAAGAAGAGTCCACACTCATGTGATATTTCTACTCATCACTCTCCTACCTTTGACCACATTAAATTCAGGGGATATTTCAAGCATGATCTGTTTACCTGTTTCTTAACCTTAACAATCACTTTTTCTAATAATTCCTACCCAATCTCCCCTGTACTTCTGGCAAACTCTTACATTGGCAATATTATTTGGTAAGAGTCCCATAGATCTTTTTAGTTCTGTGTGAATAACTACTTCCCTAGGTCATCTAGTTTTTCAGACTAAAGCATCTTAACCTACTCAGCAGTTCCTAGTAAGCTGTTCCTTCTAAGTAAGTCACTTCCTTCTAAGCTGTTCCATATGTTTGATGTTTCTTAATGTCCTTTCTGAATCTTTTGGGGTTTTATTACAGCTTTCTTTTTAATTGAGATAACCAAGACTGACAACTACAAAACAGCGCACTTGGGGAAAAAATAATTGCCAATTTAAGTATATGGGATATAAAACTGAAATATTTCTTAAGACATTTTTTTGCAGAACCATGGATCACAAAGCTGCACATACTTTAAAGATGTTATGTCTGGAAAAAAAAACAAGTGTCCAAAGTATAAACAGGAGGAACATTTATGACATAGCTCTCTGATTTAACTCAGCATTATTTCTATCTCAATTGGATGATAGATCCATTTTTTTTAAAAAAAAGGGAAGCGAAGGAAGTACATCATTAGAAAAAATTCTGTTTAATCAACAAAAAAGAATCAAAAGTTTAATGAACAGATTTATAAGGACAATTTGAATGATCTTTTGGTCAGCTTAAATAAAAACTCAGAAGTAATGTGTAAATAATTTTCAAGTACAAAAAAGGCAGCTGCTTAGCTGAAGTGAAAACCCTGTGAGCGTGTAGGCTATGGAAACTGCATGATGAGAAGCGCTTAAGAAAAGGCAAGACAGACTCCTACTATAAATTATATGATAGTTGTCTCGTAGCCTAATGTCAGACAGTAGTTCATCTGACAAGGACTACTACAGACATAGCTAACCCAGTTAGGATATGCATTTTTTGGGAGGCAGTTTCTTAGAACACTGCTGAAAGTATGACTTGAGTACATGCTTGAGTAAAATGCTTAGGTAAAATGCTTGAGTAAAATGCTTAGGTAAAATGCTTGAGTAAAAGGTAAGAACTTACTTGAATAATAATAAAAAAATGCTTACCATAAATGAGAAATGCTTAAAAATAATGAGGAAAATTGTGTCAACCAAGCGCAAATCAGTATCATGACAAACACTTCCACAAAGTCTACAAATTACATATGCCCCTATGATGGTGCTATTGCACTATATTTCCTTGAAGATGAAAAAAATCTGTCAACTGATGGTAGAGAAATCCTGAATCATTGGTGCAAAGTGAATAGTTCAACACTATTAAACCATTCATCAATCATTTCTGACAAAATCTTAAATGAAACTGAAGCTACCCATCAATAAGCAGATAGCAGCAGTGCCACCTTTGTGGTATATTTAAGACTATTGAACAGATAGAGTGGAGCAATGCAATAGAAACACGGTATTCCAGCTGAAATACAGAAATATATTGGACACAACTGAGTCAGAAAGTCTAGGCTTTTGATTAACATTATTATAAACAAGGAGGCTTTTTTTCACAAGGGTTGAAGTGATGTCCATGTTTGCAAAAAGAAAGATGGCTTCTCATGCATGATAACACCCACGCTGCTTCTCTCAGGACCAAAAAAATGTTTTAGTAAAATAATAGTTGACTGTCCTGATGCTTCTAACTCCTAGCAAAGCAGTTCAGTTTCTGATCAAGCTGACATGACTTCGGGAACAAATGAAATTTAGTAAAAAGGTTATGTGGCCAATCCAAAATCTGCACAATTAGGTGCCAGGTTATCTAAAGGCTTGAGGGGAAAAAAAGTACACAACTTTTAAAATGTATTATTTTATTTCCTAGTGGGATGGAAGCACAAATCCTTGACTAAGATAGACTAACAAGATCCTGCAGGCAAAAATGTTACAAAGCAAGAGTATGACCTAATACTATTCTTAATGGCTTTTGTATTGTGATTCTTTAATTTTATACCTATGTAACATAAAGGTATCATCAACCTGACAGAGACTTTGTAATTCTAAATTTATTCAGCTGCTAGTCCATAGTTGTTCTTTGCAAATGATTATGTTCATGTTAGAACGCATGTCATGTATGATGAACTTGATCACAATCCCAAGTGTATAGGCCTGCCACATCAAGAGGAAGAAAACTGAAGTCCCAATCTAGCCTCACAATGCTGGAAAGCATGTCAGTTAGACCAGCATGCTGTCACTGAAGCACTGAAAAAAATCTATAGGGATATTCACCTAGGCTGGCATCATAACTGATGAAAGATATACGGTTGACAGTGAAATCAAGTTCAGCTTTGCGACATTAAATTCTCATCTCTGTAATGAAAGAGAAAAAATCAAATGACTTTGAATTAAAAGTTATTCTGCTCATTTTTCAAATCCAATTTTTCAAAATGCGTAAAAGTTAAGAAATTTGCAGTCATCAGTATAAATATCTCAATGCTTTCCATGAAAGCATGTATGAATGCCTTTGCTTTTATAAAGTGGCAGAATATAATCTTGAATATTGAGATCAGCAGCACAGCTGTATGCTTCTTTAGGCACAAATATGCTGGTCAAGGCATCTATATGTCAGATAGTAGATAACTCAGCTCTTTGCTGGTGGATATTATACAGTATTTTATTATATTGTATTACTATATATAGTATATGCAATACATTGTAAATTATATTCTATTTTATTAAATTATATATTATACTGATACAGTAAACAGTTGAAACGTATCATGGTTGAAATATATGAAACATCACATGGACCTGTTCACAACCAAGGTAAGAGTAATTTGTTGAGCCAAAAACCTGTATTGATATTGTCAAGGCCTTAATGAAAAATCAAATTCAAAACATAGTGACAAAAGACACCATTCAAAGTGACTGTCGTGAAAAGTACAAAAAAAATTTAGAGCATATATGGGACTAACTGGCTAAAAAGATAGAATTAATTTCTCATGAAAAGATAGAAAATAGTATATTGAAAAATACTAGACTAGTAGTTACTTCTGAAAAGTAGATTCCTGGAAATTCCATCTGTCTAAACAAACAGGAGGCATAGTTTGAGATTTAGGATATTGCGAAGAAGACTAGCATTTTTTTGAAAATAACAGACTTATTTTATTTAGGATGAATAGAACTTACAGGAGCACTGTGCATCAAAGAGCTTTTTGGATTAATCCAATTTTTATTTTAAAGTTATTATTTTTTTAATTCTTATAGAAAAGCCTAGAACCGTATACCCTGCAATCAAATTAGCTAAACAAATGCAACTGTACTAGCATGCCTGCCTGGCTGTTCATGAAATCACTTTAAATTGTTCTTTTAAATCTGACTTGCAATTTAAAAACTGCCAGCACAAGATTAATTTCTGGGGAAGAAGTTGAATAAAATAATACACATTCATTTTTTTAAAAATACTTATTTTGCTATCATTTATGCTGCAAATACGTTATTTTCTTAAGTGTATATCAGACAAAGATAATTTAATGTGAAGACTTTTAAAAAGACAACACTATAGCTCATGGATATGATACAGATTCTCTCAAAAAATACATATTTTGCTACTATGTACAAGTCAGACATGACATCATTGTCTTTTACTTCTTATAGTTACAACAGAAAGTAGATTTTCCTATATTAACCTTCTATTACTATTCTTTTCTTTCAATAAAATGTTTATTAAGAATTTGCATTTATTTTGTATTTCTTTTAATACAGATTAATTATCTCTTAAATAATCCACGGTTTCTTCTAGAGCAGGCATTGATTGTCTTTCATTTTGTTTAGTTGTATAGTCTACTTTTCAGCATATCTTTCTCTTGTGATCATTTCATTTTCCATTTCAGAATTGCCTTTCCTGTTAGGATTAAGCTCATACAAGAGTCATACTGCGTGAACTGAATTGATAATACTCCACTGTATTTACAGGAACACATTATACGCAGAAGATAATGGTACTTTGTAGCACAAATTTGCATTGAAGGTCCTAAACTAAATCAAAGAGTACAGTCAGGCAAAAGTGAGTAGAGGTTACAGCTGTTTCCCAGAAATACATGACAGTGCACACCAACCAGTGTCTTTAGCAATTTTTATTACCACTGCTTTATCTTCTGTATTCTTGTCATTAATGGGTTATTTTTAAGTTATTGCTGATTATTGCTTATGCATATTTGCACATCTTGTTTCACTTTGTAGATTTATATTTCAATATGTAAATACTTTTCTACATAGATGTTCAGTATAGACTCAAAACTCACAGTACTATTGAGAAATTATACCTATATATGTTCTTTGATTGCTATAACTCTTTCACCAGATATTTGTAATGTTAAGATAAGCTAGAGACTACATATCTTCTGTATGAAAACCTGCATTAAAATTCCTCTGGATATAAAACAGTTCATCTTGGTAACAGTTGCTCATTTTTATGAAGAGGTTAGCAGTGAGCTACTATTTCTAATGTTGTGAATAATATATTTTTTTGCTATTGTGGGTGCTATCAACAACCTTCCCATTTTTATGAAATCTTTATGAATTTTTATGGAATTAATCAGCAACTTTCTTTGATATATCTCGCATTATACAATATGCTACAAAAATACCAGATGCATACAAAAATCGTTTACACATACAGAATTCCACTGTAGTTAGAGTTGTGAATATGGGAAAAAGCAGGAATTTATATGTGGCACTGGAACTGTAGCCTTGCATCCTGCATTATCCTACTGAGTGACTTTGGAGCTTTAGTTTTAGTTTCCCTGAATTCAATTGATATGTTATTTCAACCAATAGAGTTTTTAGAAAAGAGATATTTTTACTTGCACACTGTTTAACACTGCTTACTACAGCAATACTTGGAATTGCAGTTAGAATCAATAGGAGGGGGGAAAAACAAAACAAAACAAAACATTTTATGTTCTATTTTTTTCCAATTTCATGACATTCTTTTTCTTTTTTTTCTATTCTCTTCCGTTCTCATAAGTCATTGCTATCATATCACTCGGAAATAGTAATATCTGCCTTTTATTTTGCCCTTATATCATGCATTTGATTTCACATTACTCTTAAAAATTTGTTTATCATTAAAAACTTGTAAACCATCTCCCGCTTTACTGACTGTCACTTTTATAATATCCTTTCTTATTTGTCTTCTTTCCATAATTTTTATTATTTCTATTTTTTTGTCATAAGTTTGTCATATTTTGGCATGCTTTCTTTACATAAGTTTTCATATCACCTTGTGTTTTTGACTTAGTAAATGTAATTTATAACTCTGCAAGTGCAGTATAGACAGAATTGAAAAGAAATATTACATCTCTATGTTTTCATCAATATTAACCTAATATATTGCAATGTATGCTTTGTCTTCCCCAACCCAACTGTGACTGCTAAATATGAATAATGACAGTCAAACCACAAGCAATCTGTATTTGTTGTATTATCTACCTATATGTCTATTCATCCATCACCCTAGTATCCAATCACTTCCACAAAAATGAATAGTGATATATTTTGTGAACTTAATGCAGCCTTTGGCACGTCTCCCATTTCTGGCCCAGCAGGTAGAGATATTTTGTTCTCGGTATTTGCTGTGGTTTATGCTTAACAAAGGATGCCACTTTAAAACTACCTCTATTAATCAGCCTCACTGGCTACCATTCACTCCTATGCATAACTGATGTTCCTTATATAGGCTCGGCTTTTTGCAAAGTGTGACCCTGTTCTTCCTCAACAGCTTTCATTCATTTTAATGTTCATTATTTTATCTGTCTATCTGTTTTGTTATCTTCAGCTACTTTTCCTGTAAATATTACTAAATTTAAAATGTCTTCCTCCGATCTTTCATTTTTATTTTCTCTTAGATGATACCACCTTCTGAGTCTATATTCCATGAAGTCTCACCATCATTCAATTCAGCTCTGTGAAATAGAAACCTTATATTTTTCTGCTTTTTCTTGTTGAATCATTCCTCCATTATAGCCAACCTCTCTATGTCCTCTTCAGTGATGACATAGTCTCGTCTTTGTTCATACTCAAACTTTTTATTAAATCTTGCCTCTAAATCATTGTACTTCTTTGCTGATAGCATTTAAAATATTAAACTGAGCATTATTTTGCATAACATAGCTGTAAAATGTTGTTGATAAAATGCATGCTCTTTTCTCCTGGATGGAATTTTTTGTACGTATTATACAATGATTATTATATATGTTAGCACCTTACAGATTTTGCTATTTTCCAAAGTCTAAGTATTATATGCATGAAGAATACAAGGCTTCTTCAAGATTTATCTTCCACACGATTGTTTTGATATATGAATAATGATATCATGTCCCTCAAAGTCTTTCAAAATTATTTAGATACTAACCGTAGTCTCCCACTTCTCACTCATGAGAATATGTTATATGATATGTGCTTTATCAGCTTATGCCTCTTAAATCACATGCATAAAACTATTTAAAATCACTTGCTGAAAAATATAATTTAAATTTGTAGTTCAGTCCAAAGCACACCATTAATGGTAAATGCTCTTTCAGCACAGTGAAATCATCAGGAAATACTATCATCACGAAAAAGAAGACACAAGAAAAATGGCACAATTTTTTTATGATTTATAATACAAAGTAAATGTGCCTGGGCATATTAGATATATTAAATCTGTTTATTTTCATTGTGTACAAATAGACTTTTTTTTTTTTCACCAGGATGCCCTTGATACAGTGTAATTCACAAGTGAAATATCAAGATATGAAATTAAGTGATAAGATGCATAACATTGTAAAGTCATAACTAATGAAACTAAGGTACCAAAATCATAAGCTTTTGCTTTTTTGCTTGTGGGGATTCCTCAGTCAATTGGCTGGCTGGGGCTGTGGGCTTTTTAGAAATGCAGCTTCTTCACAGAGTATAGAGGATTGCAAAAGGGTACCTCATTGTACAAATCTTCATATATTACAATATGAACAATGAAATGTTATGATGAGCAGATGGGTACCATTAGCTCATATTTGATACAACAGTGAGGCCTCTGAGAAATTTCCTGCTCTTCTCCCTCCCTTCTTCTTTTCTTTTACTTATTTCCTCTACCCCCTTTCTTCCTTCCTATCCTCCTCCACTTTTCTTCTTTTTATCTTTAACCTCCTCTCTTTTCCTTCACTCCTCCTTCTTCTTCCTCCTTCCTTCTTTACTTCCTCTCCTTTCATTCTTTCATAGTTTTAAGGACATTGACATTCCCTCAGAGATTTACGGTGTTTAAACCAACATAATTGAATTCCAGCATGGCGTGTGCACATAGTCTGGCTGCTTTTATAAAATCTACCTCACATGGTGTCTTATGACTGTACAAGGCCATACCCATTCGTGAGGCATATGATTTCATAGCTTTAAAACTGAGCTGTTTGGCTATTTGGGAACTCTGTGTAGAGTTCAGGCTGATTTTCAACAAAAATCAGCATAAAACCATGTCATTGTTAACCATAAGATTTGTGTATCCTCATAATATTTCCCGTTTATTATGGATTCTCTTGGCCTGGGCCATGGTCTTATATTATTTCATCAAGACAATAAGAATATAGTGAATGTAATTTAATTTCTAACAGTTTTAAATAAATTTCCAGGAAAGGAAAAAAGGCTTGTCAAATGTTTTTGGTTTCAGTATTACCTCATGCTACTCCTTATGCCATTAGCATGTTTAGACAGTGACCCCATCAAATAAAGATGGCCTTGATACTGGCGTAAAATTCCTAGATGTTATTTCCCACTTGGTTAATCTTCCTTTAAAGTAAGTTTTCCTAGATGTGCAAAAAGAAATATTGGATCTCTTGAATATTTCTTGCATCTGTGTTTTCTCATGGATTTTGTAGAATTCACTCTGACTGTACCTTGTGGTGTCCACGATTATCCCCATTGTCACAATATTATATTTTTATTGTTTTTCAATAAAAACAGGTGTAGACTCCAGACTCTGAAATATTTCGTTCATTTTTCACTCTATTCAGAACGATTAGAGAAAGTACCTACTGGAAAGTACGGGTAAAAATTCCAAAAATTCTATTTCCATCTTTTCTCCCTACTGCCTGCAAGCCAATCTGAATACAAACTTACTTTGAGTGACATTTAAAAAAGACCAAGGATCAGATATTTAGAAATTACAATTAGACAACATTTTTTTTCCTAACATAATTAATTGTTTTAAACAGAAACTGAACTGCAGTTGCATTCGGATTAAAGTGAGCAGATATATTTGCAAAGAAAAAATTTTATGAATAGCTTTGTTAGATGTTTGAAGAAAACAATAGAACTTGAAAGTCAGAGAAAAATAAAATATTGCCTTCCTCCAGAGACAATATAAGAGAGAATCTTTTACTATGTGTTTGCATCCACTAAATATTCTGTTAAATGACTATGAATAAGATAAGATAAACTGGATAAAAAAATTCACAAGCTTAAGCCCTATGAAATGAGTTTGATAACCAAAAATAGCCTCCACGTTAACCCAAGACCTATCTTTATTCAGTCATGGTGCAGTCAATCCTGCTTTATTAAAAAAAGCACATTTGTAAGGCAGGACTAGATCTTTGAAACCACAGAGTTTAGTTTGTAGCTGTATACACAAAACAGGGTAAGACAGATTATGAAAGAGAACACTTCTCTTTATACATAAATATCTAAAGGAAAAGGAACATCAGCTTGACATAAGTCAACCTAAATTATACTCCTGACAAAATTAAGTCTGGTGTAAAATTTATTTTAACTAAATCTCAAAGAGAAAATTATCTTTCTTTACTTCCTTTTCCTGTTAATACCTATAAATAAAAATGAGCTACATCATTTTAACTTTTAACTTTTTTCTAGAACCTTAGTTTTCTGTAAGTAAAAAAACTCCTCCCTGGAGAGAGCATTTATTGAAGCCTATGAACATTTAGAATTCTTTTAGATTCTTTTAAGTCTTCTAAAGCCTTGTTAAAATTGCATAGGAAAAAAAAGTATTGAATAGGAAAAAGAGATAATGACTACAGTAATTAATAACATCTTTCCAAACTGCAGCATTTGGAACATTGCTATGAAGTCTTTTTTTCTGACAAGACTGGTCTCACAGGAACTATTTTTAGAAACTTTACTCAAATCCTGCTATCAATGTACTATTTTAATGATACATTAGTTAGTGCAGGTATTTCTCTGTTGTTTGGAGACAACAGCCAGAATGAGCTGCTCCATGACTTTTCCAGGGATGGAGGTGAGGCTGACTGGCCTGTAATTGCCTGGGTCCTCCTTCCTGCCATTTTTGAAGACTGATGTGACATCGATTTTCTTCTAGTCATTTGGTACCTCCCCTGTTCTCCAGGACTTTTTGAAGACGATGCAGATTGACTTAGCAATAACATCCACCTTCTCACACAGCACTCTCGGGTGCATCCCATCAGGGCCCATGGATTTGTGAGTATCTCTAAGAGCTCTCTGACTCCATCTTCCTCCACCCAGGGCAAGTCTTCCTCTCTCCAGGCATATTCTCTTGTCTCTAGGCTCTGTGATTCCCGAGGGCTGCCCTTGGTAAACACCAAAGCGAAGGCGACATTCAGTAGCTCTGCTTTTCCTGTGTGTCTTTTGTAACCATCCACCCTGTTCACTAGTGGACCCACATTTTCTCTAATTTTCCTTTTGCCATTGATATTCTTGTTATGTATTCTTCTTGTTATTTTTAACATCCCTTGCCAGATTTAATTCCAATTGTGCCTTAGCTTTCCTTTTGCCTAACTTTCCTTCATCTTTTTATTTATAACCTCTCCATCTGAGACCACACAAGGTCTATGATCTTCCTATTTAATTTCACCAAGTTGACTGTTTTCACTTTTTTGAGACCTTACCATGGACTATTATCTATAGTTGAAAACTCTGGGATGCCAAAGAGTTAGAGTTGGACCCCTAGTTCCTGAAAATTTTGAAGTTTTATGTATTGGCTGTATTTGTACTTAAAAATAATCTTAGTCCCACTAAGGATAAGTAGCAAGGCATGTCATATGTTTTAAAGATCTCTTAGCCACAGAGAAAAAAAAAAAAAAGTATTGGAAAGAGTCCCTGGTAATCCACTAAAGTGGATCCACTATCCACTTTTCACCCCTGCCAAAGCCTAAGCTATTTCACCCATGACAAAACTGCAATGTGAATAGAATAATAAACCGTATGCATGATTGTATGTCACTGACAGTTGGTGTCATGACCCTGCTTAGTTTGCCAGTAGTGATGTAGCCTTAGAGATCTTTAGTTATGAGTCTGAGACTAGGAAGAATCTTGCAGCTTCTGTGATTCTTGTGGAGTCAGAACTGCCTCACATCTCAAGATCTACATGTAGAGTTAATTTGATATGAAAAATGCTATGGTCTGAGGATCCTTCACTGGACAAGTTGATTTCCAAAAACCAAATGATTTTACTATGTTCAAGCAAATGAAAATTCTCATGAACTTGGAACCAAGGACAGAAGCTCATCTACCAAGTATTGATAACTGATATACTTGTTTTAGACCTGTAATGGATCAGTCTCTCCAGACTAAAGGCCCATTACACCTCTGCAGTTTAAGGGATAAGGTAAGTTTCTCTTAGATCATTCAGAAGAGATCCTGTCAACCGGTATTTAAAAGAAGGGACTGTCATTTGGAGCCCTCAAAGTACCCTAGCTTTGTTGTTATTATTATAGAGGTGTTATTACATAGTGAAATCAGATACTTTAAGAGGAAATTTTTATTAGGATCTCACAGGCCTAGGATAGTAGGCACAGGGACTGCTGAGGAACTGCCTAGGCGCCACTGTTCTAAACAGTATCTGTGATTCAGAGTTCTCTAATAATAGGCTAACATAACAAAATTAGTATTTGAGGGCAAATTACATCTCATCCATCATTACTGGCATTCTAAATTTACCTGTCTTGAGGCAGAGATTAAAGAAATTCAGTAAAAAAAATCTTTTGTAATTCTGCATGTAAGAGTTTGGGCGATTTTTCTGTATAATGTGATTTACAGCTGGGAAACTTCAAATGAAATTTTAAACATATAATCCAAAAGATGCTGGTAGCTAAAAATACATTTTAGGCTAGTATGGAGAATTTTCACAGAGGATACAAGTTCTAATTATGGGACACAGTTAATTCATCACTATAATAAATTCTTAGAACAAAAATATTTAAAGATTATATATCTTTTTCCAAGATTACCATCTTAAAAATCAAACAATTAAATAGTCATACTTCTATACAATTACAAATTAAGCTACGAATTATCTCACTGACACTGCAGTAATGTGCAAATGCTGCACATCACTATTGAAGAAGACACAGGGAGAACATAGAAATGTGTGTAGAAAGAATTTTTTTTTTCTTGGTTCATATAGAGATGTGGAAAAAGGTGGAAATGAAAGTTTATTTTCATTTAATGCTATAGATATTTAAATATAGTATCTAGAAATATAGACATATATTAGTATATAGACATATTTCTAGTAAGAAGAAAACTTGAGGCAAGTTAACTAACTCCCTTATAGAGATCATAAGGTCACTGAACTACTGAGCAATTGAAGGTACTCTGTTCAGTACTCAAAATGAAGAAGCATAGACGTGTTAACCTAAGCAATTATATTTTCTATCAAAAATACTATCTACTCATTCTACTGAAATTGATTTATTAGTGATGCTTTTTTACTATTAAATGTAAAAAGCACTGTATGATGTAGGAAGATTATCAAAACTCATTAGAAGTTTTAAAAATAGATTACTGAAGTGGGCAATAACATGATACTAAGAAGGAAAACTAAAACCTACTGGATGAGATAAACTAACTCCTGTAAATTGGTGTAGTTCCAATAGTTCTTTATTATGTGTATATCTTTATTACTAGGAAAGGCAAATTGTTCTACATTATGTTTGTATAGTCAATTACAGCTATTTGCATTAGAATTATCTAGCAGTCAAGTAATTATTGCCTAAACTGTTTTAGCCTCAATGAAATATGAAAAACACAGTCACGTATTCTCAGCATCTAGCTTTACCATTTGACTTAGCTCTTGGACTCAAGGCTCCTTAGTAGCTCAAGTGGATGGACTTGGACCTAATGTTGTGGCCCGAGCCGGGCTCTGCGCTGGGTCTGTTAGAACTGCTACCTGCTCTGACCCAACCCCAGCTCCAGCCCCAGCCCTAACTCCAGCTTTGGGCCCCTCTGGGGAGGGGGTGACACCCCCACATCCCCATTCCCACAGTCCCTGCCTGACAAGCAATAGCCCATGGGGCTGCTGTCACACTGCAGCTGGCAACCCGCCAAGAGGGAGCAGATAATGATACAAGACTATACAAAAATGAGATGCACCCTGAAAAGAACCTCTTTCCCCTGCTTCCCACCCTCCCAAGACCTAGAGATGCTGACAAGTAGTTATAAGTGTTGCTCCCTCTTTTTGAGGAAGAAACTGTTGACCTTATGACTCAGAAGAACTCCAGAAATGTGAGCATACTACCTAAATAAGAGTAGAAGAGTGGATATTAGGAAGGTTTTCTTGTATAATAACTGTAGGTGTATTGTTAATGGGGCTTTCCTTTTTTTATGTTGATTTTGTGTCTTTGTATTAGATAAAATGGTCTATTAGACTGTCAAAACATTAACTGTTTTGACAATAATTCTTGTCTCCACACACACATATATTTACATCTGTGAAAAATACACCTGTATACATAATGTGACCCTTTCACAATTATGACTTTTTCCAAAGTATTGGGCAGTAATTTGTTGATTAAGCAAATAGACCATTTTTAATTTAAGTACCTAGATGACAGAAGCTCTATCAAAGGAGCTCTGAGTAAAACCACCTCATTCTTAATCACACTTTCCCTTGTCCCACAGGGGAGGAAATATAATGGGAACTTCTCAAGGCCTGTACAAAGGCTAACTGGACCATTGAGGAAGGCAGGAAAAACAGGGTTCCCTCATACAAACATGAGAAGCCTATTAGCCTCAACAGAGCAGTGTTTTTATCTAGCCATTTTTCTTACCTATCACCTGCCCACTATGGAGGAATTTCCTTCCACCTTCCCCCTTCACATTCAACAAAACCTTCAAGGGGAAACTGCTGCTCTCGATCTATCAAAAACTGCCTGTAGTCAGCACACTAACCATTACCATTACAGAGACAAGTGAGATATACTGTTATTTCCACGGGTTGCAGTTTAATCACATTAGTTTGCCATGCATCTGCAGAACAGGATCAAAAATCCATCAGAATTTCAGATTCTGAAATGTTCTTTAACAGCATACAGGAGAACAGGCATTGATGGCCAGAGATTTTATACTGAATAAATAATCTGACAGTCTCTTTGTTGTTGCCATTCATGAGTTCTCTGAACCTTATAATAACAGGTGTACTAGTTACATGAATAGCAGTAGATGAGGTTTTGGACAAAAATTAATTCATGATTTAATAAACTAGAGTTAATATTTTTTGTAGTAAATAATTATTAGAGTCATGGGATAATATGTGTTTCTTACCTGTAAAGCCCTTGTCACATTCACAAAGGAAAGTATTTGGAGTAACATTGCTGCAGTTACCATTGAAACATGTATGTGGCTGGCATTGTCCAACGAGATCTGTGCAATTTTTCCCTATTTAAAAAGATAATAAGAACACTGAGTTTTGCAAATATTTATATTTTTCCAGAAATGTCAAATATATATGTAAAATAAAATATTTTATTAAATAGATAGATAGGTTGGTAAGCAGGTAAATATTAGTGTTAATACTCACCACAAGTTTTAGTGAAAACTACTGGCTTTTAAAAGCAAGGCAAAAATAAATTGGACTGTTATCATACTAGCTACTGCATTTAGCCTCATCTGCCCTATACTTTCAAATTTGCATATAATTTAAAATCCAGGAATGCTATAGGTAGGTACTTGTTTCTCTGTCACATGAGTGTAGCTCTGATTCTTCCAGTATTAGGTACAAAAAGTAGTGCTCGTGTGGCATCAAATTTGAATGAATTTTTCTTTAATATGCCACTTTCTTGAAATGACTATTCAAATTATAAACTGCTTATGCTATTACAGCATATGGGTCTAAATACCGTATAATTATGCTTGCCACTTGAGTTGTTACTATGGCATTATTCACACTTCATCACTTTTCTACTTTCTAATACACTTTAAATTGTGAGAAAAAACTCTTTCCTCCCTGCTACTTGTGTAATCACAACTATAATACCTGATGGATTAATCTTCTAGTTATTCTTGTATACACAGATTTTATTTACTGGATCAATACTATCAGTACAAAATGATGGTATTAGCTAACATTGTCCCACATAGCAGAATATTTCAAGCATGACTTCATAGCAGCATTAAGTATGGTCATTGGTTTTCTAGAAGTGCTTGCGGATCTTTCCATCAGGACCAAGCTTTTGTTATTATTTTCAAAGTATCTTACCCAGTTAGCTGTCAAGGCTCATAAAGGATTAAAAAGAATACTGTATCAATGTTTTCTACCATATGTTTTCCACTATTTTTACTAAACTCTGAGTAATTATAAAAATTATTCTTTTCATAACATTGACATATTCATATCTGCACAATCTTCTTTTTGCAAATGCATGAGTTACAAAATTATTATGCCATATGAAAAATAACTAAAATAAATTACAGCAAATTTCATCCCTTATAAACTTTGTTCCTCTATTCTGTGAACCTCATTTGTTCTTGACTCATCACCTACATCTCATAGTATGGCATTGTTATTGAGGCAGCACAGAACTATAGCCCACACAGGGAATATTGCAAGAATTTGGCTCCACACATTTAGACAGAGCTATATCACTTCTTTTGTGATATGTAAGATTACTTCTGGTAACTCCTGATCTCCATTGATCTGAAGGTATTAAAAATATTCTCATAACATCCCTTCTCTTCTCCTTTGAAATGAAGAGCAAGGGTTGACTAAGCAAGTATGTGAAATGTTGTTAGCCTCTAGTATAATTCCTTCAGAGGGCTTGGGATAAATGCCTGGTTAGAGATACACAATACTTTCTCAATAGAACTTTTTTTTTTGTGAAAACTCTATTTGGTGACAACAGTATGTTTAACAAACTGCTATTGAAAAGAACTTCACAAAGTAAGAAAATCTAGAAAAGGCTAAGTATTTTACTTTGCTTGCATTTTAATAGATTTTAGACTTTTTATTTGGAAACAAATTTAGATTTTGTAATTTTCTCTAATTTGATCTCAAAAGACTTGCAACTGAAAAAGTTTTCATAGCAGGTTGATTTTCTATTTCAACAAAACCATTTGCTGTTTTAAAGCATTTTGGTTAAGTAACTATTTTCAGTTGGCCTGACTCCAAGCAATTTCTATTATTTGGCAAGAGAGCTTGAATAGCTGAGCAAACAGACAAGAAAAATCTATTACTTATGAAAGTGCACAAATACTTGCCTACATTTGCTGCTTATGTGGGAGAGAAGCATGGGAAAATTAATTTAGTCCTTCTCCACAATGAATGCATCAATGCAACCAGGTAGAAACTGTCTTTAAATGATGGCATAGCTTCCTATAGGGGACTATATGTAAAAGATACTCAGGGCATGTGTCGTAGTGAAAATGGGCAATCAAACTACAGAAAAACTTTGCTAACAATGCATTTTTTCCACTGCACATGAAAGGACATATATTACTTGTGTAATATATATTCCTAGAGAAAAAAAAAAAAATACCTGCAAATTGTGGAGTACATATGCACTGATAGGAATCTCTGTGAAGCTCTGAGGTGTCCATACAGGAGGCGTTGTTGTGGCAAGGTTTAGTGGAGCATATATCAAATTTCTGGCAGAATCTTCCAGAATACTGTGGGAAACAATGGCAGTTATATGCGTCCTCCCAAACATGACTCAGGCATCTTCCATGTCCAGAGCACAGTGGTGCATGTGGAGCCTGTTGGCAGAGCTGCTGCTTCACTGTTACGTTCAGACGAAGGCCCTTGTCACACAGTTGTGGGTCCTTGTGGTGCCCCTCTAAAAAATAGTGAGTTCCAACACCAAGCCATTTAGGGTCAACTTGGTGCAGCCCTCCAACCTGGCAAACCAAAACCATTTGCTCTTGAAGAACACCATTTTTAGGGCAGTTAATAAATTCTTCCTTGGAGACATTTGCCAAATTCATTCCACGCAACTGAAAAGATGACTCAGAAGAGATGAAGAGACTGTCACCTAACTGCAGCTGCAAGGGACATATCTGAGGGACATGGAGATTTCGATCTTCTGAGATGTTCCCAGTATTACTTTTATCCATATTCCAGCACTCTGTGTAAAAGTCTGAGCAGATTTTTTCCCTTAGTGTCCATTTTATTATACTTGGCTTCGGTTCCACCCGCCATTCAACAGTCATTTGCCTATCACAAGTTATCTGTCCATTTACAACGTAGATTTGAAGAAAGCACACTACTATGAGAACTGTTGATTTTGCACTCATTGTTTCATGGGGTAAATACAGTTATGCATTCACAATGGCATCATTACTGAAGACAGCTTTAGAACATGTGTTGTCTTGGTATTTCCTTTTTAGTTGAATCCTAGGAATTCACAGAGAGAAAAAATATTTCTGTTTATCCACCAAAAGAAGTGAAATACCAAAGCTTGATTGAAAAATAGCATGGCAAAAAAGCATGGTCTGTATTTAGTTACAGTAATGCAAAACTGCAATAGGTGTACTTAATTCATCAGAATTAGAGCAGTGTGACTAAGGTTAGAATCTGTTTCTAATTCTATTCTTGCTAAAGTTTTGACTTTCACTTAGTTGGTCAACATAATTTACATGAGGAAAGAGAAAGAGCCTAAAACCACCCTTACCTTTTACCTCCCATATTTTTGCCTCTGTAAAATAAGCTTGAGAGAGAGTAAGAATAAGCAAGGTCAGATAAGACTTCTGAGACAAACCTGAGAGGTAAACATCTAAGCCCTAGTCATGAGTTTTAATCATAGATCCTTTTGCTGGTAAGAATATATCATTAATTTACAGTGAAAGTGGATATTCTGAAGATGAAAATATATGAATTGTGGTTTCAGTAAAGAAAAAACGCAAACTCATTCTAAACTCTCTGTATGAACACGTAAGCTCAGCAAAACAGTAAAATCCTTAGTTTTCAAAGTATATGTCTTTGAAAACCAAAGATACTTAATCATATGCGTTAACCTTAATCATATGCCATAACCTTAATCATATTAAGGCTTTTGATGAAAGCTAGCAGACCTACAGAGCCCTCTAGGGCTATTTTAACTTATAGAGATGCTTTTCATAGCCCTTCAAATACCCAGTAATTTTTATTCCATGAGAGAGGTTTTAGAACAATAGGAAAAAGAAACTAAAATTATAAAATTATTCTTGAAGTCCTCCTGAAAAAGATGAAAACACAACATAGCGATACTTAATACTGTAAAAAATGCCAATACTTCTCAATAAAGACTATCAACACTAGCTTAATTTTCATTAAATATAATGCCTTTTCTCTTTTTTAGTGCTATGATGCATTTTTTTCTCAGTATTTGTCTTCAGTTTTAAAACAGTTGCCTTTCAGCTGATATTTGCAAAGGAGAAAATGGAAGAATTCTTGCTCATCTGGCATTTTGCCTTTCATCCACACAATGGATATGCATAATTCTGATACCATACACAGGTTTTACTGATAACGAAGGGTGCTTACCACACAAAGTTTGTAGTTTGACTGCCTGCACTGAGGGATGTATCTGCTATAATATGGCTGTGACTTGGATCTGTGAGTCTGACAAGGCAGCCTGGGGTGGGGGAGGAGTGCCTTCTGGGATGTTCCCACTTTGCTTGGGAGACGAAGCTAAGCTCAGGTGCTCACCCATGATCCTTATCTGTGCTATGCTGCAGGTCGGCATTGCTGCCCTTGGGCCTGTATCTGCCCTTGTACCTTGCTTATCTCAATCCTGACTCTGATCCAAGCATTTGCCTTCTTGGTTTGACCCCTGGATTTGTCTCACCATCGTGGTCTTTCCTGGGAATGATGGAGCTGTTGGCAGGACAACCAACCCAGCTCTGTGCTACCTGTGCAGAATGCTAACACTAGGCTACTTTGATTCAGCTGTTGCCCAGCCTGCCCCACCATCACCCTCTGCTCCTGGCTGTCTCCCATATAGAACATCCCACTTCAAACTTGTGCCACTGATTTATTGTGGCACATTTTATATCCTATGCATATTTAAAAACATCAAATTAAATCAACATTACTTAATATTAAAGTACTCATAACATAAGAAATGCCTCAAATTATATTTCCTTCATAATTTGACTTCTACCCTCTGCATGTATTACAGCAGGCACTAATTGCTTTGGGGACATACCAAGCTGTCCTTTACTCCCTTACCCTTTTAGTAACAAAATGAATAATCCTTGGGAAATGTTGCATTACTCATGCTTATCCTGATTCCTTGCAGATGATCCTTTTTCTTATTTACTATATACTATTCAAAACCTACGATGTTTGCAGAATTACTAACTTGCTAATATGATTTTCTAGAACACTGAACATGCTAGAGAGTGAATTTACCTCCATCTCAAAATAAGTAATCATTATTCCTACTTTATAGGTAACCTGAAGCTAGAGATGGAAGCGTGATGCAGCCAGCATTAAAGACAGCAGGGCTTTCTGCTGGCTTTGTGCTGTGTGTGTGGCACAGGTACCCCCGGCTGAGTGTCCCTGCGTTGGCGTAGGTGCCCTGCAGCCCCTTGGAGTGTTTGTTCCCTACTGAGGCTGGCCTTGGAGCTTGTTGGGCATGCTGTGATCAGGACAGGGGTGCCTCCCAACAGGGTGGCCCACCACAGTCCCCACTACTTCAACCGTGTTGCTTTTGCCTTTTCCACTGTACACAGCTACCATTTACTGCACTTATAGTTTTGAATGCTCAAAATTCTGTATGAAAACTGCCCAAAAGATAGTTAAAGCAATCACAGAGGCAAAAATATGCATTAGATAAAATATGTCTTATTTCAAATATCAAGGTTCCCCTTAGAAACAAAAGGCCTTTCTTTTTTTCCTCTCATCTTTCTTATGATTTTCTATTTAGGATTGCAATACTGTCCCCTGACCATGACAGTGATAATGACTGTGACATAACATGGTCAGAGAAGTTGCGAGTACAGAGAATTCATCAGTAACTCATACCTTGTAAATTGCACGCACTCTGATTGAAGATTAAATCAGCGTCTGTTTCATGGAACAGTGAGTTAGAAAACACATAGAAGCTCTTGACGTGGTTTGGTTATTATATATGATCTGAAGAGTTCAGATCATATCTTCAGTTCAGAACTGAAGAGCTGCTCTCTAGCAAAGACCATAATGTGCTTGGATTCAATATGCTCACAGGAAGAATAAAACTCCCTAAAATCCACTGCATTTATTCTCAATTTCTAAAAGAGAAACTATTAATGCCGTTATTTTGTTAAAAAGAGGTTTAAAATGGTCAATAGAGTTAAATCCTCATAGGAAATGTAGAGGCTATCTAAGGACATTGTGCTGGAGACAGAGAAAAAAATGTATCGTATTAATCAAGGCTTGAAAATAGCTGGCATGGTTAGGAAGAGGATATGGGAAGGAAAGCAATAAGCAGACTAAAGAATTTGCATTCCCCTATAGAAAAATAAAATAAAAAGGTCACAGATTCTGTCAGGTTAAATAAAAAAACACAGACTCATCTAAAAATCTAGAGGAAAGAAAAAAAATGGAGAGCAAGTAACACGATATCCAAACTAGCAATAAATCTCTAGAAACACTGCAGTAGCATAAAGCCTAGGAGATAGTCTGTATAGCCAATAGACACACTTTCTACGAAAAGAACATTCAGGAAGATAAGTTAGTAAAAAAAAATAACATTTTGTTTCTATATTCTCTGAAAGAGCTTGATGGTGTTGCTACACCAGATTTGCCAGGTTTTTAAGAGCTGATAGAAGACCTTTACAATAAACAGACAAAACAGATAAAGTTAACAGCAACATTTAGCCAGAGTGCATGAAATACCCAGTTCTAAAGGAAGTCAAGAATGAAAAAACCAAAAAAAAAAAAAAACAAAAAAAAAAAAACCAAGAACTTATTCTTGCTTATAACTCTCTCTCAAAAATACCATGGTATTTTTTACTCCAGACTCAAAATGGCTCCTGTAGAGCAAAGGTATGCCTCAAGGGAATCTGAAAGGTCTCCTTGTAAAAGCAGCATATAAAATCACTTTTAAAAACTGCATGAATGGGGCTTTATCTTGTTATTACATACTTGCTGCAGCATTGGAAGAAAGAGCTGTATTTCACATAATTTCATTTTAACATAAAATGCAAGAAAAATCTTCAGAAAAAAAAAACAAAACACATTACTCTTTCCTCCTAGTTGAATGTTACTATGCTTACCAGTGAGCCTTGAGTTATTTTCTATTCAATATCATCATTTTTGAAGAAGTTTGAAGAATAGACTCCTGTGAATCAAGCTTATCTTCTCAGAAGTGATAGGTGAAGGTAAAGGTGAAGGAAAGACAGGGGGGAGAAGGTGAGGCAGGCACAGTAGCGAGCAAAGTGCTTGCAACTCTTGAAGGCCAGTCATTATGAAGAGACAGAATGAGTGATAATAGCACTTCCTAAGGGGCATACTGAATTTGTGGCAAATCAGAAAGTCATTGAGATGACTGAAATAATGGCAAACACAGTGAAGTAAGGAACAGTCATCAATAAACACCTTTGGTGTATTTTCTGTCTTAATTGTTCTGAATTTTCTCAGTTACAAAGTTAAATATCCTATTATCCTAAATACGATTCAAATAAAATGTTACTTTTTTAAAAAAAAAAACTTAAAAGCTTTGGGGGAACATGCAGAGCATATGGGTAGAAAATGCATCTACTTCTCCAACTCATGGAGGAGGACAAGGTTTTCTCTATTCATATGCCTGATGCAGCACTTTTTCCTATATTCTCTGAAGGACTTACCTTGTCCCAGGGTTTTTACTACTGTTCTACTGCTGCAGAGGCACAGTGAATGGCATTCACATTCAGTGAAAACTGCAGTCACAACACAAACTAGAGAAGAAAAGGGCTTATTCTGAAGGTTATATCCCAGACAAAACTAAAGAGAATTTCACAATTTATTGGAAAAGGTCCCACTAAATCCACTCTGCTGAATTTCACAGGTTTGCTGCTCTTACTGATGATGTTTAGAATTCTTAGAAATACTAGTAATGTTAAGAATGGGAATTGCTAAGAACACAGTGTTCTGGTCACTCTGCCTTTCTAATATTCTTTAATATACCTAAATAATATTATTTAGTCAACTGCACTGCAACTGTACTAAGAATGGGCAAAAGGCAATGTTTTTAAATGAGTTTTATTCTTTTTCATAGCTCTAATTGACAGCACAAGATGCACAGAAGTGGACAGGAAGCTTTAAGCTCTTTGTTACAGGACGTACAGCAAGAGGTCATGAAAGTGTCCATTAGAGATGATAAAGAGTACTGACATCCTGTGAAACATGCATGGAGTGGCATCTTTCCTTATGTTTCTTCAAAGAGCTCCTGATATTAGTGTTATCTGAGAAGTAAAACCACATGAGGCAGAGCTAGAATGGGATGGGTAGTTCTATTTCTCATCCTCCTGCCACCTTTGTTTTCAGCATGTCAAGTTTGAAAACATACCAAGAAAGCAGATGCAAACTTTAGAATTGTTATGCTATGAAGGTGTTTAGTATTGAATGCAAAGCCACCAACAGTTGTGTTCTGTCACTAACCGTGTCTACTGCTGGATTTACTTTGAGGTTTCTATTTCTCTGCAAAGTTTCTGCGTTAATGTACTTCTACTGCTGTGCAGATAGTATCAGGTGTATTGCTAATTTTATTGTTCAATTCAGAAACACATTGTTTTACTAAATAATACTTAACAAAGCATCTATGTTCCTTCATACTTTTTTCATGTTGAACATTCAACTTCCATAAAACATTGTTTTCTCCACTTAAAGTAGTGATTCATGAATGAGCTACTACCGTTGTTCTCAAAAGGGCTTTCAAAGGTGCACTTCATTCTTGTTTCTGCATATCCCCCCCTCAAAAAAAAAAAAAAAAATCAGAGAGGTGAAAGGATCAGCCAATATTTTTAAATCTCTCCTTTTTTCTTTGTTTTAAGAATTTGCTCATTCAAATAATGTTACACACCTTTTTTAAAAAAATATACTTGCATATTCTTGAGGAAATAATACTTTTTTTCCTGTAGAAGACAGAATAATGATAAAAATCGATGCTAATGCAATCAAATTACATTTGCTGATATCAGCCCAATGTATAATATAGTGGATCATAATATGGGAAGGACATAACACTTAAACTGATTGACATATTTACAATAGTTTCAGTGAACTTGAATTGTCATTTCAGTGAATGCTAGATAAAACCATCAAAAAAGGATACAGTGTTCTTATGGGCACTGAACTATGCAGACAATGAGACAGTGAATGGTAGCATTCCTCAGATGAATAGAAGTTTATTATACTATGAAAAATTCAATAATGTACAACTACTTATTTGCATCTAGTAATGCCTGACTATAGAAAATTCTGAATTATTTTTTGTTTTTCTTTATAGATTGCAACGGACCCATTGGAGAAGTTGATTCATATAATAAAGAACATATTGAAAATATTGATAAAAATATATTTATTTGTAAAATCTTTATTATTCAATGATATTTCAAATCTAACTTTAAAAACCTTGGTGCACTGGGATGGATATCTGCAGCTTCTGTCTTTAAAAGTGTAAGTCCTTAATAAATATGATTATAATGCATGTCAGTAAATATTGAAGTTGCTAGACTTAAAAAAGATCAATTTCAAGGAGCATACTATTCTTACAAGTAAAAAAATAAAGATGTCACAAAGAACCCTACCATTTGATCCTCCTAGCATTCTGACTTCAAGATATTTTATTCTTTTCCAATAAGCGGCATGTTTCCACAGTTAACAAGTAGTCACTAAGATGACTCAAAGTAAGATCCACTGGGTGCTGCCACTCCTAGGAATTCTCTTCTTCTGTATCTTTTAACACAGATAGTGTTCAAAATCTGGAACTATATTAAAGCTGTGCTTGATGCATAGTAAATTGCTGTTATTGCACTGGACACCCACATTCATAAGTCAATTTTAATCTGATTATTAGGGTAACCATATTTCCTTATTTTGGTTCTCAGCATCTGGTAATCTCAGAGCAAGTGAGTTTTTAGATGAAACAAACCTCAAAGAAACACTTTAAGAAATTACCTAATGCACTTCCACCATGAATGAATGATCAATCCATGAATATAGCACTAGTCCGTAGTAACACCCTCAAAAGACAAAGATAATGGGTAATGACTGGTCAGTATTAACTATTTCACTGTAAAGCTCCCTTCCAAATGCAGACATAACTAAATGTGAACTAAAATAGAACAAAATTATTCAAAAAATTAAACTCTGCTGTATTCAATAGAATTATTCTTCCCGAAAGTTAAATGATTTAAGTCAATCAGGTAAACTAATCTGAATGAAAACCAGTACAAATATTGAAAGAAAATCTTTGGCAACTCCAGTTAGTTTATATCCAGAGACCAGGTGCCTCATCACCTTGTACGAACAACAGTTGGTCTGATTCCTTCATTTATAAGCAATCATACTAAACAAGGATTACTTTCTACCAAAGGATTTTTTTAGCAATTGCATAAAAAGGAAGAAGGAAATCACTGAGGACTCCTGGCTATGCTACTTAGCTTAAGAATGAATCAACATAGGAGCTAGTAAATGTAAAGCAAGCAGGTATTAAAAATAGGCTGGGTTCTCCTTTGAATTTGTATCAAAGCATTCAAAAAGAGATGTTTTTTCTCTCCTTTTTCTTTTCTTTTTTTTTCCTTTCTCTCTTTCCCTCTCTCCTCCTTTTTGAAGGACTGATAGGGTGCCTTTTTTTTTTCTTTCTCCAAGATAAAATAGGTCGCCATTCTACTAAAAGGTAAAAGAAAAAGAAAAGGTAAAAAAGTTAGAATTAGCACTACCCACGAACCATACCGTATTACTTAGGAGTTAGGTAAGCATTAAAATAATTAATATAAGATACAATGGCTAGCAAGACAAGTAGCAGAAACAAGATCTTCTAAACTCTGTAACTTTCAGACTAGTTCCTAGAATACTCCTAACTTGGATTTTGGATGGGTAAAATTCATGTATTTTTCTTAAGTCACCATCATGAGGAAAACCAGCTAGTACTAGTACTCTACTAGACCACACTCGGACCATTTGCGGGTGAGCCACAGCCAAAGACCACTGCCAAAAGACATTGATGGTGCAGAATCTGTTTTGGAGGTGAAGAATGAGTGACAGCTTCAATAACTCAGGCACTTGCCTTAGACCTCAAGACCAGAGAATATTCCTTGGCACTATTCACTTACTAGAGTAAGGGCTTCACATCTGCAGTGCAGGATACAATTAAACAGTTTCAGGTGGCTAGGAGTTACAAGACAAAGGTCAAAGTCTATATCCATCTGGAAAAAATGAAATAACTGCCCAGCATATATGACACAGAATGTGTGTCTATAATATAGAATATTTCAAAATATCAGCATTTTTAAATCAAATTTATATATGAAAGCAAAGCAGTTAAAGATGTGAATAATGATGATACATTTAGTTTATAACAGTCACAATATTAAAAGGTCTTGTTGATAATTATCAGATAACAAGTGATGTGTTTTATTCTACACCAAGCATGAAAAAATTGAGTTATCACTTATATTTTTCCTGTAAATATTCCTTAACTGCCAAATATGCATAAGCCTATGCAATATTTAATCACAAACAAATATTTAGGTTAATATACTGATGAAATTTCATTTCAAAGACTGTATTTTCATGAGGAATATGTATATCCACTACAAGTAATTATAAAGGATACTCATAAGAGGTTTTTTTTTTTTTTTTAATTCATGTTAGAGATGACAGAAGCTTATATGTTATGACAGAAATGTACAACAGCATATATAGGTCTGATGAAAAAATAAATAACTTGCTTACATTTGCTATGATTTTGCAAATTACTGCTTTACAACAAGGACAACGTGATTAAATCACCTCCCCACTACATCTCATAATCCATTCCCATCTAGACTAACTTGAACAGCTTGTTCCTAACAATAGGGAATTTAATTCAGGTTTTTTATCTAACTCTTCAGAATTATTCTTGAAAGAATAAGAAGAAAGGAAATTAATGCCACCTGCAAAGGCATTACTCATTACACTAGTGGTGTAACATTTTCTATGTTTTTAGTTACCTCCATCATAATTCTTTTATGAATTCACAAAGAGTATAGGACTTCTAGTTTTCAGGGACAAAAAAAAGGATAAATAGAGAGTTCACAGTTCTCATTGTATTTCATTTGAAAAACCTGGGTGAGCAGCTTGATAATGAAATCCTCCTAGGTCTTCTGAAGGTACTGTTAACACTCTGACCACCTAGCAAACCTTCATAAATTACTGTCAATAACTTGAGTTGCATGTGAGTTAAACTGCAGCAGGTGCGCAGGGGAAAATGTTTTTCATGCACAGCACAGGGAAGTAAGGGTTTTTTTTTCAAAGTTAAACTCTTCCTGCTACTCATGATGAGAAAAAAAAATGTTTTAACGTAGATTTCAAAGAAAGTATCATGTAGATTGCATTAGAGAATTTCAGTCTTGATGTCAAAATGATATGAAGAGCTGACATGAATAACATTAGAGAAACAGGAAACAAACACAAAACTTGCAATTCTGCTAAATTCTTAGCTGAAATGCACACAGATGCTTGTTACTCAGGGAATAATCAGGACACTACCAATAATCCTAAAATGCAGATGTTAGCTAAAGGTGGGAAAAAAGCTGCAGATAGCAAAAAAAATGTACAGCAGCATTATTTTCTAGATCCTCATCACCAATAAAAATCATATTAAGTTATCTTTTGTTGATCTAGAAGTTATAGTTTTAGTTCCTGAAGCATTATTCAAACTACCTAGCTGTGAAGAAATGGAGCAACCAAAGTACAGAGTGATAAGTTACCTTGTCACTTGCTTCAACTGCAGAAACACACTGTCTAACAGAAAGGGACAAAAGAGTCTTGAGAGATCCTGATGAGACTGTGCTTGAATTTAATTGCTTTTAAAAAAATCGATTTTAGACCTCAGGCTGCTTTTATTCAACTAGTAATTTTATTCAACCCTGCCTGTTTTAATAGTCATGACAACAGCCCTTCCCAGCTCAGAGGAGTAAGGTTACTGAGGCATCAAAATTAATTGCATTGTTTTCTGAACTTTGATTTTCTTTTCATAAAACAAGGTTTGCTCAAATGGTAGATTTTAGATGGGTAAAATGCATGTATTTTTCTTAAGTCACCATCATGAGGAAAACAATCTTTCTTACATACCTGGGAGAGATTTCTCACTACTCTCCTAATCATTCATGAAAGAGATGCCATGAACCAGAGTAGCTTCAGCTCTGAACAACGCATAGAGAATGTGGTTGGCAAAGCAAAGCAGAAACTGGGTCAGTGCTTCCTGCTGAAAGCACCTCATTTTTCCCAGTAGGCATTGATAAAATGCAGCAAACCTCAGCAAAAAGAAAACAAAACCCTCAGAACACTAGCAAAGGGAAAAATTGTGAAATCTCTCCATTACATTTAAACCCAAACACTGATCAATGGTTGCTGACTCCAATCACTCATGACTTTGAAATAGATGTACCCATCTTTAATTATTTATTATTTTCAGAAGATGCTAAAATGTCTTTGAATTTCTAGGATTATTAGAAGAAGGTATTTACAAACTAGAGATGATCTAGGAGAAGGATTTTGTAAACATTACTCCTGCCTGTACTGAAAGGCATGCCCTTTTCAGTGTTACGGCAACACTCACAGGTTTTTGGGAGATGAAAAATCTATACATTATTCTCCCACGTATCTACAAACTGCTTCTATTTCTTACAATGTCTGAAGCCTCCTCTCTCTTCTTTGTAAGATTTGTCAGGCTCCATTCACCCTGGACAGTGTGAACCAAGAGCTTCTTCAACTGTACCTAGTCAGCTGAAATCAGGCAAAGTACAGTCTTTCACCTCTCCCATGGAGGTCCACCCGAAATAGTGTGCATTCATTGGGACAGGGATTATATACAGCTCTCTTCTGCTCCCAGATGCACCTATTTTAACATATTATATAAAACACAGTAAAATGGAAGCAAACAGCAACAATAACAACAAAACTGATACCATTTATAACAGATACCGAGGAGACAGACATATTACAGATAGAAATCTATGAAATGAATTGCTCAAGTTGAGAATTAAGTCAGAAATCAAAGTGATATTGTCCACATTCAGATAACAATTATTAAAATATATGTTTAATCTGAAATAAAACAAAATCTGTTTTTCATATTTTTTTTATTATTCTTATTTTGGAACTCATTATGTTAGACACCATACGAAGGCGATACCGGAAATATTTATCTAAGTTTTAGGTATTTTTATCCCACACTATACACATTAGTCTATATTTTAACATTTGAAAACCTTCAGTGATACGAAGAGATAATGACATTGTCTAATAATCAGTAAATTCATAATATTATATAAAAATATGACCTATTTTAAAGTTCTTTATTTCCTGGTAGCATAGATACTACATGAACATAATCACAGTTGCTACTTACAGTAACTTTGTAGCTTTTAGAAACCTATTCTTCCTGCATTTCAGTTTAAAATAAAATGTTAAGAGTTAGCAACCTATTCAGCTACTAACATGCCACAGAGATACAATTATGATATGCTGTGTTTTACAACTTCTATTATAGAGGATCACAAATGAACCCTAAATGAATTGAAACACTATCAAACTAAGCATAGAGAATTTGCAATGGAGGAGATTTTGGCATAGGGAGGAGAAAGCTGAGGAGTTAAATGTTAAACATGCAAAAAAGCAAAAAGGAGTAAAAAGGAGTATCTTACTTTTTGGTAAAACAGAAAAAAAATGCTGCTCAGTCCCTCTAATATTTGAAGAGTAAAATCATTCATATCTTTTAGTTATGTCATGAAAAATATTTACTATACATATACCTATGGAAATATACTATATTTCTAAAACATGTAGTGCTACATGCATAAATACTAAGCACTATCCAGTTCATTGGCATATTGTGGTGCAGTATGTATGGCTATTTCTTAACTGGCCGGATATCCTATGCACAAATCTAAAATTAGTGCATATCTCTAGTCTCCACAGTATGACAAAATTCATGAGTATATAACTGTGAGAGAGCTGATGATTTATGTTTCAAAGCTGTCTGTTCCACCTTTTACTCCTGCGGTAGAAAATATAATCTTTAAAGTGGAAGCCTTACTTATACCATTCTCATGATTACGTGCAGGAGTGCTAACAATACCTCATATATATGAGAGATCATTCTTACAGATTTAAGTTACAGGGTTCAGGAAAATGAGATTTGATCATTCAAGCATTTCAAGTAGTGATCATGAGAGCTGTTAATGAACTTGAAAATAGGTGCAAACTCTCCTGACACAATCTTATAGTAACTTCTGGGAGGTAATGATACATACTTCTAGAAGTCATTTAGGTAAGACAGGAAAAAGAGTCAGTGAAACTAATTATCAAAAGTGTCACTATGCATTGCTTTATTAGGAATAAAAAATTCTATTGCCTAAATTAAAAGAACAAGTAGGTTACTTTCTACTCTAAAAACAATATATGTATCATCATTCCCCATCCAAGCAACGCAATCAGATTTTGAAGAATGCTAGATATTTTTGTGAATAGATGACTGATTTCAAATCACTGTGATTTCGGAATAAATACTGAGCTCTTAGGTAATTCCAACACATGGGAATAAATTTATGAATATCTGAAAATACCCCAAATTTTAAAAAGAGTTAAAACATCTGTTTATCAGAATCTTGTTTGCCTTATATTTAGAAATAAAAGGCACATACTCCAGAAGTATAATCTATGTAATGTTGCTTGCACAATTGCATGCATTGTTGAAAGTGACAACCAAAATAAACTATAGCATTCCACATCCACCATTTCAGTCAGGTTATAGCATAATTTGTCTTATACAGGAAATAGCACAGTACAGCAGTAAGCCACTGAGAGAAAAATTAAAATCCACCTTGAAAAGATTTTCTTGTGATTTTCAGAAAATTAGAAAACATTAGAAAATGCTATCACTGGTAAAAATCAACATTCACAATATTTTAATTTTCTTTTGATATCTGGATCTTTTCATTTCAGCTATTCTTATCTACAAGTTGTGTATGATATACTTGAAAAGGATAAAGCTATTGCATTTGCATAACAATAATAACAAGAGTTTAAAATCATTGCCTTTTTTTAATAAATGATAGTCACAAAATTAAATATTCTAACCTGACAAAAAACAGACACAGGGTCCCAAAATTGAAATCAAACATGATTTACATCTTTTTTAGCAACATTACTTTCAAAACAATTTTGGAAAGTGATGTTTTTGTCTGAAATCATTACTTCTTCTAAATAATGCAAGAGAGAGGCATCTATATGCTAGTTAAAAGAGAACCATGCTTTATGAATAGGGCAGGCCTTCATTCTGAAATCACCTGAGAGTGCTTCAGCTCATTTGCACATCCTTTTGACTACTTACAGTTAAAACAGATCTAAAACAGCTCTGTTCATTTGTTGTCTGTGTTTAAATTGAATAAAGAGGCTCTTCGACAAACATTTATTATTCTTCAGTCACAAGCTTTCTGACCTTTATAACCGTACAGATGATGGAAGTCTGGAGACCAAGACTGAAAATAGGAGTGTAAGATCTGACAACTATAAAGCAAACTGTTGTGCAGCTTTTTTGCATGCCAGAAAAAAAAATGTGTTAACATGACTAACTCCATTACAAAGCATGCATATAATTTGCTGCAGTTGATCCATATAGTTACAAATTTTAGATTCTGTAAGCCACATTCATCTTGGGAAATTAGATCTACTATCCAACTCTGATGCAGATGGTGTTATCATAATCTAAAAGCTACAGAGAGTCTGAATGTTTTAAAATAATTTCTGTTTAACACACAAAGAAAAAACAGGCCTGCAAGGAGAACAAAAAATAACACTATAATTAAAAGTGTTACCTGAATTAAAAGAATGACGTCGAAATAACTATCTACAATCACTTCCTGCATGGCTTCCTCAAAAAGTATAATTGGGAAACTACTTCAAAAGCAAAGCTAAAACCTCAAGTTGGGCACAAATGTTTGCTTGCCAAAGCAATATGTAAATGTACATAGTTTTTATGTCACCTAGAATGCAGATGTATTGATTTCTAGCTGTTCTCGCTGCATCCCTCTTTCTTTTCCTGTTAATGCTGAGCTGGTAGTCCTAATTAGCTGAGTATCTTGGGCAGGTAAGTAACATCTCATCCAGAAAATATTTATGTTCTTTTCCTATCTCTGAATATCCCCTCTTATAGGATGCTGGGTAACAGAATAGTTTGCTCCAAAATGAGAAGTCACATCACCATCCTAGTGGTTTTATTGTATATCCTGTAGATTATTGTTAGTATTTCTTATCACAGTGTGCAAATCATCTTCTTCACACTTGTAAGATCATCTGCTGTGAGGGCATTTACATTCAAAGGACACAGAGGAAGAAATGAATGAAAAAATTACAAAACAGTTGGGCAGAGAGGAACCTTATGAGGTTCAATAAGAACAAGTGCAGGCTCCTGCCCCTGTGGAGAAATAAGGCACCAGTACAGATTAGGGTTTGACCTTCTGGAAAGCAGCTCTGTGGAGTCCTGGTTGACAACAGGTTAACCATGAGTCAGCAATGAGCCCTCAATGCCAAGAAGACCGATGGGATCATGGCCTGCATCAGAAGGAGCATTGCTAGCAGCTTGAGGGAGGGGATCCTGACTCTCTACTCAGCTCTGGTAAGGCCACTGGGCTCCCCAGTGCAAGAGGGACATGGAGCTTCTAGAGAGCATCCAGTGCAGAGCCACAAAGATGATTAAGGGACTGGAGCATTTATCTTATGAGGAAAGACTGAGTGAGCAGGGCCTATTTAGTCTGAAGAGAAGAGATTTGATTAACATGTTCAAGTATCTGAGGAGTGTTTGTAGGGAGGATGGGGCCAGGCTCTTTTTCATGGTGGCCAGTGACAGGACGAGAGGTAACGGGTGTAAGTTGAAACATAGGAAATTTAATTTCCATATGAGGAAGAACTTCTTTGCTGTGAGGGTGAGCCCTGGAACAGGCTGCCCAAAGAGGTTATGGAGTCTCCTTCTCTGGAGATCTTCAACACTACCCGCCTGGATGCCACCCTGTGCCACGTGCTCTGGGTCTCCCTGCTTATGCAGGAGAGTTGGACTAGACGATCTCTAGTTGTCCCTTCCAACCTTAAGCATTCTGTGATTCTGTGAAAATGAATGGAGTTAAAAAGAAACATACATAAGCCTACCACCCTGATACAAGTCCACACAGCATCAGAGAAATGGACCTCAGAAGGCCTAAAATATCATCAGAATATATGAGAATAATACTATGCATAAGAAGCCATGAGAGTGAAGGCAGAGGTGATTCTAAGAAAAACTGACAAACAAGCACCAAGGATGGGAATATAGGGCTGGGCAGGAAATATATTTTGCTATGAAACAGAGTAAATGAAAGGTTTTGTATGTATTTTTCCTAATATTGCTATAAAAATACAAGTTAAACAAATAAATATTGAGAAAGATGTACAATAATTGAAAGCATTTATTTCTTTTGCAGAGCTGTTACCTACTGTTTGGATTACAATGAAATAGAAAATAGTGCTATTTTAGGAATAGTAGTAGTGTTTATCTGATTAGGTAAACCTATATCTATTAATTTTATACTCCTTTGAAATCTTGATAAGGAAAACCACAAAATTTAAGAGAGCATACTCTTCGATAAGTATTAGGCAGAATTAAAACATAAATTATGCATTTGAAAACAGACCTACAATCAGACACTCTGCCTTGAATAATGAGATGAAAATTTAGTTAGTTATTTTTGCAGGCTTTAAACAAATCTGATTCAGTGCTTGGATCTGTATACCAAGGCTTGCAAATTAGTTTTTACATCTTTATAATATCTTATAAGCAATTTGACAGGTATGTCCAGTATCTGCAGGTTTAGCATATACCCTGATTTGCAGAGTCTCAAAATTATAGTTAATTTTCATTTAGAAAGACATTTTCTTGTGAAGCCTCCTTCCTCCTGTATGGCTGGACTCCTTGTCCACGATGTCATATAACCTGGAATATTGTGTGCAATTCTTGGCTCTCCAGTACAAGAGGGACGTGGAACTTTTTGAGAGGGTCCATCATAGAGCAACAAAGATCCTTAAGGGACTGCAGAATTTGTTGTATAAGTGACCTAGGCCTATTTAGCCTGGAGAAGAGGTTCTTCTGATTGATAGGAGATCTTGTCAATATGTACAAACTCTTGAGTGGACAATGTAAAGAGGATGGGACCAGAACAAGGGGTAATTGGGACAAAATGAAGCAGAGGAGCTTTCATCTCCATGTGAGGAATAACTTTACTGTGAAGGCAACAAGAGCCCTGGAACAAGCTGCCCAGTGAGTAGGAGTGGAGTCTCCTTCTCTGGAGATCTTCCAAACCCGCCTGGATGCTGCCCTGTGCCCCGTGCACTGGGTGTCCCTGCTTGAAGGCAGAGCTGGACTAGATGATCTCTAGATGTCACTTCCAACCTCAATCATTCTGTGATTGTGTGATTCTGTGATACCTGCAGCACCATCAGAATTACTTATGTACTATGTACCTTATAATCTTGTCTTTGTATGCCCTTAATGAATTCCAACCAAAGGTAAGACTAAGAATTCTTTACCAGATAATGCTACATGACAGTTTTTAGATGGTTCATGGATCACACATTAAGAACACCTGCTGTAGTCTCCTGAGGTGGCATCTGCTTCTGATGCTTTTACAGATCCTTGCTGGAGGTTGCACTGTTAAAGTCATATGTTAATAAATCTATTTATAACAAAAGCTATCTTCTTTTTTTGCTCCAGTCTTAAGAGCTCTGGATTGCTATCTTTAAACAACTGACTTGCAGCAGAATAGTTAGCTACCTGTTAGCTGCCTTGCAGTCAATGAACACCCTATTTACTGGGAGAACAGCAGAAAAATTTGTGCCTTACGGCAATGAGATTGAATAAATCACTTTCAGCTCCTCTTTTTATTCAAATAAGCTAAAGTATAGACACATAGCAATAATGTCACTTTTTCTAACTTGACTGACATAAATTTTGATGAAGAGCAAGGCCAACATGATAAGCTTTGTGATTTTAACACAAAATATTGTGGTAGAGTATCACAAAAGTACTTTAGAAAGACCCTAATACCATTGTTAAATGGAATGTCGAAAATCAACTATTTTCACTACTTTCTCCTGTTTGCAGGATTTTTTGCTTTAAATATATTTGTTTTAGAGTAAATTTCTTTTTCTTTTTGAAAGTGGAATATAATTTAGTATTCACTGAAACAAAGTGTTAGCAGTCGTTGCAGAAAATAGGCACTTGTATGGGTATAGAAAATGCAGAAGAAAAAGCCCAAGAGATCATTCATATCCCATCCTTCACAATCTTTCTGACCTCTAAACAACTTTAGGGCCAAATTCTGAGCCTTTTTTTGAGTACAGTCTGAAAGTGAAAATAGATTGCATGGCAATTTTTGTGATATAAATACCTTCTTGTCAGGAGCTGTTTTGCAACCCAACTTCCCTGTGACTTTGGGAGAATGGGTGTGTGAGGGAGATTAAATTACAAATTCCCTTTTTGTAAAGCATATACGATTTCTATTGTTGTCCTTTCCATCTTCGTTGTGGAATATAGCAATATCAGTTAATTAGACTGCATTTTGAGGTAAAAGGAAAACTTGGAAATTGAGAATTTATATTTCATTTGGTCAGAAAAATCTATTTAACTCATCATTTATATCTATCATATAAAAATGCAAAATGGCATTAAATATTGTGTATAGAATATAAAACATTGAGAATAATTTCAAAATAGAAATATTTTATGCTTGTATTTTTCAACAAGAATCTTGAACTACAAAAATATCTCATCTTAGAATAATTTTCCTTACTAGTCATAAACAGGTAAGGATTTTATTTTTGCTTTGTGTTTTTTATCTTTTTTTTCAGTCCAGAGGAAATGTACTTTTTTTTTTGTACTTAGATGAAAATGAAAAATATCCTCATATAACAATTCCCAAGCCCAGCAGTGAAAATTACTGTCATACCTTTTCCACCGAAGTAGACAAAACAGATTAAATATTTGATATTTATCATGTTAATAGTGCTCACTTTGACAAACACCATGACTGAAAAAAGGAATTGATTAAATAATAATGACACAAGGGAACAGAATTTTATGTAAGCTCATTAGGCACTGACTGAGATTCCCTTTAGCACCTACTGAAGAAACCCAGCTGCTTCTGCACCTCAAAATAGACATTTTCTGTTCTCTGTCAGGCAGGTAGACCAGCTGCTCAAGGACAGTAGTTCCCTGGGAGAAACTGGGTGAAGGAAAGACATATGACCCTATCTAACCAAAACATTCACTGAAATATAATCAAGAAAGAAAGTCTACAAATGTGAACATAAAAACTTGAAGAACTTGCTATGCAACTTGCTGCATTATTTTTCTGAGTTCATTATTATCCTCATGATAACACCTGAAACAAAACTGTCATTTCTTTCATTTGTACAGATGCATCATTTCACTGGAAGAGAAATATACATCTGTTCAAACTAAGGTTTTATATTCATTTAAATGATAGGAGAAACAAAACAAGAATAACTTCACCACTTTCTTGGTTTGTGAGGAGGGTCTAACATACAACCTCTGACTGGTGCTGATAAAACTTAAATGCTGCTCAATGCTTTTTGTTAAGACTATTAAACTTGTGATAGGAAGTTAGTGCAAACTTAAAGCTGCACTGTCATCAGGAGTTTGAATATGTAGTTTTCTATCAGCAAGTGTTATCCTAAAAATATCACATGACCTGATATATGACTTGTTATATTCATACAAGAGAAGTGGTGTGTATGTACCTAAGTATGGTTTGAGAAATTGCATATATTTATTTGAAGCTTAATTTTTTTTTTATCTGTTTGCCTTCATGGGACACAGATATTGAATAGAATTTTTCCTTGAAAATACTCTGGATGCTTTCTGGATTTGAAACTGATTTTTGACTTACAGCACTGTAGGTTAATTCATAAAGATTATCTAGGAAACAACTGCCAGCAAGTTACCTGAATTCAGTGTTTGTTCACCACGACCTTTCTTCATTAGGGTCTGATGGGACCTGAGAGAAGATGTGCTAGCATCTACATACATTTAGTATGTAGATGTACATGTAGTATCCATGTTCACCGGGGATCCTGGAAGGAGTGTTAGGACAGAAAGTATTTGAAATTTGCAAGTCATTCTCTGTTTCCGGGGTATATATAAAAGAGAGGGTCGCATGGGTTTTAATCTTTATTTTAAGGCATAGGCTATCAGTCATTGCTTTGGCTAAATAAAATTTACTTATAATTGAGAACTGAGCTTTATATGTACATTTCACACTAACATTCAACTATCAACTGTTCCTAGTTAATGATGCTACAGGAATGTGAGCTTTGGGTTAATGTATCTTAAATACTTCTTGACAGCAAAAGATTCTGATTTTGGAGCCTGCAGTAGACTAAATATGATGACAAATATTTGAATACATCCTAAGAATACCAACCTGAATATTAAAAGTTTGGGATAAGCAAATACAAAAAGTGACCATGACAAGAAACAAGACATAATGAAAAACAAACAAAACAAAACAAAACAAACAAACAAAAAAAAAAAAAACAAACAAAACTAGAGGATCATCAATAATTTCATTTTTATCACACAACATTGGCTATATTGTCCTTCATTTAAGAGCATGATAATGAAGTTTACTGGATCAGAACGAAGGTTGTCTAGATTTGTCTCTTGTCTCTCACCATGGCCAATTAAGAATAGTTAGAAAAGAGTCCAGGGATAAGGTAGATATGTAAAATTTGTTCTAGCTCCTGGAGAGAGCACCCTAGGGACACCCCAAGCCAATGCTGGTAAGCTGTGTATTTCATAGCTTTCAGTGGATTTCTTTTTCATTTGTGATAATCACTTTTATTTTCTTCCCCTTCTTCTTAAACAGATCAGTAGATTTGAGTATACACATAGTGTGGCTACTATAAAACCATTTTTACTAATACTCTTTTTTATTCTTTTTGCATATTCAAATATATATAAAAATAAATAAAATGTGTGTATACATATACATATATATATATATCAAACATATCAGTACAACGTCACAAAAAAATCTCTATCAATGCCTAATCCAAATACTGCATTTTTGATTCACAACAATTTCATGCCAATTTAAACAGCTTGAAAATAAAATGAATGTGGTAAAGAGAGAAAGGCACAGACACATTCAGAATTTTCACACCTTTTAGATGCTCTATTCCAGTTATGAGATTCATAAACCTGCACTAAAGAGAGAGCATTTTTTAAGAAAAAAAAAACAAGATATAAATGTTTCATATGCTCCTATACTAGCTGCAG
Organism: Crypturellus tataupa; assembly: GCA_034781795.1. Classification (NCBI taxonomy): domain Eukaryota; kingdom Metazoa; phylum Chordata; class Aves; order Tinamiformes; family Tinamidae; genus Crypturellus; species Crypturellus tataupa. The sequence continues at coordinate 638,165 of JAWLRI010000202.1, read as the reverse complement.
TCTCTATACCCTGCATTTCAAACACTTTCTTCTAAAAAATAACCTAAGTTTCTGCACTAAATAGAAAATCTGTTCTAAAATTAAATCTGGAAGTGGGATTCACAATACACAAAATGAGAAAGTAGATGAGAAAGACTTTAGTTTATTAATGCAAAATGCAAAGGAATGGTCCATAGCTGAAACTTTATCATTTTCTGCATTTAAGTACCTGTTAATCTACTTAAGTTCACACGAGGGCTGCTGTATACTTCACTAGTTTATATTTCAATGTAGCCTAGCATTTTCCAATTTTCTGCCTCTGACAATAGCCAGTAGCAAACATTCATGAAAAAGTGCAAGAAACAGAGTCAGTGTGAATAAATTGCATCTGGTCATGCTGTTCAATACTGATTATTGATTCCAATGGTATTTGCTGATTGATCTAATATCACATTCACCTCACACTCTTTCTGTTTCTGAAAACATCCTATGGCAAAGTATTCCACAATTCTCTTAGGCATTACGCAAAGAAGTACTTTCTTTTGTTTGTTTGTTTGTTTTTATCCCTGCCACTTGATTTGTAAAATATTTTGGCTAACAGTTCTCATGATTCTAAAGATATTACTTGCCCCACTTGTAAGAGTCTGTGTAGGAGCCACATCATCCCTTTGTGTACAAATAACCTTTTGCGTAAGCAATTACCTAGTTATCTCAGGTACCCAGGCAGGAAATGAAAGTCACAACCTGAGTTTCCACCTTAACTACACAGGATGCAAATTCCAACTCTTCCATTTCAAGGGAGAATGCCCTGACAATTAGGCTGCAATTAATCTTGGCGTACACACCATCCATATACACACACAAAATAGCTACGAAGTTTCACCACTGCAAGTGGTGACATTATCACTGTTAGACACTTGCAGGTCAAAGTCAAATACTCAATATCAGGTGCATTTTGGACTTGACTGGCTTCATAGTAAAATTAACTATAAGGTGTTTGACAGTACCTTAACTACTTATTCAGTCAGAGTAATATGTAGTTGCTGGGTGTAAGTCTCACCTAAAGAAGGTGTAACTGAACAGCAGGGGAGAAGGTTGTATATTTGCCTGGATCTGGCCTTCATCCTTCATGTGTTCTGGGCAGGTCTTCCAGATGATAGATTATTCCAAGCCTTCATTTAGGACATTTGAGTGTGCTCAGTTTTTGAAAATCTTCTAAATGTGTGGATGGGGAAACACGTATGACCTTTCTCCTTCTATAATAGAAGGAGAAAGGTCATACGTGAACCCAGTTCAGCACTTCAAGTTCCTGAAATGGTGAGAAGGCGGCAAGGTATATTCACTTTTAAAGAAACTAAGGGATGTAAGGGACAGTATCTTTTCATTAACCTGGGGGCCAAAATGTGTTTTCACTTTTATCTTTCCTAGCTCCGCTGCCCAATTATCTCACATTGCTGGATGGTATACCACAGGTTTTTGTGCTGTAAATTTAAGAATAAAAATGTATCCACGATTTTCTGATAATATGACAATAGAGTGTAAATTGGGCATCATTTTTTGGGGGGGAAACAATCTAATTATTTGATTCATGTATTATAAAATGTTTAAATAACAATGACTTTTAGGTTATAAAAGATAAATTCTAGAAAATACTTAAAATATATACATAAAAAGATACGCAGAATAAAAAATAAAGATATTACAAAATAACTTATCGAAGAAGGCTGAAGTAAGAGGAAGGCAGACAAAAAGTGTGTCCAAAGCTTCACTCATTATTTTTTTGAAAAGTGATTTGACCTGTACTTCCAGGAGAACTGTCACTTGTAGATTGTTCCAGTTAACAGACTGTCACACTGAATACTGTAGACGTATCTCAGTGAGACTGGCACTATTCCATAATTGAGAGGTTCTTTTTTTAAAACCTATTTCAGTTATATAATATCTTCTGAGTCAATAATAGAAAAGCAGCAGCTTTTTCTCATATGAAAAGGAACCTTCATCATGCCCAAAATGAAGTAATAAGCAACAAGCTTTTGCATTTTAAAATCCTTGAAAGGCAACTAACTGGATTAACTGTTCTTGCAGTAAGATTAGTGTGTATCAAGTCATAAAAGTGAAGAACGGGCTCTAGTGTAATTTTTGTATGAACATTTTCATGGGAGATATTTTGTAGTCAAACCTGAAATGTCCTTTATGCTTGCATTCATTTTCAAAAAAGTTTATTTAATCTAGAATTAAATTTAATTCATAGAATCATAGAATCATAGAATGCCTAAGGTTGGAAGGGACCTCTAGAGGTCATCTAGTCCAACCCCCC
>JAWLRI010000202.1:603622-631899 GCA_034781795.1 Crypturellus tataupa | reverse complement strand
GTGCCACGTGCTCTAGGTGGCCCTGCATGTGCAGGGGGGTTGGACTAGATGACCTCTAGAGGTCCCTTCCAACCTTACTTATTCTATGATTCTATAAATTACAAAATACTTGGAAATACAAAATGCTTAGCAGCAATATAGATCCAACTCCCAGGACATTCCTTATGTCACCTAAAATCACTTTTCAGGAAAAGAAAATGTCTTTAAAGACAAAAGTCAAAGTTTCTTCAAAATCTACCAACACTGTCTGTTGTGCATGTGGCCAAGCACATACTCACATCATTCAAGCATCATCCAACAGAGAGAGGTTTTTAGATGAAGCATTTTAAGTGATGTCAAGCAAATATTTGAAGAGCAAATTTAGGTAAAAGCATTGCATATTTTTATTAGTTTAGAAAATCATAAAAGTTTTCAGTTGGCTATCCCCTCCATTTGTTGACAATACTAATTAATAGCCAAGGGTATAGCATGATCTTCACATTATCTGTAGGATATTTGAAAGCCTGCACTCTTTCTTAAAATGTGCAGCTACTCTTGACTTTCTAAATATTCTCAGTAAAAGAATGCATGTTAAAAAGTGCATAAATAATTCATATTAAAATTATATGGTTAATTAGCTTAATGGAACGTAGACAGGAAGAACAGTCTAAAAGAAGAAAACATGCAAATTTGATTCTTCTTCAATTTTAAAATAATCTGCATTTTTTTATTTTTGGTAACAGAAAACATAAACTGAGCTGTGAATATAAAAATACTCTGCATGAAGTAGACAGAAGATTTTATTTTTGTAGAGACTTGATGTTAATTGGCTAAAGAATTCTGCCAAAGCAATTAAAGCAGCAGTGGATGGTTTAAGGATGATGCAGATCACTGATGGCCCATCAGACTTAATACAATTACAGCCATATTTTGCCCGAGTGGATCCTGAAGAAACCACCCATACAGGAGAGGTATTTCCAAAAGCTTAGTGTTGAGCATGTAACAAAAGTGTTAAACATCATACACCTGTTTGCCTCTAGTGCCAGCCAGAGAATGAAAACTTTCACTTTAAGATATGATAAAAGAGGAACAGAAGAAGGAAGACAAAGTGCTACTGTCATATACTTCTGTGATTATGACCAAGAAAAGAAAGTAGATTGTAGCTGCTGGATTTTAATTATTAGTGCTCTAGATAACTCATAAAACATAGGTAAGATTTTATCATGTCTGTTTTTTAAGCATGACTTAGCTTTCAGTAATATAACTTCAATTGCTTTTGATTGAAGACACACTGCTTGAACTCCATAAGCAAAACTTTTTAAAGAATATTCAGTATGTGCATATAATGTATCAGAGCAGAGGTATTAACACCTCTAAATCAAGCCAGTCTACCGGCAGCTGTAGCCCATCAGAATCTTCTCACTTACTTAGAGAGCCTGCCAACAATTGCAACTGGCACTTCCATTTCTGCGTTTCTAGAATGTTTTTTAAAAGAATTTAAATGAAGAACTCTTTTTTTTTTTTTTTGCTATAACTTTGAATTCGAAAGTTCAATTATTCCATTAAAATATGGAAAACAAAAGAATACTTCTCAGTCTCTCACATTATATTTTTATTCTCCAGTATTCTATTTTAGAATTCAGATTTATGGCCATCATAAGGAGGAGAGGGAAAAAAAAAAAAAAAAAAAAAAACAAAGAAAACCCCTCAAAACTAATGCTTGGCTTTGGGGGCATATTTTGTCTTCATTTGTTCATTATACCAAAGGACTGTATTCTTAGGTCGTTTAAATCAGAAGAGGTTTCTGAGTTAGGTTTTTGACTGAAGGAATAATTGAATGCTTTTTGCTCTCACTCTTTCAGTGTTCCCATTACAAGATAAACTCTAGTCCCATGAAATGGCTTATGGATTGAGACTTGATCCAGTTTTAAATATGATTTTTTATGCTATCATATTTTATTTTTAATTAATTTTATTTTTTAAAATAGTACTTAAATTATCAGGATCTATCTTTCATACTGAGATTTACAGTTCTAATATAACTCTTTTGATTATGATTATTTTAACAGAATTTGCCGAGCTTTGGAATCCAAGAAAGACACAAGCCATTTAGTTTAGTATTCCTGGGACTTTCACTTTGTATAACAACATAGTTAAAAGCCCTGTGGAAGCCCGACGATTCTCCAAAGGGTGCTTTATTCTTATTAGTCACAGATTATCTATACAACAATCAGCTCATTATTAGGAAGAAGATGAGAAAGAAGTGACAGGGTCTAATTTCGCTCACATTATTCGGTTATATCATTCACCTCACTGCATTTTTAAAAAAGATGCACACACAGGAATCTCTTGATTTGTCTCCATAATGGAACTGAATCTAATGAATAATTTCACCACCTACTGTGCTAGAAATCACTGTTATCTTTCCTTTAAAAATTTAACACAATGTATCCTTTAGATGAGCGCTGTGAATTACTGTTTCTACAAAAATTATTCCCACATCAAAAAGAAACATTTATACAACCATCTTACTAACCTTTTTTTTGCTTTCATTATCTTAGGATGTCTTTTATTCACCTTCCTTCTTATCTGAATCATATAGAATAGCTGTCTTCCCTGTATATCACTATATGTATATATATGGCTTTGTTCACACCTTTGGTGGGAACATTATCTTAAGGATGAAGTTATTTGCGAAGTAGTTTAGAAAAGATGTAACATAATTTCCGAGTCAGTATTTTAATCATGTATTGTTTAAATTTTCCTATTTAAGAATAATTTATTTTAGTAAGAAGAGCTGTTTATTTTTTCCCTTGGACATAAATAAGTTCAGCGGTTAATTATATTCTGATGACTGATCTTTTTCTGATAATGTTGCTTATCTTACAATGTTACATAAGTACTGGGTTTATCCAGTATTTGGAGTGAAAGTCCAAACTCAAATGCATCTGTATCTTCATAGCAAAAAGGAACTTCAAAAACTTCAAAAAATTTTCTTTCAAAAACTTGTATTTCCTGTCAAAAGTGGAAATGTGCAAATGTGCATTATGGATGTGCAATTGAAGCAGGTGGTATGGAGCGTGCTGTTGGGCAAAGCCATGGAATGAACGTAGTCAAGTAAAATCTTGGAAAGAGAGGATGTCCAAATACTGGGCATTATTTTAACAACCATCCACCAAGTCTTTGCCACTTCCTTTACTGCAGAGGAGGTAAAATGAGGACGCTAGCTGAGTAGGTGGTAGCAGACTCCTTACCTCTGGGTATAACAGCTTACTCAGTCTGGAGGCACACTGCTGGACCAGTGTACGTCTCAGATGAAAAACTGGAATGATGAAAAAGGGAATTAGAAACAAGGGAAAAGATGAGGGGATAACAATGGGAGCCTTCAGCTAAGCAGATATAATTGGAAAAGAAAGGATAGACTCCTAAAGACCCTTCAATTCCTGCTCAGTTCCAGAAAACATGTGATACTGCCTTATATGCTTTGATTGAGGGAAAAAGATTTGAAACTTCTGTACAAATATTTCTGTATTAGATAAGATGCATAGCAACTCTAGGGTCTGTGGTCAGTGATACCTAAAATTATTATTCCCTGAAAAAAAATACATTAAATAAGTAGATCACAGAGAACAGTCACACTTCTTAAACTGGAAAACAGAATTTTCATCTTCATCTCAAAGCTCTGCCCTGTGAACTGCACAAAATCTTGCTGTCACTAGCAGTGGTTCTTTGCTGTAGATCAGCCAGTAGGAAATGAAACAAAACCCATTCCAAGTGTTCCCATTCTAGTCTTATTATTTAGATTATTTGGCAAGTGTTTCACTAACCTTGACTTAAAATGTTGACAGAAGTGAAAATAAGAAGCAGTGACAGGCTCCTGAAGTAAAGTCCAGGAGACAAAACTGACAGAATAAATGAGTTACACAAGTCATCACTGTCAGTGATTCTAATGCTAATGCTAAGGTAAATAAAATGTCAATGAAGCTAAACAGCAATGTCATTCAGGTCAGATAGTGAGACTCCTGAATACAAAGTTAACTTTGTATTCTAACTACTAAGAAATAGATCAAATTTTATTCTGATGGAATAATACCAATTATGGAGATTTTATTTGCGGTTTTATACTTATGAACTGTGTATTCTAGCCCAGTTTTGCAGCTTAATTAATTTTTAATTATTCTGTCCATATCTTTAGGTTATTTAGAAGGCTTGACTTCTCTGAGCTCTTTTTTTATTACTATTATTTCTTTAAACAACAAATTTTCTCAAAAGTGTGGATAGAGAAAAATGAAATGAAAAAAACAAAAACAACAACAACAATGGCAAAGGCAAAATATCAGTAAATAATCTTTATAGGCTGAATTCATCCTGTAAGTTTACTGTAAATGTTCTGTTCTCCATTCTGTTGTATCTATCAAATATTTGATACATCATTTTGAGCTAAGTACTGGTATTCTCTTTGCATTAATTTTGCACTTACTGTAGTCACCAGTATTGCTGTCAATCAGCAAGGGTAAATATAGTTATAGCAACCTAGGAGACTTCTCTCTCCACAGATTTGGAAATACACATTCAAAACTATATAATATCTATCAATTGATTTCCCAATAGATAGGTAATATAATAATTAAGTATGGACCTATATTTCTCAGCTGTTTTCAAACCTATTCTACGACTCTTTCACTAATATGAATAACAAAACACTTTGATTAACAAATCACAGCACAGAGTCCTAAGAAGCCAGATATTCACTGTGATACTTTGGACAAATCTTTCTGTATGTAGTTGTTTGACAGTACTCTTCCCACTAAGTTATGCCTGGTAGGTCAGCAACCAAAAAATATATATTTTACCAAAGAGGTAAAATAAGGCTCTATATAATTGTAAAGAAAAAGTTGTTTCTGTCACTTAGATGACATTGAAATAAAAAGAAGAAGAAGAAGAAATAATAAAAAAAAAAAGAGTTAACTTTTTATCATGAAAGGCCTCAAAATATATTTTAAGTTAAGGACCATATTAACGGTTTGTGTCCCTGAAAAAAGCTCACTGACAGTGCCTCATTGATAATCTATCTGTTTATCTTAATGTAGTTCTATTCTTTCAGCAATTTCCTTTTTTTTTTTTTTTTCTGAGTTGAAAGAGTTAATACGAACACCAGATCTGAGGTACTGGTTTCCACCATACTTCTGGCACTTTCCCTTTGATTAATCATTCAAAATCATAATGAATTTTAAAATAACAATTTTATACAGGGATATGTTCCCAATTTCATGGCAATAAAGAGCAACTGCCTGAAGGAAATTACTGTATTGGACCTATGACAAAGTTTTTTAGTTTAGGAATGGTCAAAACTAACACTGATTCTCTTAAATGTCAGCCCAGGTCTGCTACACCTTTATCTGTATTTTTTTCTGGTAATAAAAACTCTCCTTCAGGAGTCTAGGTTAATTTTTTGGAGTGTTTAATGAGACACTATTGAATGGCCTAGGCTCAGTAAATAAAATAGTACTATATGCCTAATTGTCCATATATATATATATATATAAATCAGTTGGAGGCCTTGAACGAACTAAATATACATATCAGATTATTGTTCAATGAATTTTACAGGCTTAGAGAATTCTAGAGGTATTTGATTTCTTAGTTTTATTATTTCCATTTATTTCCCATTAAAAAAATTACTGTTCCAGTGCTTAAGGTGCCATAGCAAACCCAAAGAATTTACAATGTGAGCAAAATACCTATAGAACATACTAACAAAGTCACTAAACACAAACCTCAGCCAGGGAATTTTATATAACAGTAACAGCATCAAGCTTTGCTCACACCAGTGGCCTATAGATTGTCTCCTTAAATATTTCAGAAAATATATAAGATTTGTACAATGCAAAATCAATACCCTATTAGTTCCTAATCCTGACCTACTGTCACACCATCAGGACTGATAGACCTTAGCCATGAAGAGAAAAGCCTAGTCTCTGGACTTTTCCGAAGGGAAACAGCTTTTACTGAACTTTTCTTAAACCCATGGCAACTGGGTACAATGCCTATATACCAACATACCTATGTACTCAGCAATATTCATTTTTTCTCCTCCCAAATGAAAAACATCTTTCCACCAATGTGTTATTTGCTCATCAAAAGGGAGATGATCTTATCTACTTCTGTCTACTTTTTCAGCCTTCTTGATAATTTATTGCAATGCTATCCATTTCCTCTAGCTTTCAGAAGAGATTAAGGCTATCTTAGCAAAGTCCTATGGGGAAGCTTCCACTTCCACTGAGATGTACAGGTTTAAGGATAAAGCAAGGTTTTAGCATCTAGGGAATAATTTACTATACTTTCTGTATAGTCCATTAATTAAAAAAATGTATCCATACAAGTATATGAAATGGTAACTAGTTTCATAAATCAAATTCAAATATAATGCTGAATACTGCTAACTTAATGAAATGGTAACATGAACAATGTTAAGACAAAGCTGCTGTTAAACTGAATAACAGTATGTGGCAATTAAGATACTGATTTTTAGAAAGTTATTAATAGCTTGAATGCTGAACCTCATATAAAGTTATTCCACTAAATTCTCCACTGCTCAGAATTTAATAAAAATACAGCATTAAGAAACTGCTGATAGAGATTGAAAGTTTCCCCTATTTTTTTTCCTCCCAAATGGATTCTAGTTACATTTGGAGTAAGGAAAAGTCTTATATTCCTTTATGGAATGTAATTCTATCATCTTTTGAGATGATCATTTGGTTAGCTGTTATAACAAGTAAGTAACAATAAAACAGTGAGCCTATTCAATATAAATTAAATGTACTTAATTAAATTTTCATTTTATGGATCTTAATTTATCACAGTGGAGAAAATATACACGTTACACCAAAGCTATTGGTATGATAAAGAATTAGAAGGAGAAGTCATTGGATTAGCCGGGGCCAGTCAATCAGAAAGGCAAAGTAAATTAATAGATTTTGGAGCACAAAATGAAGGCCATATCTGCAGATACCACATTCATAAACTTAATGACTCTGAAAAAGATCTAGGTCAGAACAAAGAAACAATTTAGCATGATCTGGAATGAAATAGTACATAGAAAAAATGATCTTCTAATAGTATGCAGCATTAATGAAGCCAGACTAAAAGTTTTCATTCACTTTTCATAACCCAGTTTCTACAGATAACACAATTCGGTGAAGAGTGCAAACAAGAGCACAATCTGATCTGAAGAAAATATATCAAAAAAACTTAAATAACCTCACCTTCTATTTCAGTAGAAGAATTTTCAAGAGTAACCTTTGGTCATAACTTTTAACCCATTTCACCAGAAAAGAAAACTTAAACTAGTTTCTAGTTTAAGGCAGTCTTGTTGGATATCTTCATCAACAAAAAAAAAAAGAGAAAGATAAAATCTCAAGAAGTTATATTATACCTTCTGTCTAGGACATTTAATTTGGAATTAATTGCTCTCTGGAGATGCCTACTAGCTAGACAACTATTTCTACAAGCTTATTGACTGAACACAGTTGCAGAGGAGAAAACCCAGGGTAAACAAATTGATCATGGAATGATAATGAGCTATCAGTGTGGATCAGCAAAGGTAAAAATAATTTCAAGATACTTATGGTAAAATATTTAAAAAAAAAAGTGAAGAAGCTTTAAATATATTCTGAAATTCTGAATGTCATTCTGTTTCTCCCTTGTTCAGGCATCAAATTAAGACGAGGCTGAGAAGAGCAATGGCAGTGATAAAGGAAATAGGAAACCGACTGCAGGAGCTAGAAAAAGTATGGCTTGTTAAGTCTAACACAGTACTTCTGCTGTGAGGAGTTAGGATCCTACTAAGCATCTTACTAAAGATATGTATGGACTTGCCATAAATAGCCAAGGAAATGCTCATATGGTGGAATACAGACAGTGAAAGTTTCTGTCTGTAATAACCTTAATCTAGCAGAAGAAGAAGAAAATATGATATCTTTTAACAGACAAAGCAAGAGGATAACATCAGCAAAGAAAAAAAAATACTGTTTAAGGCACAAGTCAGTGATGGTTGAAAAAGAGCTGTCACCTATGAAACAACGAACACAAAAAATAAACCGATGTACAGGAAAATCCAACTATTTTAAAAACGATTTTGAAAGGTTTTTTGAGCCATGCTTACTCTGATAACTCAGGATTTGATTCCAACACACAGAAGCTCCATTTCATATTTGTTTCTAAGTACTTGCTGCAAGCATTTTCTTGTCATGTCAAGGCCTCTATTTGAAAAAAAAAAAAAAAAGAGTTATGCTAAAAATGCTATTATACTTTGATTACAAGATACAAGCAATTCCTGAATCAAAAGGCTCAGTAGCAGCCTTTTACACTTCAACTCAACATGGAGAGAAACAATGAGAATAGCAATCAGTGACAATAAAGGAAAGAAATGTTCCTATTACCAAGACGTAAGCAGCAAATCTCCAGCTGCTTTAAGAGAAAATATTCTCAGTGCACAAACTGTTCAGAAAGACAATGCAACAAGAGTTTGGATATTCTTTTTACAAAAAAAAAAAAAAAAAAGTGTTTACTTAAACAGTGTAATATATTGTCTTTTCTAAATTATCCAGTACTATCATTCATTCCAAGTAACTGTTAATTTTTTTTTTTAACTATAGCTCAAGCCTGACAAGCCTGACAAAACTCGCCAGCAAGAAAGATGCAAAATCTCTATGCATAGGTAACACAGATGTGAATAGAGATGTGACATAGATATGCAAGAAGAAATATATCTAATGTATTTTCAGTTCTTGAATTTCTCAGAATTCAGAATCTTATAAACTAGTGGACATTTGGATCATCTCTAATATCTGACGCACATTGAAAGCAGTGACTGATTGACCGTATGTCACTGTTTTCATATCTTAGATTCAGAAGCTAAAACAGATTATCATGCTAGTATGTTTTCAGTTTCAGGGTGCTTAATCAAAACAAAACAAAACAGAACCAACTAAATGAGAGACTCACAATGTCATAACACCAGCCATCAGAAAGCTGAAGAACAGAGTTGTTCATTCAGCCTGAATTCACATTACCAGAATGCACATACATTAAGATGATAGTCATTGTTTACATATGAGCTGGATTTGTTCAGTTGTTGCATTCATGCTTTATAGTAAAAACAAACAAACAAACAAATAAACAAAACCCCACTGTAATGCTATTACTAAGAAAAGTGAAGTTTTGTGGAAATATGTAAAGCAGATGCTACCAAATGGCTGGAAAAATAGAAAAGTTTTCAGACATGTTGGATCTATGATATTTTCCCCATTAAAATAACAACACCTAAATATTTCAAATGTCACCAAAATGTAACTTAAAGATACACTTAGAGAAATAGAATCTATAAATGTAGTAAAAAGTTATTTATATTCTACAATCGTAGTGTTGTCCAAAGATGCAGTTCTTTTGATCAGTTGCTTACTATAATGATCAATGACAGGATAAAATGATTAATTTAAATACATGAACACACAACAGAGCAGCTAGCTTATCTGAATGCAAGAATGGTCAGAAGAACTTAAGAATGAAATGATTTGCAATATATGAAAACTAAGTTGACTATATAACATAAGCAACGAACACAGGAGAATTAGTTCCATTCAAATTAGTTCTATTTAAATGTTTTATGCTGTCCGTGCAATAGCTAAACTACAAGTACAGACTCATACAAATGACAGAACTCATTGTCTTGTACTTTACAAGCTATTGCAACCCTGCTACAATACTTATGCATGTTATTCACGTAAATACTGGTATTTAAACCCAGCTATGCCTATGCATACAGCTGATCCGAAATATTTTAATAAGCAATGTGCTGCCAAAAAATACTGTTTGCCTCAATTCTGAGACATTTGCTTGGAGACATTTATCATTTCTCTGGTCATTTGAAGGGTTACAATAGTGTGTAGCCCAAACAGATTAACCCACTTCTATTTGTTGAAGGGCTTTTGGGAGATGGTTCTGAGAACATTCAATCCTGTTACATGTTAGTCTTCCACTTACAGCTTTAGGCAAAACAGTGAGTTAACATGACATTTCTGATTTTTTTCCACAATTCCAAGTTCATTTGGATTTTTTTATACCTCCATTCTACTGAGATGATATTTCAAATTAATAAAAGTACATTAAAAATAGAACTCTAGGATAGGACTTTCTAAGTTTTCTCGATACTGTATTCTCTAGTATATAATGACTGGTGGCATTTTGTTTCTAGGTGCATGTTATAACGCATGTAACTTAACATAAAAATAATTATGATCTTTCTGTTTCAGTCTGTGTTAGGTGAAGGACAGTCACTGATTGCTAATGTACTAGTGGTTAGGGATACATTCGAGTTGGTGAAATTCAAATATTTCTGATGATATATGAGTTACTTAAGAAATCCTTTTGGCAAAGATGACAGTAACCAGTAGATTTTGAAAGAGAAAAGGGACATAACTTACCCTCATAAGCACTGAGCTGTAAAGAAGTAAGAAAATAATGGTTAAGTGTCAGGCTTCAAGAGATAGATATGTAATAGACAGAGAGGGTGATTCCTGTTTGATAAACTTTCTTCCTCTCTGAATTGTGGAAAACTACATTTTAGAACTGAATTCTGTACAGTTATAGGTAAAAAACCAACAAAACAGGTCAAAAGTTATTAAATATTTTGGTTATTTTTTAAGATTGGGTGAGTTACCTCAGTACTATGAACTATTGTTTGAGCTTGTCATTCTGGTACAGCAGATGTCCCCGCTAAAGAATGTCTCTTAGAAAAAAAATAGTATGTAATAATGTTTCATTAGGAAAGGTATCCCTAGCTACATTTTTAGCTTTGGTAGATTATGCACTTTAGCTGGTAGTTTTGGTGTTTAACAAATTACCTGTCCAGATGCACAGCCATAATAATACTTTTGTTGTTTAACAAATGTAAAACTCCGGAGAAATATCACTTATCCCTTAAAGAAATAAATATTAGGGCAAAATATAAAGTATTTTATATTGTGATCCCCTTTCTTCTTTCAGAGAAAATCTTTTTAGGGTCATCTAAAAATATTTGTCAAACTGCTGTATTACGTATAGCTGTATACTCTACTAAATAAAACTGTCTCATTTTTGGTGTCTCTTTAATTTATTTCTCTCATCTCTTATGGTATGAGAGAAATATCATAGTTCACAATGAATGTTCACCTATTTCTTCCTGACAAAACCAAATTTTTATGTGTAAAATTTTAAATGATTATAGATATTACAAAAAGTTTAAAAAAATGAGTAATATACATTGAACATTTTAATTTTGTATGCACTAGCAAATATTACAATAATTTTCTCTTTATTGGACAGTAAACTGTTTTAAAGTTTGTTACTTTTCTGAAATTAGAATACATTGGGCTTTAAATTTTTAATCTCTTTTTTTTGACAAATTATTTAACTAACTTGTCCTTTATTTGAAAAACAAACAAAAACAAACCTCTGATTTTTACTTTTCAATTTAAAACATCACACAGTATGGCACAGATTAGACATCTGCCCATCCAAAAACACAATTTGTGTCTCTAAGGCTTATGCAGGCAGACTTTTGCTGCCATACCTGATACCCCATGAGCAGTGCTGAATAGCATAAATGAGAAGACAGCACCCCAACACTTGATATTTCAGTTAACATGAAAAACATTGTTTTAGAGGAAACTAAATGAAATCTTTCAGTTATTATTATTTCTTAATAAAACTCAAGGTATTCTCTGAAAATTTGTTTTCTGTTGGAAGAGCTCACAAGAGAAAAAATATAACAAGGCAACCACCCTTCCACAAGTGAAGTGTTACTGACAATTTTCACAGAAAATGAGGCTAACTTTTCTGAACTTACTGTTTCCCTCCCCTAACCGGATTTTCTCGCTTATCAAATCCTCATTACCATATGTAAACACTTATCAAATTAATACAGTAATAAAAAGTTAAGGTAAGAACCATTATTACTCTGCTTCTTTGAATATCCTGTGTTTCTTTTCTAACGTACATTACTGGTAATTTTGGAAATGATTGTTCCTGCTGTGTTGTAATTATTATCATAAGGAGAAAAAAAAAACAAAATAAACAAAACAAAACAAAATAAAAAGCACTCTTCTTTCGCATATAAATGCATTCTCCAGATACTCAAAGTTGAACCTTTCTTTCATATTCCTAGTTTAAATATACATGATTAGATGGTAATGGAAGAACCTCTCCTGATGTTTTCCTCTTCTGATGTTTATTTATCTGTTGAATGAATATTGTAAGTGTAGCAGGTGAATGTCAGGATCGCAAATGCTAGCATAACAATACTTTGTTGTTGCAATTTAAAAAGAAATAGCATGGACAGAAGGTTTAAGACTCTCATATTCATTGAGCTCAACAAATAGTGCAGACTGAGACTGCACTTGTTGTTTCCTTTTTTTACTAGGTGTAGGCAGTTCTTCCATTATAAAGAATATGCTAGAGAGTCACATAGTCACTAATTTCTATTATATTTAGCTCACCTTGTTTTTAAAATTTATCTATCTAGATTTTTTAACCAAGATTTTATATCATACATCCAATGATATCTTTCTCAGCCTACTTTCTGCTTTACTGAATAACACATTAATAATATTAACATACTTTTAAACATTGCATTTACTCTTCATGCCATGAATGACTATTCAAGACGGTGTTGTTAGCCTAAATTCATGTAAATACTAGGAAATACATCATTTTACACACCATCAAGTCACTTTGCACTTCTCACAGCTATATCATACTCATGCATAAATCATAATCATTATTACCAAATTGATTTTTTTTTTCAATTCTTTTTTTTTTTTTTTTTCACTGTTCCTCAAGATGAAATTTCAGGTTCTCAAAGTCAAGTAGTCCTTTTGTTCACTGCACTGATTAGGTACTTTTGATTTAATCACTACAACACAATACAATTAACACTCCTCATATGTAGAATGGAAATGTGATTAACATGTATAGATCACATATTCACATAACAGGAAAATTATAATAAAAGATTGATTGTTACCTTCAATGCAATGAATATGTCCAAATTTACACTGTCGACAAAATGGTAAATGATCGTGCAATTAAAGAACATACCATAATGTCAACATGAAAGAACAGATTTAAGATTGCAATCAACTTATTGCAAACAACAATTCTAACATTGTCCAATTTTGCAGTGCTTGATCTGACAGTCGTATGAAAATGATGTGTTGTATATGTGCATAAGAATATATATACCAAAAATAGAAGTAAGTTTAGCTTATGACTGCATAAAGGCTCTTGATTCTAAAACTATAAGCTTACACTCACCACTGATTTTTCCTTCATGACTAATTTTAAAAAGTTACAATGCTGTTGATTTGAGAAAACTTGCTCTTCTCCCTGTGTTTCACTACTGAATTGCAGGTAAAACTTGTTTAGCAGAAATCACAGTTAAATTAAATTGTAGTTCTATTTTATAGGATAGAGAGATAGCTATCAAATCTAGTCATAATGATTTCAGTAATACAGCTAGGAAATACCTTACCTTAAACAAGAGTAGTGTCTAACAGCAATATTAATTGGTTTAAAATCAGAAAAGTCCAGATTCAAAGTCCAATTTAATCAAATGCATAATTCAGATACTCCATATCTGCTCAAGTGTTACAGAAGAAAAATGAACGGAGGTGGCAAATGTAAAAAGACAATAATAATTTTTTTGTCCATTTTATTTTTTTTATATTTCTGGAAAAAATAGGAAATAGTCTCTGGTTGGAAAAGGAAAATGACTTTGATAAAGAAATAATGTAATGTAGGAGCTGAGTTTAAGAAGACTCGAATAAGGAACATATTCCCCCAAATTACTTAGGTTTTCTTTACATGGTCTTAACAATATCAATAATAAGGATTAAGTCCCATTTTGCAAGTCATATCCCACTACCAGCCTCAAAATTAGAAGCAATTTCCGAGAGAAATGAGAAAGTAACAGAAATCTTCTTATGTTTTTATTTAATGATAATTTTTCTATTTCTAAGATCCTGGATGCCTATTCCATAAATTAAAAAATGGTACATTTTGCAAATAAAATAAAATGAGACCTTTCCTATAAACTTCACAGAACTATTCATGAAAACTAACCCCAGTGGCTGGCTTCAGCTAATTGAGGAATGCTAAAGAATGCATGTGGACATTTGCAGTAGCTCAGCTGGTGAGCTGGTGAGCTTGTTAAGGCACCAGGACTCCAATACTTTTGACTATACTAGATCCTTTTTTTTTGGATTCTCATGTCTGTCTGTTTTTCTTTTTGATAATTTAAATCATAAGCATAGATGACTATAGCTGCAAAGAATTTATTTAAAACTTGGGACTGGGTGGAAAGTGAATACCAGGGGAACAAGTAACCATATTCCAGCTTTTATAATGACCTGCTAAAAAAAAATAATCTGCAAATTCTGATCTCTGCCAGATGCTGCTGCCATTGCTCAAATGAAAAGCTGCTTCTAGATGCCTCTGCAAGAAGGGCCCAGTAAAAGCCAGAAATATCCATTATGAGCAAGTGAGGATATGCTCAGCTCAAAGATTTCTACCCACAAAACTTTGTATCTTGGACAATGAATAGAATTAAATATTTGCCAGACTGGAACATTTAAAGATAATATCAAAAAAAAATAAAAATTTAGGGTTACAATTAAATGCCTTTAAGCTACAGAATAGTGTTTGAAAATATGATTTAATTTCCTCACAAAGCAAGAACTCAGATGGTTTATTTACTACATGGCAGTAGCAAACACAACCAAATCTATCCTGATCATTTTTAAAGGTTAGTGATCTATCTCCAGAGAATATCCAGAAGACAAAGAGAAATGTCAGGGACTTGTTCAATTGGATTGCAGTCAGAAGACAGACTTCAAGAGGATTGTCACAAAGACTTAGAAATAAAATAAGAAAACCTAGAGATAAATATAGGAGTAACACCAAGGCTAGGAAAAGCTAGAAAGACTTTTAAGGGTGGCATGAAGTCAACTTTTCATCAAATAGAAAAACTAGAGAAGAAATAATGTATGCATTATTGCCTGGCCTGGAAAAGTCCTGTACTTGCTAAACAACTACTAAAGCAATATAATGCTCCAAACAGAAATAATAAAAATAGTGGTATAATATAAAAGTTTTGATTGTGAGTGCAAGTCTTTTCTTCTTTCAGGTTATTGTTAATTAAAGAATTTTTTGGTTAGGAAGTTACAGGTGTTAAATGAGTACAAATTCTTTGCATATTATGTTCATTTGCATGGAGACAAGTAGCACCAGATCAAAAATTAACCTCATAATTATAAGCTTTGATCATCTAATCACTAAAGATTCTAGTGCTTCAGTCAATTGGCATTTTCTCTATTAAACTCTGTATTGATTCCTTGGATCATACAGCTTTCTGAATTACCCTGGGGTTAAAGAATTCTTTAAGGGAATGAGTAGCTTTTTTTAATTAATAAAGCAAACATAGTAATACCACTTGCTTTTACAAATAATGCTCTACAAACTCTCTTAACACTATTCTTTACATAATGAGTCATTGCACAGTAAGAAGTTAGTCTAACCTACTGATTTATATGGATACTTTTTATATATGAAATATCTGAGATTCACTTAGAAATATCTTAATATGAACAATAATGGCAGTGGAGATAATTGCTTTCTTATGGGTTCTTTTTCATAATCTGAATTTCATTTAAATGGTTAAAAGAAAGAAAATACACATGAATAATAGTAAATAATAGAAAGCAGTAGCTTTCTCATACTCTCACTCTCAGTTCCCAAACTGCATTTTGAAAAAAAAAAAAAAAAAACAGGAAGAATTATGCTGTGGATAAATGAAAAGACTTTTCAATCAAACATCTCTTGCTATCAGATACCAACATTTAATTTAGTGATTAACATCATAACTTTTATCTTTTATCTATAAAAACTATTGTCTGTTATCTTCCTCATGAAGATAAGTCTCTGAATATTTTTGTGGTAGATAATTCCCTTAAATTTTGTTAATATCAATATTTATTAAATGAAGAAATAAGAATAATCAAAAAAAAAAGAAAAAAAAAACTTTAAGACAGTAGTGGAATAATTTAGTAGAAAAACAGAGCTTCTTTGTACTTAAAAGATCTTTTTGTCATCTCTGCCTAGAGGCAAGAAGCAAAAATGGCAGTTATTAAACCCCAGCCAATTAAAGAAATAATAGGAAAATTATTGCCATCTACTTCATAATGCATGATATATTCTTTGTGTACAGACAATATTCTTTGAGAAATCTGTAAATAAATAAATAAAAATCAGAATTCCAATAAGCTACTACAACGAAATATGTGTATAGGAATTTATGACTTGAATATGTAGGTAAGGAACAATTCTGAACCGTATTTGTTAATGACACATAGGAAAGGTTACAACTTAAATAGCTTTTTTTTTTTTTTTTTTTTTTTTAAGTACAATACCTCTGTTTTATTTCTGATGATATACAAACAGAAAAACAAATATTTTATTTGTAGTGGGCAAGGAGAAGTAAAGGATCAAAATATCCAGGCTTTTATTGGTGTTTCCTTAGTCATGTTAATGCTATGGAAATTTCATACTACTTTTTCATTACATTTATTACAAATTACATTTACCTGAGGAAAACATGAAATGAATTGTCAAGATTTTTAAGTCACGAAATGCGGCCTTCTAAATTTTTCATGCTGTGTAAGTAAATCATTTACTCATTCTTACCTCCTGAGAAGTAGCAGTCTAGGCATTCCTGTGGTTATAGTATAGGACCGAAAAAAATTAAAAGTTTTTTACAAAAGTTCTTTGGTTCCTAGGGAAGATGATCAACTCATACTTCTTGATATATAACAAACGGCATTTTCATTTTGTTGGAGAAATAATTACCAAGAAATTGTAAAATACTTTGAACAGAAAAAGCTCTAAGGAAGCTTAAATCATATTGTGTATTGCACAAACTGACAAGGGCTCCTTACAAATGTCTTCTTAGTACTTTAGAGGACTCAGATAATGAGGCTGAGTCTGTATGACAGGCAGTGGGAAACCAGGACTTAGAGAGGATGAAGAGGAACTAAATATATGTAAAATATAGAAATAAGAAATCTTCAGAGGAAAAAAGTATTTGACTTAGATGCTAAAAATTTCAGAAGAACTAAAAGTGTCCTAGCTCCTTTTACAAAACCTGGCTGAGGATGTTAGGTAGATTAATGGAAGACCCCTTCCTTATTAATATAGCCTGTTATATCTTCCTTCCTCAAACACAAAATATATTTCATTACTTCAAAAGCTGAATCAAGAGAAACAAAATAATTTACAACTCTTGAGTTTTCCACAGCAGCGATTAGCAATGATTGTTGCACATTATATTTTAAATATTAGATATCCAAATATTGGATAACTTATAAACTGTATTTGTTTGTCATGACTTTATATATAACTCCCTGTATCATACCCAATGTCAAAATACATAAATTCGAAAACACATAAATTCCAACAACTGAAAAATGCAAACTGGCAATGACTCATTTCTCTGGTGTTTATTTTTCCGGGCATTATTAGTTGAAATCTATTAGTTAGTAAAACACAATTCTTTTAAAGAATTAAGATGCAGCATAAATAGAATAAATTTTAATAATATATCTCATTTGAAATATTTAATGATAGTGTAGTTCAACTATCTCTAAGGGCTCTGATAAATAATGCATTGGTTGCATTAGGAGGATTATTGTAGCTCTGACAGACAGGCAAGGTTATGAAAATAATGAAGTAGACCTAATACACAAATTTGTGGTTGTAGTTCTCACATTTAAGCAACAGAAACATGTTAAAAACTCTACCTGGATATCTAAACCTAATTAGAGAAATAATAAGATAAAAGAAAATAAATAATTTTCAGTGTTTCATCTGCTTTTGAAAATATATCAAGTCTAGTGTAATAACTGGACTAAAAAATTATCTTCTGGTGAAAATGTTCAAGCACATCTTAAATCGCTTCTGTGTTTAGAACATCAACTGTAGTATTTTTGACACATGGAACTGCAACTATAGAATTTAGACACCTAGTTACTTTGACTCACTCTTTATATATATTTCTACAAATAGAACTGAAGAATAGAATACCTTTTAAGAAAAAAAAACAATATATATTGTTTATAGTTAATAATATAAGCAATTAATATTAAAAATATGAAAAGACATTAAGTTAAATTTTTGAGTCTAAACCTTTATCATTGCTATGCCTAATTTAATAATGTTGTAGAAATGTCTACAGGATATAGAGCTTATCTCAGTTTTGCTTATCATTTACAAGGAATGAAGATACTAAGGGCTGAATTCAGTTGCCCATACATAGGCATCTAGTGTCCTCTGTGAAACCCCAAGCTACCTAAAACATCCATGCTCTATTTGACAGGTAAGTCACAGACCATTAGCCCTTCTGGACCGGCAGCTGAAGGCCAATCAGATAGCCCTATAACATCTCAAAATACACCAGAATTCTATTGGTGGGCAAGTGAAACATCTCATAACCGTCTTGGCTACAGGTAAGAGCAATCTGATAAGAGATAGGGAAAGACAGATTTGATACACAGTGTTCATTGTGTATATGTGATGATGGCTTTCCTATATTCAGAGTGTCTAGAAAACTAGATTCAGAAACATACAGAAATATCCTGAGGCTTTGTAAAGACCAAGTGATAGTATGATTGTACTCACGGAAAAACAAGGACTCCCATTAATATCTAGACTGCCTTTCCCTCGTGAAAAATAATATATCACATTTATACAATGTCTTAGAAATAGATATGAATATTTTTCCCAAACTGATGGTGAAGTTGATGGTGAAGTCTCCCTAAACTAGGTACTATGAATTCCTCTTTTTTGTGTGTTGTTGTTGTCGCTGTTTGTTTTTAAATCTTGGCACAAAGGAGCATAAGCAGAAAAACATTTCATATTCCCCTTGGTCTCTCAAGTCTTCCCTACTCCTGAATTAATAGGGACATCCACAGATGTCCCCAATAGGGCTTCCACAGATTTTTATGAGGAGAATTAAGATGAGGATGCTTCAGATTTATGTCATCTTTCCCTGTGCTTAAGAGGAAGGCTGATGGTGATATCAGGGTATTATTTCAATTGTTTTCAAGAATACTGCTATTGCTGAGTGTTAAACCTTTGAAGAAAGCACAGGTATTTGCAAATAATGACTAAACTGTAAAGGAACAGACAGAAAAAAAAAGATGAACAACAGGTGAACAATTGGGGTTTTGTAAATATGAATTAATAATTGTTACTTGATAAAATCATTAAGAATTGTAAATTGCACAAATACAGAATGTATATTCACAACCTCTCATCTGGTATTGATAAAAGCAATGGAAGTTCACAAGATGGATTTAAACAACAAATTCTAAAAATCAGATTTCAACTTTGATTTAATCTTCCCTGATATAGAAATAATGAACGCTGACACTATAATGCAGACAAATGCAGGGCTACATCATCACTAAAGATTGTTACCTACCTGGAGAAAGCTAATGCATACTACCAGTCAGACATGTAAATCTGATGTGGCATAGGTAGTTCTAAACTTAAGTATAACAAATGAAATGCAGGTCATCAAACGCTTGCCGAGAAGTGAACACAGTTCATGTGATGTCAATCCTGCCATTTGGGAACTAGAATGTGTATGTAATCTCTTTCATGGCTTCAGATATCAAAATACTACAAAGAAAACAGTGGATTACTTTGTGTATCAGTTACTGATTAACTATATCCAGTTACTGGATTTCTGTATCCAGTTACTGGATGTGTAAAGAGATGAAAAAGAACAGGGGTAGCAATATTTTATCAGTAAGAGTATTACATACAATAAAAAGTGATGAAATTTTGAACGTATTAGTCAACTACTTTTAAACAGTAGTTATTGTAATGTAACCTTGGTCTACTGATGCTTGGAGGAACTTGGAGGCTTTATTATTGTATAACTGTTTTTGCAATATTACATTGGAATTTTATTGTTAGACTAGGCTTCATAGGGCTTTTAGGACTGCAAAATGCAAAGAGAGCTTACTCCATTCAACAGTTAGCTATCTATCATTAACTCTATTTTAATACCTATTTTTTCATTAGTTAATTTGCAACATACCCTTCAGTACTGGGAAGTCCTGATACAACAAACTGAATGCAAAAGCATATCAATGCTCAGCTTTTAGATTCCTAGGTCTTGGAGCATGCTTTAACTCTAGATACACAGGATTTTACACATAAGAGTATTAAAGATTTGGATCCAAAGCCTCTGCATACAGACCAGGGATACACCTCAAGTTAGTACATTCAGCAACTACCCACAGTTGAGTTACCTATAGTTAGCAAATAGGAAACATTGAAGGCAGCAGTGACCTCAACATCCTCTCACAAGAGTTAGATGCCTTCATCCACTCAGGACTGATGAACTTCATCCCTACACTCTCATTCCTAGAAATAGGTGCCAGTGTGATAAATTTCAAAGAACAGAACCACATTTCATTTTGGTTAAGTGTGGCTACTGGCAAAAGTCCTTTGCAGTAATAGCCTTCTTCTCTGCTTCCAATAAGCATTTATGCAAGAAGTATGGTAAGAAAGATCAGTTTCTTCCTTTTTTAAGAGCATTTAAATCTATATGCTAGTAGGATAATGCCTACTGTGAGATTGGTAAATTCACTTTCTTCCTTAGGAAGGTGAGGGTCTGTAGAACTAGAAAAGTAGGAATCAGGGGACTAGCAGTGGTGCAAAATAAGTGCATGATGAATAGTTTTTTTCTTTTTCCTTGTTTTCAAGTGGGGTAACTTTTTTGGCCTAACCTTACTGAAACAAGTTTTTTTCTCTTACATTGATCCTCAGGATGGCAGATGAAAGTGCTGCTGGACTGAAGTCTCTCTAGCATATGTCTATTGAATATAGGCAACTCATCCTTGCGGAGGAATTGGGGAGATTATGTAGATCTTCAATGTACACTGAACATTGCTCTTTTCATTATTATTTCTCAGAGGAATTATAGTGCGTAAACCCAAATTGTACATCTCTCTGTGAACTACATGTATGGTCCCTTTGGCATGAAAACATTAGATGGCAACAATCCAGTGAGCGTGTCTATGAATTCACTTCGGCACTATGATATCTCCATTGGTGGGGACATTGACTCTCTGTCTAAGAAATCCACTAACCAAAATCCTACTTGCCAAAAGATTTTCTATTGCATCAATCAGTCATGGAATGATTTTCTCCAGAAGTCTGGGTGGTCCCAGCATTGAACTGATTCCTATGGGACATGTACATCTATAACAAGTATTTGTCTTTAGTCCCCTTCTCATATACACATACCATTAATCTTAGCAGCCCTCCAACTGTCCTAACCATTACTCTCATCATGAGGTGAAGGTAGGTACTTCCGCAGATGTAAGGTATATCTGGCCTGGCCTAAATTATTAATCTCACTTGACATCTAGATTGAGGCATTAATGTGTTACGTCTCAGCTATAGCCAATTGCACTGCACGTGCATGTGAAGCACCAGATGACTGACAAATATAATAAACATGATGCTACAGAACAGGTTGGCAGTGGGCATATTGTTACTAAAGGAACAAGTACTGTGTAGAATCCTTAATAAGATGTTGGGAGAATGTTGTTTCGCTACAGAAAATGTTTCTTCCACAATTCAAGATGTCCAGAAAGGGTCACAAGAACCCGAAGATGTGAGGATTGTACCAGCCTATTTTGACTTCTCCACAATCAACCAGAACTTGGTGTCTTGGTCACCTCTGTGCTGAAGGAACCAAGACTCATGAGATGAGTGGTGCAGTTACTAGCCTGGTTGATTTTGAAACCTCATGAATTTCAACTAAAGGCTATGTCAAGTTTTTGCCACTTGGAGGAACAACTCCAGGCATCAGGACCAGCTGCAGGATGCTCATCCTACAGGTAGGAAGGTGACTTAGCAGGAAAGACCTGGGCCCGCTGGTAGACAGCAAGCTGAACACAAACCAGCAGTGTGTCCTTGTTTGTGACAAAGAAGGGCAATGGAATCCTGTGGGACATTAGGAAGAGCATAGTCTTCAGGTCAAGAGAGGGGATCTTTCCTCTCTACTTAGCCCTGGAGAGGCCACATCTGGAGGAAGGGTCCAGTGCAGAGCTTCCCAGTGCCAAACAAACATGGACATTTTGGAGCGACTCCAGCAAAGGGCCATGAAGTTGACGAAAGGGTTGCAGCAGCTCTCATACAGAAGAGCAAGAGGGAGCTGGGGTGGTTTAGCCTGAAGAAGAGCAGACTCAGGGGTTGTTTTAGCAGTTTATGAATACATAACAGGAGGTGGAAATATGAGAAATTCTGTTTTAACCTATGAAAACACTTTTTTTTTTTTTTTTTTTTTTTACTGGGGCTGGTCAAACACTGGAAAAGTTTTCCAAAAGAGGCTATGGAATTTATTTTTAATTTTAATCATATTTAAAATAACTGTTGTTTATATCAGAGGAGAGTATATCACTTTCAATAGTTGATTCAAAGAGTTAAAGTACTATGAATTGAAAAGGATTAGGTAAAGGAGAAGAGGCTCTAAGGTGTTCTTACAGAATGATTATCATTAAGTAATGATTGTATTGGCATGATTTCATTTTTGTTCAAAATTTCCTGTTGAATAATATTAAAACAAGAAATATATCTTTATTATATTATGTCCTCATGCTAGTAGAAACTTTCATGCTTCATCACTTTTTCATACTTGACTTGCAAAAAACTTCCCAAAAGAGGGAATCTTCCCTTTCCTGATTACAGTATGTGTTACTTTTAACATTTAAATGCGGTTTAACCAAAAAGATGGTGCAATTTCAGGGGTAGAGACAAGGACAAAACATCTAGGACAGACTTTTAAGGTCTTAGGACAGAGTTTTAGGCTTATAAAGATGCATAGAAGGCATTTTAAAACAAATCTTCTGCTAAACTCCTACAGATTTTCAAATACATATTTAATATGCATCAGAATTTCATAACAAAGAAATTAAATTCATTCAAACTGGGTAGTTCAAAACTGCAGTCAGAGAGTGTTGTCATTTATCACATGAAAACATACAAAAAGAATTGTGCATGTTCTGTGAAGTGCCCTACCTAACATTTTTTAAGCTTTACTGAATATATATCGCTAGATTGAGAACATAACAGATTTGAATTGAAACAAAATTGAATTGAACAGAATTGAATTGAAGCTCCAAGAGCTTACTCATACAAGGCAGATCACACATTTTAGCAGTTAGCTAACAGACAGTTTAGCTGTTTAGCAGTTTAGCAGTTAGTGAGACCCTTATCTTAAGACTATAATTAGACAGAAAACATCTGAATTCAGCACCCTGTGTCATTATAATTTAAGCATCTAACCTTCATCTAACCTATAATCTATGTATACATGTGGATATATTTCCCTATGTTTGAATATGTAAAATCCCAAATAGTTGCTAGCCAGATTACATGTAATCTATTCACTCATCTTCACAGATATTACACTTCTGCATTTTCAAGAAATTACTTGATATGTATATGTATTCCACATATAGAGACACACAAATCAGATTACGTTGTTGTGTTCCTTGTGGTTTCTGTTCTCTACTGGTAGTGTTTCAGTAAATATCACACAGACTATCCAAACCACTAAAAGAAGTTTGAAGTCTGAAGGGCTGTGGAAGTTTTACAGATTCTTGTGAACTCAATGAGTCATGAAAAATTTGGTATCTTCTTTTCTTGACAAAGATTAACAAGAACAGAGGATGGTTTGGCATGAATCCATTTTGTGACAAAATTACCATGAGAATACAAAATTGCACAGTATTAATCCATTCTCATGAAAACGACAGTAATGAAAATGAGAAATGGCATCAGCTATATCCATTCTCATTACTCTGTTATGATTGCAATCTTGCAGCACTCAGATGGTGTGCTGAGTGAAGGGATCTATACTTTAGCCACATTTTTTGATGTCTTTGATGGGCATCTCCTTCCTATTTCTAGAGCATTTCATTCTCTACTTTGCATTCTTATTTTAAAAACTTTCAGAGCAGTTTCAGGTAGCTAGATTTGACAGCATATTTAATTAATGTTCTTACGACATCCACTGAAAGCAAAGCCATGGGGCTCCAAAGAGTACCTCAGGTGATTTGTGAAAACAGGGAATCCCTGTATTTATGAAGAGTTCTGTAAGAACTCAGCAACATAGTATAAAACACTAAGTGCTCATGTCAAAATTACTCTACCAAACAAAAAAAATCTGAAATGAAAATGTGTTGAGCTTTTCTGGTTTCCAAGTGGTTTGAAATACTCTACCTGTGTAGTAACAGTGCAATTTTAATCATATTTAAAATAACTGTGGTTTATATCAGAGGATGAGTATATCGCTTTCAATTTTCTTTACTTAGAATTATTACTGTATTCTTTTCTGCATAAGCACAGCAGAAATAATAAGTTTGCTTAATGAAGATTGGTAATAACAATAAGAATCGACATACCTCATTGCTAAAAGTAAACCTATTGTTTAAATTTTGTTTGTTAACATATGACATTTTAAAATATATGTAGCCTATATCCAGAAAAATCATGCAAAGGAAATTACTGGAGAGTCACATCTTACATCTTTACTTTAAATATACTACATACTGACTTTTTTTTCCCCACTGGTTTGGTAAGTACAATGAGATCTCTTTGGCTGTACAAATACTTTTGGTCAATTATACCAGTATAATAATTATGTAATTAAATAGATTAAATATGTAATTAAATAGAGTTGCAAAACACAGCTCCAGCCATCATAAATCATCACTTTGTTTGTATATCCTGCTGTTTAATATGCTTACACCTAATACATTTTCAGTTCTACACCTCCACGCTTGCTTTTTTGCAGAGGTTAAACAATTTCCTGTGCTTTGATTTCTCGAAGCACCACAAGCACCACAGAACCCAATGGCCAGAGAATAGGATTAGTTATGCACCATAAATCCAGCTCGGTGTTTCAATACTAAAACCTGGGAAGCCTAACAGATACACAGCTACTTGTATTCCAGCAAGAACTTCCACTTTTTGAAAATGTCTGTGTGCATGTGCTCCCCCTGCGTCTATGACCTCTAAGAAATCCCCTTCTGCCTTGCCACAGCTTACATTACTACATATGGATTTTTTTTATTATTATTAAGAGCACAACCACGTTATTGCAGGAAAATCTCTGTAAATGATAAATCCAGCATTTTAAAATACTTTTTCTTACATTGGGTAAACAGGAGGGACAAAGTGTCTGAATATCAAATTACCTAAGATTAGGTAGAATCCTACACATGATTAAGGCTTAATTATAATAAATGCCATCAGAGATCTATGATACCTTCTTTTCATAATTTTCAGCTGTACATCAAGAAATCTGGTGTACTAAAGCTCTTTTAACAGTAAAGCAGAGAGAATACTGTGCAATGCTAGCCTAGTGCAAGCCTGCCGGAGAGGATACAGATAAAGGCACACGTCCTTTTCAGTTTGGGCATCTCAGCAGTTGGCCACAATTTCCCTTTTTTCTGGCCTGTTTACTGTAAATTGATCAACAG
The DNA here is from genome assembly GCA_034781795.1 of Crypturellus tataupa. Taxonomy (NCBI): domain Eukaryota; kingdom Metazoa; phylum Chordata; class Aves; order Tinamiformes; family Tinamidae; genus Crypturellus; species Crypturellus tataupa. The sequence goes on along the minus strand of JAWLRI010000202.1, from coordinate 606,262 downwards.
AAACATGCACTTAGAAAGGAGGACATTATAGGTCTGCCAAAGATGCACACAGAAGACTTTTCATTTTCCTTAACTCAACCTCACGCAAAGACTTCTCCTTTATCCCAACCAGTTCAGGCCACCTGAACAAAATAAGACTTTTCCGAAACTAAACTGGAGCTACAGTGAATTTTTCCCTATGTTATTCTCATGTTTTTCATCATTCAAAGTACCGTACAGAGACTCCTTTAAGTTTTATTAATTTTTTATCCTTAAAAATGCTTACATGTTATTTTCTCCTCTCAAATCTGGTATCAGCTTATATAAATGGATGGCACTGCTCTATTCTTTTCTTTGTGGCAGGCCACAATCTCTCAATGAAAGTTTTACTGACTTGTTACTTTAACAAAAGAAAACTTAGGAACTCTGGAACAGTTTGTCTATGAGCATTTTAACACAACTCTATCCATTTCATAATATATAATAGTACACAAATACATTTCTAAAAGTGACATATAAAAATTGAGTTACAATTCAATATATAACTAAATTAGAGGATATCTTAGGTAACCATAGGCATCTGGATTATGCTTTTTGATTATGATATTTAAAGTTACTTCTGTTTGCATATATGTTTTCAATTAATATATTGCTTACATGTTCATAAACATAATAACAGTGTATTTTCATACTCCAGATTTTATATTTCTTTCACTATATACACACACACAAAAATATTTATGCAGAAAATAAACAGTAAATTTTTAAAGCAAGTTCTCTATTTGCAGACTACATGTTGTCCCAATTACTCAAGAAATTACTTGAAATTAATAATTTTTTATGAGAAATGATCTGAGATAGAGTAGATTAAAACTGCTCCTCTGGGAAATTTTCTTTCCATAGGAAAATATGCTTTTTTTTTAAATATGGAAATCTGCAATTTCTGTATGTGTGTGTGTGTGTGTGCACATGCTCCTGGCATGTTTAGGTTAAGTTTTAACCTTTTAATATGAACATCTCCTCCATAAAAGCTCCCGCTCCCAACCTCATCTCATTAAAATACACAAAACATCTTAAAGCTTCAGATAAAACTTATTCGATGAAAAATAAACTTTCTTGGGTAGCTGCAATTGGATCCATAATCTCCCCACACTGTTTCCTTTTCCTTCAAAATACTGTATAAACGTCGTTCCTAAAGAGTAACATTAGCAAATTTCTGGCATTATATATGCCTGGTGGCTTATCTGTGTAAGTTTAGTAGTTTAAAACTTATTTTATGATCATTTCTGTTAGTCATAAATCAATATACCAGGTAACTCAGATTTTCTATTAGTCTGTGTGCAGTTTGTTTTTACCTGTAGTCAGAAGTAGTGATACATATGAATCAAAATAAAATATGGAAAAGTAGGAGAAATGAAGGACTCTACCTGATTTTGTATCAATTTTTAGGCATATAATAGTTAACAGGTCTCATGACAAAGACTTTATTGGGAATAAAACCCAGCTCCTTAATCTGTTCATTCTTGAAAGATTCTAATAAGAGTAAAGAATCATAGAAATACTAACAGCGCAATTTTTAATTAATCTTACAGTCTCACCTTCTCTCATAAAGCTTATTCTACAATAGTAAATATGGTTTTGGTTCTGGAATCCTAACAGCATTCATACCTGACTCATTATAACCAAAGTAGTCACCTCTGTTCTTCTTTTTTCCCACTATAGCTTTGAAGGCATAAAGAAGTATATTGATTCAGAAAGGTGTTAAGTAACACCTCTCTCTTCAATGCTTTATGTCATCCAAGTAATTATCTATTTTTTAAAAGAATGCTACTTCAGGTTCACTATTTTATACAATGCACCAGGCACCAATAACCATACCCAGCAATACTATAAAATTCTATGAAGATTAATTATATAAAGCCCATTTCAAACTTGCACTCAAAAAAGCATGTGAAATATTAGTCAAGTTGTCTTTTGCTTATCTTTACTTCACCATAGTCTGTGTCATGATTACCCATTCATCTGCTTTCTGATGTCAGGATGCTAGCATATGAGATTCAGATGATCCAAGCCACTCAGTTTTTGCCCAATGCAAATAGCTGTGTTAAAATTTGGTGCTCTGATTCCCTGCTGCCCACATTGGAACAGTTCTCTTCAAAAAGTTCCTTAGATAGGACTCTCAATAATCCATATATATGATTTTGTAACACTAACTCTTTTTAAGAGCCTGTATCATCTTGAAGAGGGTGTCTGAGGTCACTGCATGGAGAAATTTTGTTCATTAGGAGAACTGTATCAGCTAGCTTGTAAGGGAGACTATCTGAAAATTGGTCCAAAACTCCCACATTTTCTGACTGAACTTCTTTGACTTGGAGTAGGTCTTTTTTTTTAAGATAGATATTTTATTAGATTGATAGTGTTTCAACTACTTGATAAACTACTATTCTTTTACACCATGTTTTTTAACACTCAACTGGAAGCCGGGACATATTATGGCTCCTCACTAAAGAAAGTACTAGGAAATATATAGGATAACTAGTGCTATGATGATATGATTAGAAATAAAAATTAGAAACAGCTGAGAACCTAAATTAAAAAAAAAAAAAAAAAAAAAAAAAAAAAAAAAAAAACAAACAAACCCGGCACCCTGCTCAAAATCCA
>JAWLRI010000202.1:503815-602419 GCA_034781795.1 Crypturellus tataupa | reverse complement strand
GCGCAGCCCTCTGGGGTGTCAGCTACTCCCCCCAGCTTCGTATCATCTGCAAATTTGCTGAGGGAGCACTCTGTGCCATTGACATAGCCATTGACATCTTTTATTAACTTACAGGTCACTGTGTGAACTTAGTATTAAAGTACCATTAAAATATACATAATTTAAAAGTAGTTTTAGATACCAAAAAAAAAAAAAAAATCATTCAATGCTCTGATCTGATTATACGTTTTGTTTGCATCTTTCTTTTTAATACAATGTATTTTCTGTGCAATGCTTATATCACACTGTGCTTGACTTAATGTGTGAGGCACTTTAGTATAACAAGATAGTTTTCTTTCTTCAGGCAGCCCTCCAGCTGTGGGCTAGCACTTGGCCAACTGATTTGTTCTTGGCAGGAAACTGAGAATACGTAACACTTCCAATTACACATTACAAATTTTGGGGATTGTGGTGGGAAATATGCAGCCAAAAGTGTTATCTCAACCTTTTCAACAATGTACAGTTTGGTCCACTAAACAGTCATAACCTCTGCTCTTAGGAACAGTTGGATTAATGACAATGAGAAAGTCTTCAAGAAATTCTGTTAATTTTACAGCAGTTTGATAGTCTCTTATAATGCATAAAATACTCCAGTCAATTATCTACTGATTCTCATTCTTATGACAATGATTGTAATGAGAAAAGGAAATTGTACAACATGAATCTTTTCTTGTGACAAAAATTGTTGCAAGGATTTGACAGGGTACAAAATTAAACCCACTCTCCTAATAATCTTGAAATTGTCATCTGCTGTTCTCTTTAAATGCCATGAGGGAGATGACTGCTTGGACATAACCAGTCACAAAATTAAAAAGGAGATCTGTCCTTCTTTCATCACAGTGAATCATCGTGCAGAGATTGTTTTGTATGTGATAAAAGCAGCTACTTACACAAATTAACAGCCAAGAAATCAAGTCTTTTAATTTAACTAAACAAAGAGAGGAGTAGGGAAAAAAAGCCAAGCTCGGCCAAATTGACATGTTTGGCAAAATTCATTTTTCATGTTGAGATGAAAATGATTTATGCAATAGAATTGAAAAGATAGATGCTCACTCCATTCTGCTAGCTTTGTATTTTTAATGGGTTGTGTTTCTCATACTTTGCAGTTTTCATTTGCTTTTCTGACTTGCTGTTAAGGTTGCTACCTGCATGCTATAACAAAGATAGGTAGAAACACTTTTTGTTTGTTTGTTTTAATTATACGTTTCACAATTGGGTTAACAAGGAACAATATTTCCCAAAAATCAAAACAAAAGGATGAAATATATTAAAAGATTCCAAAAACTAACTGAATAACATACCACTGTCTTTTGTCAGTCTGGAAGATAAAAGTTCTGTAATTGAGAGAAATTAACTGACACAACAAATGTCTTTTATGTTGTAGTCACAGGCTTTTAGGATGTGTAATATTCACCGATAAGCATTACTGTTAACTAGTTTGGTCATATTGCTGTACTGAGTATTTAGGGGCCATTAACACCAGTGAACTAAATTTACAAAACTTTCTCGCTGTGGTTCATATCTGAGTTAGCCTGGCATTAACCTGAAATAAAGCAATTAAAATGCAAAGCTGAAGAAAGAGCATGACAACAGGGGTATCTTTTACACTATCATTTATATGATCAAATAGTTTTTTTCCTTGTTTAGACAAATGTAAATCTTACAAGTTAGTACCTTTCTAATGTAGTGAGGGGTCTTCAGGAACCAGGAGAGCTAGATCAGTTCTGCATCACATCATAACCTTTGTAGAGGTAACATGGTCAACTTTAAATGCAATGAATAGTTCAAAATACTTCTGCTAATGTACGGTGAAAATCAACATATTCAAGATTGTGATATGTTGTTATGTTACACTTTTGGTTACAGAACGGCATTTAAGAACACAGCAAGAACATGGAGTTTTATTGATTACTTTAGCACTATTCGATGTAAATAAAGCATGACAAACATCTCAGTGACTCAGGGATGGATTCCAAAAGCATCAGTCTCTTAGGCAAAAGTACAAGAGTACTGACTATTTTCCAAACATGTGAATAATTCAAGAGTGTGCCAAGGTCATAACGTCTCAGCACTTTTCCCTCTTACGTTATAAATCATCATTTAATTTTCATTACATAGATCCAACCTGTACAGATGCAAAATCTGACAGTAAACAAAAATAAATTATTTCTAGGTGACAAGTAGGTAAAATGAGGGCACACTATAAGAGAAAATGATTCATCCATGTAGTTGCACAATGATAAGGACATAAACATTTTAATGATGAGATGTCCTAACAGTGTCTTTCTTATGTTTACATGAGTATAAATAACTATTGTGCTTTCAGCAATACATCATTTATCTGTAAAAGAACAGGAATGCATTGTAAAGCAACAGTGACAGAAAACTCTCATTGGTAATGTTACATATGAGCTACTGTTGCGTGATCTGTAAAATGTTAGGAAACTGTCCAATTAGGTTTATACCTAAAATGAAGATAGTGATTTCTGTAGCACTGTTCCTCTTGAGCTAATGAGATGAATAATTTCTCCCATGAAGATCTGTCTTTGCACTGAGTTTAACCCCAACCCACCTCCATTCCTAACAACAAATAACGAATGGAGGTTAGTCTGATAAACATATAGGGTATTATAGAGAGTAAACCTGATGAACGTAAAACATCTCTGAATGGCAGATAATGACTTGCTACAAGAGGGGAATATAAAAAGGTGCATAAAAAGTGCCTTTGATTCTTACCTTTCCTTACAACAGAAATAATTCATGTTCTACATGTGCCCTAATAAAGTACTTTCAGGGAAACATCACTTACCCAACTTCTTTCGACTGTGTCTTTAGATTTGTTAAAATCATGATCTATAGGAAAAAATCAGTCTTCTGGAGCCTATTAGACAGTGGAAACTCTATCATTTCTTGATCAATACTTATCAATATCAATGTTAGAAATTTGTGCTTTTTTTCTAGTTTTCATTTTCTAGTCTCAGCATCTATATACCAGTTGTTGCTATGTTGCTCTTATGTTATTTAAAAAGTATTTTATGAAATGAAATGACCCCATTAAGAAACTTTAGGCAAACTCTAATTAAGTTGTTCATTTGAAAAGTTATGTTCTTGAATTTGTCACAAGAAGCTATACTCAACAATCATTTTTGTGTTTCTTTTTCACACTCATTCCAATTTTTCAGCATAAGCAGTAAACATCATTGGCCCCACCACAATCATATGTAGGAGCAGAGTTAACCTCCTAATACTGTTTTATTTTCTTGTTAATTATGAAATTGATATGCTTCTATTTAAACTCTACCCTGAACAGGATTTCTGAAATAAACATATTTGTTTTGGAAACTGTCTTTTGAAATTTCCTAGGTTTTACGTATCTTTTGTATGATGAATCACATCCGTTTATTCTGAGGTATCATAAAATAATTTCAAATTCAATACTACATGAGAAACGTTATTAAAATGGAAAACTTTTATAATATTTTTGCAATATTTATAACGATGCAATGTTTATATGCCTGTTGAGTATGATATTGCAAACAAATTTTGCACTTCATGGATCTGTAAGGATCAACACTGATTTATATGATAGTATGCAATAATAAAATTACTTTGAGATTTATGCACTCCACAAACATTGAATTAGTAAATATTTACAATTCTCTGGTAAGATATATGGTTAAGAAGGAGCAGCATTACATTTTTGGTTCAGTGGCTTAACATAAGTAAGGAAAGAGAGGAGAAATTGGTTTCTATAAATTTAAAGAGCTTACTGTTAATTTATGATTTTTTCACTGAAATGAAAACATGTTTTCTCTTCAGGACTAACCCATAATAATGCTTATTTTAACACTGAAAATATCATTTCCACTCATATGTTCTTCATCTCTGTAATGTTCCTTTATATTGCAGGATTTGAGCTATTCGCATTGAAGCTATTCCAGTCTGATAATCCAATATGTAAGTGTTCAGCGAGTAAGCAGAGAAAGAATAAACTACATAAATTACAGGCTAGTGTCCTACCCAAGAAAACATAAGGATAGTTTTAAATCTTATAAGAAGCAGGAGTCTCTCCTATGATAGAAATTCGTGATAATCTCTTGACTATAGGAGAAGATAAACAGTTCCACAATTCAGACCAATTACCTATCCTAGGAGAAGCTATTAGCCTTCTTTTCTTTTGTTCTAATTAACATTTTCCAGGCACTTTAAATTCTCTACTGCCAATAATGGCGAGCTGCACAACACACACTTCCCAAGTTAATTCCTTCCTTCTGTTGCAGAAAGGACTTTTTGCAATGTTCTACACACCCAGGAAGAGAGACGTGTAATTAATTCTTTTGGCTATGAAATGTCAATGTGTGCATGCCAGCATGTGACTATGCTATATGCTATTAAGCATGCAAAATATATTCACTCAATTTGTAAAGTAAACCATTTCAAAATTTATTATAGATCCTTGAAGATAAAATGATAGCAAAAAGAAATATGGTGCCGACATTTTTAAATTGCCAGAGTATGCACAGGGTGGAACATATTACTGCATTTCCAGCATGTTTTTTTTTTCTATTCTGTCTTAGATTACTTAATGAAAAGGTCATCCAGACCCTAACCAGGCCTTACCTATGTGAGTAACTTTACCTAACCACTGTTTTCTGTTGCATCATGTCAGAAAAATGTTGGGAGAGCAAAGGGGACCTACAGACATCGCAGAAACCTGACAGTTGAAAGTATATGAAGGTATTTTACAGTGTGCATCAATTAATACCATTTATAGAAAAAAAAAGGAATCTTTGCCTCATTTGATTTATAGATTTATTGTGATTTATAATTGCTGCAATAATTGGGCTGATCCAGAAGGGTCAATGTTCATGGTATATTTATACTTAATAACACCTTCTTCATCATGTACCTTGAAAATCTTTATTAACCTTAAATATCTGTCACACTTTGATATGAAATTCACATTAAATAGGTTTTCAGATCAAGGTGACTTTTACTGCAACTCTTGTTGAAGGCATGCTCTACAGCATACACATGGTCATCAGCACTTTGAGTGACAGATTATGATCTAATCTTGCATTCCATTTCCACAGGCAGTTTTTCAGTAGGTTAGACATCGATCATCTGTCCATTTGATTTGTTAACTTTACAAAGTTGCTTTTTTACAAAATGACTGAAACTTTGCAACTTAGTATAGAAAATACTGCTACTACATATTTTACTTTTCTTTGTCATAAGAATATTTTCCAGGAAAATTGTTTTGATTGGTAAAACCAATTACGTTGTTTTTCTTTTTCAAATATTTATGAAGATATATTTACAGAAACCACAGAACACTCTAACATCTGAAATCAGGAAGAAAATCAGCTCCCCTAGACAAAAACTCAATGTGTAAACTCAAATGTGCAGTTTGAGTGTATAGTTACAGGTTGACATATTATCTATTTTTAAACATCTATTGAATGGTACTGTTCATAGTGCCAGTTCTTTGAAAAAAAAAGGCCTTAATTATTATAATTATTTGTTTAGATCACACAAACAATCCAACTTAAAAAAAATATACTAGCCAAACCTGTGATTAATTTTTTACTTCCTGTGTGGGATTACATTGAATAAGCTGTATAGAGTCTTACATATACATTCATCTATATTTTCTCCCAGTGAATTCTTATTCTTTATATGCATACACAAGTAAGTTTTTACATAAACATGAAAAAAATATTAAGGTCTTATTTTTTTTTCAAAAAGCTGGTACTATGAATACCATTGAACATTATCATGACTACCACTGAGACAGGGAAAATCAAGATGTAGACAAGCTTCCCTCTTTAATTCTCCAGGAATAGCGCTTAATGTACAAACTCTGCTTCTTTTCAGCCTTAAGTGCTCAGCAAAATTGTTTTTCAAATACATTTATTTGATTTTTTTTTGTTTTTCTCAAGACAAGTAAAGATCCATCCAGGTACTTACACAGCTCCAGAAATTTTATCATTGAAGTATCTCAAAATTTCATTATCAAAACATTGATTATGTTACTGAAACAATACTAGTATAGTAGAATATAACCAACTTCATTTTAAAGAGAAGAAAGATTATTTAAATGGCAAGGTTAGATTAAGAAAATTGCTTAAAATACAATCCAAGTTCTACAACTATTCTTTCCTACACTCTGGCGCATAGAGTGTTGCCCTGCCCCTTATGTACATAAACAAGTTTTAGTAGCCTGTTGTTTCTGGCACTGTGTGCCATTTTAAAAATATACACACAGTCAAAAGCTCTCTCAATCAGACATATGTTCTTCACCACTTTAACGCTATTTCCCTTTACAATCTTCATATCTATGCATCTGTGCCAAAAATCTGACAAGTGTAGATTGTTTCCACTGCTTACTTGTCCTTAAATCAATTTAATGCTGCTACTAGGATAATATCATGCAGACAAGGGTATGTGCATTTCCCACCTGCTTGTTTGTGGAAAAACATGTTAGGTAGACACCCAAACACAGGAACACCTGTAAGTGGGTTTGTCTAACTCCACAGATGTGTTAGAACCATATGTGATTTTGTTGCATTCTGAGTCTAAAATACACTCATGTATAAAGAAAGTATATTTGTCTTCTTCTTTTTAGAACACAGATGACATATTAAAACAATATTTTAATTATAATCTTATAAACCTATTGCTGTAAACACTTACGTGCCTTTCATATGTTTATGCTTTCTCTCTAATCACAGCTTTAAAAAAGGCCAACCACCACTAATGTTACTCGGAAAAGGCATTTAGATAACTATTGTCATCCTGGTTACTTCAAAAAAGATGTTTAACTTTTAATTGGATAGGCATTGTATTTTAATCAAGTTGTTTAAATTCTTCTTATTAATAGTATTAATTAGAAAATTACTTAAAAATAAAAGTTTAGTCTGACTCAAGTAACTTTTACAGATATTAAAAAATCAGTGTTATTTGTAAGACACATATGACATTACCAAGCACAAAACTACTAAATATATCAAGGGGTCATTACTGGAGATTTAATAAAAAGGCAAAAATACTGGCTCCATCAAATTTGTCTGCTCTCATTAATAAAATGGCTAGACACATTCCCATAAATGTATAAAGAAGAATGCTCATAATACCTAAATGTTACTTAGTTTATTCCAATTCTCAGAAGCATAAACACACAGTTTCTTTGCTTAATTTAGGCAATAACACAACAATCACAACTACATTATAATTGTCATGTTTATTGTTACCAAATTATGTATATGGAGTAACTATAGTAATTCAGGTCTACTTATGAAGGCATTTCTAAAAATATATCAGCTACATTTTATGTATACATTACTTTAAGAAAATGGATACTATGTACGAATCAAGTTCCTTAAATACATCAGGCAAATTATCAATGTCAACAACAAATAAGACTCTAAATATATAATGAGAAAGTATGAATAATTACTAAAGGGAAACTCAAAACTCCACTAACCTGGAACATCTCTGTACTAGCTAGGCTTTCTATAGGTTTTAGGAATAACTGGCCTACTTAGAAAAGAAAAAAAGGTAATTTCAGAAGCCTTTTTCTGTTTGTGTCTTTTTTTCAGTGGTAAGAGCAAAAGCTTTTGTTCAGAACATGCTAGTAAGTATAAAAACGTAGTCTGTAAATTCCAAGCAGAAACAGTAAGCAGTTATATATATGAAAATTTTGTGAGTTCTGGTGATATTATAATATATTTGAGTCAAATACAGCTGTCTATTCTGTGAACAACAATTCCTAAACAGGGTATGTTGTATATTACTTACATATTGCTTGTTATTGTTAACCTGGAGAGTGGTAACAGTTTGGAAACAGTAGCATTCAAACTAATTTATTTACCTGGGGAATATATTTATTTTGTCAAAATTCTAAACAATGGAAAATACAGTATTTTCAAGGTTCATTCTATTAAGAACAGCACTAAAAGTCATGTAACACTTTACACTTTACAAAGTAAACTCGTAAGAGCATGTGCAGACCTACAAATAGCCTAGTCTATATCCTTCTAATCTGATGATGAATACAGCAGGCCACCATCTGGTGTGCATGTACATCAACAAGTAAAATACAGCTTTATAATTTAAGAATTGCAAACTTACCACTTGCTTCCAGATACAGAAGGTCTCCAACTTAATCAATTAAAAAATGTAGAAGAACAACACCAGATTACCTGTTTTTATTCTGGATTTCAGAGGCAGACACTGGAGTGGGGAGAGCTCTTCTGTTGCTAAGGGAACGGGACGCTGAGGATTTAATGACAGCCTCAGAGGGTGCCATTCAGGAGCCTGTCTGCACATGGGACTAGGAAGAAAAGCCGCTGAGAAGAAACAGGAATTAATCCCAAATGTTTCCAATTTCATTGACCAGCAGAGTCCTTGTATTGTCTAAAATGCATTGATTTGATAATTAATCCAGAGAACATAAGTTAATGTTAGAAAAAATATATAGACCAGTGAAACATAATCTGTCTGAAAGCTGTCTAGGCAGGTTACTAATCTTGTTAAAACCTTTACTAAGTAAAGTTTATTAAAATTAGTATTTCATTTTATACTTACAGTTGAATATATTTTGATTCTTCGAAACATCTGTCTGTCTTTAAACAGATGACATACAAAACTGAAGATTTTGTTACTCCTTGAGTTTAAGTACATTAATTATTGTTAGAAAAGAATCTAAAGGTGAAAAATACTTCACACATTCCAGATTTACAGAAGCCTGAACTTCTTCAATTAGAGTATTATTTCATACTCAGTAGTTCATTTTAAATTTGTTTTTCTTTTTCATTTTGTGATGTGAAGTTTAAAAATATTATTTTAATTGGAAAATAATATTTCTGCACATAGACTGCATGGACTGCAAGGTATCATCTTTCAGAGAGAGGAAAAATTCAGGACACAGGCAGAAACGTGTCTTTGACTCTTTAAAAGTTTCTCGATTAAAATCTTCAGCAATAATTCAGAACTTCATTTCCCTTTCTTATTAGACTTCTTCATTAGTTGACCATTATCAGATAAATATATACCATAAAAGTATTCTCTGAAAGAAAAAGCATGATTCAAAAATAAAATAGGTCTTAGTTTTGTTACTATATCTAGGCTCCAGAATAGTAGTTAATTGGGCAAATTATGTATATGCATATTTTTGATTGAGGATCTTTGATTCTAAAGTATCTTATAAATCCCTCATGTGCCTCTCCCAAAGTACTGCATAATTCTGGAAAGATGCTAACCATGTTTATAAAAGCAATTCCTTTTTTTTAGGAATAGGGCCACTGGGATGTCACACACTAAACTGAGCAGAAAAGGCTGCCATTTTAAAAGTCTAAACCAAACATCTCACAGGGTTAATTGATTTATCTACCTTTGAAGGTTAAAGATTGATTCAGTCCTACTGGGATTTAAGTCTGTATCTCCAGGATACTTCTTAGGTGTTTTAAATCTGAATATAACACCATCAATAGACCTCATCATTAGCATCAAAGAGAATTTCTGATTATGTCAATGGTAGGTCCCAGTAATACCTCTATCTATTGGATTTAAAACAAACAACAAAGCACAGGTTGATGTTTGCCTATGGAGATCTCACTGTTTGAGAATATTTGCTGTTTGGATCTCAGGTAGCACTGGGAAAAAAACATTCATGGATGATCCACAATCAAATTCAAACTTCATGAAAAAAATAGTTAGGTTGGATATTTTTTTCCTGATAATTTTTGGATAAGAATTAGGAGGTTACAAGTAAAACTAGGGTTGTCCACAGCAAAACAAAGAAACATTAATATTAATTTGGCATCAAACTAAATTATTCCAAGTTAATTACTGTGTTCCCTTTTTGAATTAAACATTTTAAAATATCTCTAGAAAAAAAATTTAGAGTTACTTTTAAATGAAGAACATTTTGATGGAAAAGTCAATACATTTTTTTTCTGTACTGTTGAAATAAAATGTATCAGCATTCCCAAAATGAACTACTTACCTTAAGCAATTTTAAAATATTTGAAAAACTACCCTGAATTTTAGCCCAAGCTGCTGATCAGTTTTAATCATCTGAATTGTTTAGTACAGGAAGATGCTGCTCTCTTTCCATATCCCCTTTTCCCCAGGTCCTCTTCAGGCAAATTTAATACCTGTCAAAACAAACAAACATGAAATCACACAGTATATACAGTGGAATAGTTTAGAATATCTTTTAAAAGCAGTGTAGTCTGAATGTTACAGGGCAAAATGCAAATTCTGCATGCATCTCCCATGTCCACCATTTTCATTCTGCAGCACTGAAAAGAAAAAGAAGCTTGAAGAAACTCCAACAGTGGAGTCTTTCCATTTCAGGGAACTGTACATGAAAGCAATTCTACAGTTCTTTGAATTAAAATTACTAATGGAGGCTGCTCAGCAAAGCAAATGACAACATTTTGTGCATAACTCCTATTAAAGTTATATTAAGATGCTTTTCATTAAAAGTATTAATTTATTTTTCTAATCTTTCTCAGTCCATCACGTACAAAACAAGAAAAAAAAAAAAAACAAAAAGGCTGATGATATCTTAGATCAATTTGCTGTCTGATTTGTTTTGTTTTGTTTTTTCTTTCCTAGTAATTCACAATGTGTGTGTTATGAAAAGAATTAAAAAGAATAACAAGGCGACATAATTTTGAAAGATGGGGGGATCTCACTCCTTTTGGGAAAAAAATCAGTACGCTTACAGAAAGTAAGAGGTCACAGGAATTTGCAAGGAACACATAAAGCAGAACACAAGCAACAAACAACATGAAGAGGGTGAAGGTCTGAATTTCATACAGAGATTAACAAACCACTGAGAAGAAGACTAAGTAATACACACACCACCAGGGTGACAGAAAAAAAAAAAGAACTGAGGTCAAGGAAAATCATGCAGATGTTGCTATAAAATCTGCATAAATCATGCAGATCTTAGTTACACTAAGCAGATCTTAGTTGCACTAAGCAACTAAGAACAAGCTTAGAGAAGATGATCGTTTGGTGGTAACATGCACAGGAAGGGGTAGAGCTATTTTCCTTTCCATTTCCATTCCAACAAAGCCTTTCTCAATCTTGAGCAGTTTTGAAAAGCAGGCAATAGGGGGAAGAAAATCATATGACAACTATTAGACCCGAGAAGTAATAGTATGTTTTCTCCAGATGTGTAGGAAATACTTTCCATATTACAAAATCCACATTACAAGTTAGGGCCAAAGACATCGGGAGACCTAGGAGAATCCCCAGCTGCACAGCTCGCGTCTCGTGGCTGTGTGTAGAAGGATCCTTGATCCGTTTCCCCAGCAGAGAAGCCTTGGCATTTACAACTCTGCAAAGACAGAGCTCACCAGAATTTTTCACTCCTGGGGCCTGTATGAGCATTACTGGCCTGCTGGAGGGACCCTGTCCCCTGGTCACCTTGCTACCTGCTGCACACAGGGCTCCGCTGCACACTTCTCCAGGGCCACACGCCAGGTTGCCCATGGCTCTGCAAGCTCATGCTCTGGCACAGAGCCACATCTGGATGTAGCAGCTCTGCAAGGATGTAGCAAAACTGAGACCAAAATCAGTGAAAAGTAATTAAGATTAGTTTGTTTATTTGGGAGAACACTGAGGGGAAGAAAAAGTGTGCAAATCCTAATGCTGGTGTCTTCTGGTAGTACCTGTCCGGCAGCCCTGCAGTTGTTCCGTGCAACTGGAGCAGGACAGCAGGCCAAACCCAATGTCCTGACCATCCCATAAGACTGTGCCTGTTAGTGCAGCCAGGAGGACCGAGGCAGAAGCAACGTATCTCTTTACCCTGGTATCACTGCACCGATGCCCTTTACTGGCCTGATGGCATTGGCAATCACATATCTCCTCCCAACAGTAAGCAGGAGAATGCATGGTATGTTTTACTGAATTTGCCTTTGAATGACTTGTGTACTATCAGAATGTGCACACCTGAAACATGGTTTGATTATATACTTTTTTAATCCTCTATTTTCTAAAATTTAGTTTAGTAACCATTTGAAAACTGATTTAATAAGGCCAGAGGAATCTCAAGTGACAGTCAGATGAAATTAAGATCTCTGCATTGAGAAGACCTAGTAGCAATGAAAGTCATCATATTTTTGCTGAATCTAGGTCATTTTGGACATCCTTAGTTCCACTCAAAAGATGCCATACTGCACATACAGTGAACAATGGAACACTGATAAATACCCTATTATGAAATGTGAGCAAGGATTTCATGATAAATCATGCTAGAATTTTTTGGTTCTTATTCAGGCTGGACATAACTTCACATAAATGTTTTGTACTTCTAAAAAGCTTCCACTGTCTCTTGTATTTAAAAATACTTTTTTTCTTTAAGCCAAAAATATACACATATACATATCCTTGCTAACAATTACCAAATTAGTAACATCTTCACATTGTAAAATGCCACACAAAAGTTACCTGGAAGCAAAAAATGTGTTATCAAAAGTCTCCTGCTTTGAAAAAGCTACTCTTTTTTATTCCAGATGAGGCACCACTGGGAGACAGATAGTAATCACAGGTTGTTGTTGAACTCACATTGAGAAAGATGGAATTGGCTTGGTTAAATGGCCAACCTCTTATACTATATGGCAGAAACATTATCTCCTGAAAGTATTATATAATGCTATGAGAAAAATAAACTACTCAAATGAGGAATGAACAAAAATATCAATGAAATTTCAAAATCATGTTTTGAAGAAACAGATTTGTTACAAATTATCATTAGAAGTATCTCAATTTACCAACACAGCCAGCGTTCCAAGTTTTCTGGGCTCCAGTCAACACTGGAAATTGCTGCAGTATTAACTCCCAAGTGTATTACCTCATGAGTTACCATCTTTCCTAGAAAATTTCTATGCAAGTTAAACATTTTCTCTTTTAGATGATACAAGTAATGCACAGCTAGTACAGCATGGCTATACCAACTACAGATTACAAAGTATGAAATTAATAGAGGCATACCAAAGTCACAGCATAGGTAAAATAATTGAGATTTTTCAAGGTTTGTATATATAACAGCTGATGAAAAGTAGTCAGTGAATAAGTGTTCTACTCTAGAAATTTAACATTGGTCTGGGTTTATATGCATTCCTGCATTGAGCACTGATGTATGCATAAAGCACTGTGTAGCAGATGGTTATAATTAATAGTTTTCTACTCACAACTAGGCTCACAATTAGTGCTATTTCTATTGCTGAAGTCATTTATTTTGTTACATTCTTTGGCAATCACTGATCCAGAGATACAGGTGAAATATGATATAGACACTGAATGCTTATATGTAATGCTTCTATGTCTGAAGATTAATAGATGTGGAAGTATTTATCAATAGAAGTACAACTAAACTTTGATGTATCTGTAGACACACAGACCTACATGTAGGTCATGGATGTAGTAACAGAACATCAGATTCCCTTGGTCCTGTTTTGGACCCTGTGTGTAGAGTGGGAGGATATTTGAGATCTACCTACCCTCAGATGGCTACCCTTTTTTTTTGAGGTCTGTCAATCTGTTTCCTTACTGTTCCAAAGATTATGTTTGGATGTTACCTAGCTTTCAGCAATGTATGTATTTTCCTCCAACGCACTGCCTTTAGCCATCTCCTGTATTAGACCCAAGCTGAGGCAGCGTGTGGCTACTCCTTCCATCCATTTATATGTAGCATTCATCTGTCAATGAGACCAAATCAAGACCACCTGATATTAATAATTTAGAAGAAAATTACTGCTCTCCCAAACATCAATGAGAGAATTTACTTCAGGACAATCATGGACAATCATACAGTGCTCTAAATAAGGGAAAACTGTCATTCATGCTTATCATCAATATACCATATGTAACAACAAGATAGACAAATCATTAACAAATCACTGGTTAATCCACACCTCTGAAAAAGTCTCCCTTTTTATAAATCTCCATTATTACAAGTAGTAAGATCAACCTTTTGTTTCTAGGTGAAATTTTAATAGTATATCAGTGTGGAAAGTCATATCAAGAACTCAAAAATTCTTCCTGCCCCTCAATGTTTCAGTTTTCATGTTTGCAACGGATTAATCTCCCTGAAAGCTGTTTAAATTTCTTTATTTCTTTAAAGAAATAGTGAACCATATAAGAAATTATCAGTAAGTAATTCAGTTCTACTCTTAACTACATGCACCATTTCTTTCTACTTCATTGTGAAAGCTGGTTTCTTTTGGGCAAGGGCCATATATTTTCGCTCTTCACTGTTAAATGCACATCTTTGAAGCTACATAAAAATGTTAAGTAATGAACAATAGTAAGTAATTCAGAGCTCTGTCTTACCAGAGCTTAGAGCTGGCATGATTTCAAGGAAATATTATTAGAAGAGAAGGGGGAACAGCCATCAGAGAACTATGTACAGATTTATGTTTGCTAGTAATTTAAAGCATATAGTGTTCTTTATCTATACAGATATTATTTCACCTCATCACCTCATCTCTGCTCTTCAATACGTATCTATTATATATGTATATATAAAATAGATATACAAAGCCTAATAAATAAAATAAGAAATTCAAGGCATTTTGTTTCTTTTCTCATTCCATATTGGCAAACCCACAACAGAGACCTTGCATAATATATATAGCACACTGGTTAGAATTGTTTTTTATTTTATCTCCTATGAATCTAATCACTTGATATTAGCTTAAGGCATTCTACAACAAATAAATAAAGTTGAATCTTTTTATGTGAAGCCTAGCAAAAATGGCTTGGGAAAAAAACAAAGTATTTTGTCACTGGTTAACTTGTTAGAAAACAACACAGACATTTATTAAGCTTGTCACACTCTCTACCCTTTAAATGTTGTTTTGCAAAAGGGTAGCAAATACCCGTTTATGCAGAAGCAAGTTTAGCTTTTCTAATCTACATTCCCAGAATGTTCTGCAGGAACCTAGTCAATCCTCCCACTTTCTCCTTGGCCCTGAATCCATGGAAAAATCCATGGAACAATGCCAAAGCACATAAAGGTAGAAAACAAGAGATGATGTGAAGGATATGGGGCCTTGATGTGTGTGCAAAGCAGGGCCCAGGAGGTTGGGAAGGACAAGAGTACCCTACATGTTACAGATATGGAAATAAATGAAAACATATTGCTGGATCTCACAAATGGAGTAGAAAACTGATGGAAATATAGGTCTTTTGACCAGGCTCCCAGTTTGTAGGTGTGGGGAAAGCAGAATCTGAAAGAAAAGAGGATTATCCTCATGCAGACATGCAGCACACCTGTAGCTGCTTATACTACACAAAGCTGGAAAAAATGTGCCTGAAATCTAATTCCACAGGTGCATTTTCTGTGCATGAGGTATACAGATTTTGTTTAAACTAAGTGTTCTGCCTGTAATTCCTTCCTTATACAGTGGCCACAGGAGACCTGGTGGCCTCTTGAGATGGTTGGAAGCCTCACATTTTGCAAACTAGATGGCTTTCTAAATTTCAGAGGAACATACTGCACTGTGGATCACCTCCAAGCTAAAGTGGTCCTGAGGCCCGAGTGACTTTAAAAGACCCAAAAGGCTAATAAGGCAGCTGCTAGGCAACAGCAACTTTGATCCGTGCTCCCATATGCACAAGATTACTAGATTAAGGGAGTATTTAAAGGTTCACAGTAATATTAGTGAAGCTATGAAATGTGGAGGACTAGAATACAAGATTTTTTTTTTCTTTTTGTTATTGTAGCTATTTAAAACTTGCACTCAGTATTATAACTTAATTTATCAGAGTAACATAGAAGAAGCCTTAGACATCACTTACTAAGGGGGAACAGTTGATCTCCCTAGGAGCTATCCTGAGGTTTTCTAGAAAATACTGGCTATTTTTAGATTGTTAAAAATGTGAATGTAGTTTTAAAAGTGAGTTTTGGATGGATGAATCTGTTCATTTTTGTTTCTTTCTACTGAATACTAACCAGTTAAATTATTAGGATTAAGGTATGAAGAATGCTCTGTCAAGGTATTAAGATAAACTGTTAACGTGACTTTCCAAAAGTCCCTGCACAATATTTGAAAAAAGAGATGAAGAGTATTTGTATTCTAGAGGAGAATGTAGGTTACAAGATTTTTCTTTTTCAGTTTCATATGATTTTTAGAAAATAGCTTCTTATATTAAATGGTGGCTTTTAAGAAAGACAGTGCTAACCTGGAATGTATTAAGAACAGTGTCCCCAGGAGGAAGGACTTATCCTTCTTCTCTACTCAGCAGTATTAAGACCGTAATTAGACGGTCTTAGATGTAGCTAAGTCAAGTTCTGGCGTCCCCAGGACAAAAAGGACAAGGAATCAGTGCTGTAAGTCCAGCTAAGGGCCATGACAATGGAATGAAGACAGGCTGAGAGAGATGGCCCTGTTTAGCCTGGAGAAGAGAGAGAGTGACACTCCTATCTAGAAGATTATTCTATCTTTTCAAATCAGACCTCTCGACTGGATTCCAACTATTCAGTGATTTTAGTGACTGCCATTAGTGACTCAACTTTGAACAGTTACACAGTTTTAGAAGGCCAGAAGTATATTTATATCATATTATGATATGAGGGCACTGTAAACTGCATCATCAGACTGCAAGACCTTTCTACAAAAGTAGCTTTAAATCTACTAGTGGAACAGTAATAATACAGTAATAAAAAAGGAAAACTTTTATATTTCCCCTTTTTATGTAACCAGTCATACAAAATAAATTATTTTTAAATTTTCTTAATGTATTCCTTCTGTCTTTAATTTCTGCCATAAAAAGCACATGTAAAAACCATGCAGTCTGTAATTTTGAAAGTTCAGATTTGTAAGATAATATCTCATGTCAGAGTGTAAATTCTGTTCTCATTAGTCTTATGATTTTAACTGCACTAAGCACAATATAATGTTTGTATCTCTTCTAACTTAAGTTTCTCTTCCAATATATCATAATTCTTCTGCTTTCATCCTGGATCCTGCAAATAAAGAGTCTCTTTACATGTCCACATAGGTCACAACTTATTATTAACATAAGTAGTAAATGTGTTTATGCAGCCAGAAGAGAATAGAAGCTGAATCTTTTATTTCTCTCCCTGGGATGTATTTCTGTAAATTCACAGCACGCAGAAGTCTGGTTGATGACTCATTCATCCAAAATTTAAGTGAACTGACACTGTAGCATGGATTTGAGATACTCATATACCCGAATGTCAAGAGACCAAAATTATTTCCTCAGCTTTCCTCTAGATAATGAAAACTACTTTGTTTCTCTTCTTTTGCCTGGTATCTGCTTATATATTCCCTAAAAAAATGAAGCCCTGAACGAAGATGGATTTAGAAATCACAGTATAAAAAACAAACTATTATTACTGCTGTTGCTACTGTTATTAGTATTTGGTAGTGAATATGAATATATAACTAAAGAAGAACTGGAAACCTGGCATGGTTTTACTGATGGATGAAGCAAAAATAGCTATGACAGAAAAATCTAAATATGCAAGCTTGGAATTGCAATGGTTCTTATGCACATTTTGTGGAGAAAATTCTTCATTACCCTCATATCTATTTTTGATCACTCTAAAGGCATTGAATATAAATACCTCAAGTTTTGATATCATCCTCCCTTTCAATTATCATAGCTATCTCATGACTGCAAATCTTCTTCCTGTTTCCCTATGGATATATCTAGAATAACAAATAAGGATTCACTGGCATCCTCCACCAGGCTATCTCTCTAGAAACACTGTTAAACCTCATATTTGGGAAATTTGGGAAGTTCCTGCATGCACTGTAGCAACAGAGACAATTTTGACTTGGAAAAAGAACTAGACCTGTTGAAAAGTTCAATCTCATCTTTTTTTTTTTTTTTTTTAAGATAAATTTGAATTTTTGATTAAATATTTCATAGAAAATAATAAATGATACCAAAATCCGAACTTTTAAGAGAAACAAAAATGAGCAACGAATAATAAAACATTCTTGTTTGATATGCCCGAGCATCACAGTTTGGGAGAACTGTTATCATACTTCAGGAGAAATTTAAATTGAATGCCTCAGACACTGTATTCCATGGCTCAGGTTCCTGAGCTAAATATTATTCTACTGACAAGTGGAATTAAAGAAAGAGAGGAAATTTTAATTCTTGGCCAAAAATTGCTTTATTTTGGTGTAGAAATGTTTAGCTATTTTCCTCTAAACATCTCTAATTCCTTCCCACAATGAAAAGCCTGCTTGAATTCCAAGTAACTGATTCTATTTGTATAGGTATTTTGTTGATGTGTTTTGGGAGATACTATTTAGCATGATCTGACTTACTCCTCATGGAGGTAAAAGGAAATTCCAATTTTATGGAGTTCAGAAGGTATAGTTTGTTCAGCTGAAAAAAAAATCCTGTGTTGAGTGTAAATTTACCATTAACTGTGATTCTCTTATTTTCTTTTCTCTTATTCCAAACAGTATTATCATACTATCGGAAACAACTAGCAAAATGCTTGAAGATTTCAATAATCTACGCACTCAATATGGCTAGTAACAATCATAAATCAAGATGGACCTAGAAATTATATTTGCTTATCAAGAAGGATAGCTTTACCACTCATCATTCCCTTTTACTATACGGCTATGTCATTTAGTATGAGATGAAGTATTTTCAAACGCCAGTAGCTAATTATTTAGGGTCTGATATTCTCATACAGGCTCCTACAACTCAGTCCATATTTGATCCTCTTGTACTTCTACTTCTGCTGTGAAGTAAAAGGAATGAATTAAGATGATCTTTGAAAGTATCAATCAAAGCAAAAACACCCTTAAAACAGAAGTCCCATATATGCGCCTGCTTTTGACTCAAGGGATAAGATGGTAAATGCCAAAAGCTTTGATTTTAAGCACTTTCCCTTCCTCTCAGGAGCTGGCCATTTCTCACTCTGTTTGACAACCTCTTCCATTTTCAAGTAGGAAAAGGACGTTTGTTCAAATTAGTCACCTAGTAAGTGACCTGAAAAAAAAAAGGCAAAAAATTATTTCTAATAATAAAAAGACAAATATACTCCATAGGAATCTCACCTGCCATAATGAAATGTCTAAAAATCACTTTAAACTTTAATAGTGTTACTTTTCCAGGCATATTTTAAAATCATAACCCCTCAATCCGAATTGAGGGGTTATGATTTTAAAATATGCCTGGAAAAGTGGATGGATAGTAGTCATGATTAATGCATGCCTTGGGTGTGCTGCAGGCATTCATTCACACACCCACAATCTGATTTTAATCTATGCACCTTCACTGCTATCATGTTTTAAAGCTTTTTTATTTGGCTATTTTCCTTTGTCATTTTTTTTTTTTTTTTTTTTTTTTTTTTTTTAATAAATACTGACATATATTTATACCTCATCAGAAAAGATATGATGCCATAGATTAAATTTTCAATCAGATTCTTTTTTTAGAAAAGATTTCTCCATGGTTGGCAATTATAGATTTTATTGCTCAGCAAAAATTTGCTCATAGTATCTATGCAAATAGAGAATGCTTATCCAATTAGTCTTTCTGTTTCCAGCAACACTTAGATATTTAGTCATGACTGATCACCACAGTAAGCCACTTACTTTAATATTCCAAGTCAAGATGAGAAGCCACCCACAAGCTAGTTTGCCTCTTTATGTATTCCAGTGTAGTTAGGAAATGGAAGTTGAAAAAGCGATTAAGATCAGAACTATCATTTACTATCTCAAGCATAGACTGGCCTGAGTGCTGATTTACTGAAGACATAAATTTCATGTCTTAATATGGACCAAAGGAAAGATTATAAAATGATATACATTGATCAGATGAAGTCTCCCATTCTAGGGATCTGTACAGAGATCGTATTAATGCTGCTACCTGAAAACTACTGTGGGCCTACATTAACCACATTTAGGTAATCCGATCATTATTTTACAGTGCTTTTTATTAGAAGACTTTCTTTCTCCCTCCTTTCCACCTTGCCACTGTCGATCTCCCTTTGACTACAG
Organism: Crypturellus tataupa; assembly: GCA_034781795.1. Lineage (NCBI taxonomy): Eukaryota > Metazoa > Chordata > Aves > Tinamiformes > Tinamidae > Crypturellus > Crypturellus tataupa. Next base: position 582,359 of record JAWLRI010000202.1, on the reverse strand, counting down.
CAGTTTCTGAAAGACAGATTGTTTGTGGGATGGAGGGCTGAGGGTTCTTCTGCAATGCATGGAAAACCTCAAGCAACACTATTTTATTTGTGTCTCCCTACACAAGACTCAGAGGATAAAGATTCTGATGCAGTCACTGGGCTTCTTACAGGTCCGTGAATTAGAAGGGCCAAAGTCATTTAAACAGGAGCTGCTTTGAAGACGGTGAAAATTGAGGTTCTGAGCTCTACTCGATCAACTGAGAGGGAAATAAAGAGGTCTCGACTGTTTTGTAACTGCCTGTAATTCATTTTACCAGATTGATCAAATGGAGATAAACTTGTATTTACCTTATTTTCCAAAACCTTATTTTCTAAACAGCAGCAACTGGGAACTCTGCAGTTTCTCACAGGTTGCCTCTGAATGTGATTCAGCATGTGCAGATGGCCTGCACAGGGATGACACACCACTTAAGTCTCAATTAGCTCCTCGGTGCAGAATTTAAATGGGATTACGTGATACATAAAACCTCGCTAGCAGTCTCTGAAGAGAGATGATTTATAATCTCTAAAATTAAAGGCTAAAATCTAATGATCTAGCAATTTAAAAGTATTTTATCTTCTTTTTAAGGAAATTTAATGATACAGGAATGTAGACCTTTATTCAAAATTTTGATTGAAAAAATATTTTGTCACTTTGAGGTACTCCAATTCTTAAAGCTTGGCAAATGGCCAGAAGTATCATAATCTTGCTGACATATTCCTCTTCTCTCTTCTCTAAGAAGCATTGATTTGCTCTCAAGTTGTAGACTGTAACCTATCCTTTTTTTTTAATCTGCTACAATATTTTTAATTCACAAAGATCAAAGCCATGAGGTTTTGCTCAACCAATGTTAAAGATCAATAATGATAGCTGAAACATTTATTTCACATTCTAGAAGGGACATACCATACTCAAGTCATCAAGGCAGCTGTTAGTCTTACAGTTCTCTTAGATTGATCACAGTACTTGGAAATATCAGGGTTGCAACAAAAGGCAAAGATCTATTTTCAGGCAGGGTTTTGCATGTTACATCTACAACATGGTAGGAGAATTCTCAAAAAGACAAGCATCTATTAAAAAAGAACATTCTATTTCTTCTTTCTATTCATTGACAGTTGAACAATTCATTTATTTTAAAAGTACTCTCCATTATTTCAGGATTCTTTACAACTACATTTTATTGACTATCCTTTTCTACATACAAATAGCTTCCCTCTTTACTGAAGTCTAAGGAAGCAGACAGTGAGGTTCGCCTTTAAACACAAAAAAACCCTAAATTTTTCAATATGCTCATGTGTGGTACAATTATGCTTTTGGAGGATCTAAACTTCTGTGATGACATATGCATTTATTTAAATCTAGCCAACAAAACTTCTGTCTGTGCCCTCTTCAAGTCTCTGATGACACTTTATATCAAATAAGTTATGTTGGTTTTCTTGCAAGTTCATTTTTCATTGCAAAATCTCTAGAAGTTACATTTTGGCAGGAAAATCTAAGTTTTAAAAGTTTGAAAAATGGTATCTAGGAAAGTAAGTTCTAATGCAGGCTTTTTCCAAGTGGTAAAGAAATAGGAAGCGGAAGACTCTTGCTCAGTTTCATTATAATACTAAATCATTAAATACTAAATACTAAATCAGTTCTTAGCTTATTGGAGGCTCTGTCTCCAAGTAAGTGGAAAAAAAAAGGGGACAAAAAACTTCAGTTAGTTAAAAAAAAAAGGGTTACTTTGCAACTATTTCTCATTTTGATGTAGTCAAGTAGGCAGTGGAAAGACATTCAGAAAATGAAAATAGAGGCTTATCATGAAAAAACAGTTAAACAAAATCCGATGCTTCAACAAGAAAGAGCTAAGACCTTGGGCACTTAGGACAGCAGATGGAAGAATCACACATATAAATTACATAATTTATATGTATCTTATATGAAAGGACTTTTTTAGTGTAGAATACACAAATAATAGCAAGATACACTATCTAGAAAATTTTCAGACAGGACATCAGGCACATTTCAACAACTAAAACAATAGCACACTGAACAGCTAAGGCTTTATAGTCCTGTCAAGCATTGTAATTGAATTATCAATTGACTCAATTGATACTTTTTTGCAGAACTGAACTTTTTTTTTCAGAGATATATACTAGGTTTCTAACAAAAGTTGAGAATAATGAACTAATCACTATACTACAAGGACTACAGTTATGAAAAAAAGGGAGAGTGGATTACCCTAAGAGTCTTCTCTTGTCATAAAGTGTATGGCTCTATCTATACTATACTTATCCTATTTAATAAATAGGAGGTTAATAAATAAATGAATTGAGCTCCGGCCCGTGGGTATCCTTTTCTTTTAAATGTACATACAATCCCAGCATGGCTTTGTTTCAATCAAAATAGTCTCCTAGACAATGCTTAGACTCAGTTCAGAGAATAGCACATGCTGAGACAGTTTCCAGCAGTAGTATATATGCATCACCTGCTCCATTAATTTAGTATTTGTGACCTCAGTCTATTGATGTGCAAGCTAATTCTCATTAAAAAAAAACAAGTAATGCTTCTTTCTGTTCCACATCACTGTTTATGCAATCAGCTGAATGATGTGAGGCATTACTATCTTCTATAAATCACTATGCTGGGACTTCTGCTCTTTTTATCTCACATCTGTAGATATACTGGGTCCTAAAGGTAACTTTATGCTACCAGCTCTTGCAGAATTTACTGTTCAAATGGGTTTTCTGATCTCACGGTGTTCCTCTGAAACCTACCTTTCAGGCTTGTTTGCACATTAACTCAAGGAAAGTAGGGGCACTGATGAAACAGATTTAGTGCACTAAATGGAAAATTCAAATCCATTTTTTCCTGTAGTGATTAAAAAGTGGAATTATAGCTACTTTGCATAGCAAAATCTTGTTTAACCTTCACGGATGCATACTTCTTGGGTTCACTCTTACTAGAGTCAATATTTCACTATATGGAAAAAATAATCAGAAAATCTCTTTATAATTTACATATCCCGCAAAACTATTGAACTTCTTTCCTCCAACATATTGTAAGGCTGAGAGGGGATCTAATCAGTGTCTATAATACCTCAAGGGAGGCAGTGAGGAGGATGGTGCTGGCCACCGACAGAACGAGAGGAAATGGCCCCAAACTTAAGCAAAGTTCCACAGGAACTTAAGGAAAAAAATTCTTGACAGTGAGGATGACAGAGCACTGGAACAGGCTGCCCAGGTCGATTGTGGAATCTCCTCCTCTGGAGATCTTTAAGATCCACTTGGATGCGGTCCTCTGCCACATGCTCTAGGTGACCCTGTGTGTGCAGGCAGGTTGGTCTAAATGACCTCTAGAGGTCCCTTCCAACCTTAGGTATTCTATGATTCTAATTCCCTTCTGGGATAATGATGTGGAGTGTATCTTGCAACAAGGTTGCAATGACTAGTACATATGGTCATGGTATTAGCCTTAACAAAACACATACTCCTCCTAATCCGTAAGATGAGATTTTAATAGATGTAGAAAGGCTGAGCTTAGCAATAAAACTTTAGGAATTTCCCAGTTTTGACTTTTTGAGTATTTTGGTACCTTTTTGGTACCAAAAATAAAGTTATACACTCTTATTCATTTCTACATATAAAACAGCTGTTTTATCTGAGGTACTGTACCCACTTGAAGCAGCTGTTATATTATGAATTTCAGTCTTTCTAAACATATGTTTCAGTCTCTCTGCAAAATATAAGCATTCCAGGCTTTAACAAACAGGTTTTATTACACTGTGTATTTAACTGCTTTATGTGTATCTGTTTCATAATGTGATTTATGATCTTAATGGCATCTATTTTCATATTCTTCCTTTCATAAAAATTAAATCAAGAAGTATCTGTTTACATGTATCTGCTTTTCCTCTAAGTAATAATAACTGGAAAAACCCACCCCACTCTGGTGAGGCTCAGCCTGTCCTACTCTCGCACATTGCTGGATCTGGATCTTAGCATAGGACATCATAATGCTTTTGAAAGTCATCGTGTTTGAGCAGGCAGCGCTGCTGTTCCCTTCTTTTTGTTTTTTGCATGTAATTCCTCTTCAGAAATGAGAGTTTAGATTACCTTTCTTCCTAAAACTGAATAATTACTGAGTAATACTGAGGATTCACCCCCTGCAGACAAGTTACTTGCATCTTTACTCCCCAGCATCAAGCATGTGGGCACTCCCAGAGGATGGATCAATTTTTAAGCGACATGGAAAAGCAAAAATTACCAATGGCAAATTAAATTTGCAAAGTCTATCCCGGGATATTAGCAAAACTTAAGATAAAAAATAGAGATCTAGGAAAAACTGCAAATGCTTATATATCTTTCCCAAAATCTATTTTAGGCACTTCGAGGAGATGCTGGGAATAAGTTCAAGAAATTTTCTTCTTCAGAACATGACAACTTTCTTTGAACATAACCGATCTTCTGCAGTGTGTACTGGCCATGAAAGGGAGGCATGAGGGAGACCTGTGCCCGTTACCACCCGTTCTGGACGGTTCTGAATGCTTATGAGTGGCAGGAAAGGCCCTACTTCATGGCTCATGGGCTGGGCAGGGGCCCCAAGAGGCATCATGTTGCACTGCCACTGACCTGCTGAGATGCCCATAACTCTATGGGAGCTGAGGGGGAGAGGGAGGAGTCTGAGCAAAGCTGAGTCTGAGCAAGGGAGGGGAAGGGTGTATCCCTGAGAGTTTAGTTGTTTGCCTTTTTATTTTCCCCCCCTTTTTTTTTCTCAATACCTAAATCAGTAATTTCAAAGTTTATCCTAACTAGGAATAAATTAAGTAAAATTACCTGATTGGAGACTGTTCTGCCTGCAACAATAAGTTGGGGACAGCCAGAGTAGGCATGGCTGGGGACTGGAGTAAACGTAGCAAGTTTGGGACTCCATGAGGATCCTTGGATCTGGCGTGTAGGATTTGTGGTGGACGTACTATGCCCCTTCTGCATAGGGGTACAGGGGCAAAGAGCGTGTGAACTGGCAGAAGCTGTGCAATGACCCAGTAAGCACTGCCTCACACAAGGGATGAGGGTTTTGAGATAAGATTTTGGATGACAGATCTGAGATTAGCAGCACAGCTCGGAATGATGCAGAGGCCAGTAAAACAGTTAACCTTGAAAAAAGAATCAAGACATGTGGAACATTTTTCCATGCTCCTTCACTACATATCAGCACTTAAAAAGTGTCCTGGAGGAAAATGGAGGGACATGATGAAGTGAGGCAGAAAGCTTTTCAGAGATCTTGAGTTATACCTTAGGAAATTGCAAAAGCAGGAACAAGGTGAAAGCCCAGTTAATACTCTTGCAGGATGCGGAGCAAGCTCTGGGAGACCAAAACCATTTTGGACATCATTTTATTCCTCATGTAAGGGAAAAGCCACACTGCATCATGTGGACGCTGTTCACCATCCACTTCAGGGGGAAATGAAGCCTTACATGTTCAGGGTTGTGAACCTATTAGTACCTCCAAGAATGGTGTTGATCGTTGCTTGTACTATCTTAATCATTGGCTTGTAGGCTGAAGTATAGAGAAACTTAAAACTGCTATTTCATTCTTGGCAGTGTGTTTTGCAGGGACCGGGCTTGAAGTTTGCAATAATAGTTGATATAAATATGATGCACGATATATAAACACATTGTTATCTATTAGAATAAAATATTCTCATTACAAATAAAAGAAAGCAAGAGAAAAACAAGTGTTTTAACTTCAATAAGTTTTTTAACATAGAACAGTTTTATTTAATAAACCTTTGTGACTTTTTCTTAGAAAGAAAAATATAGGCCATAGATGGAAATTCTTTCTGTTCATCTTCATAAAATTAGAGCAAACAAGCGGTGCAGTATTTTTGCCACTTTCTCTAAAAACCCAGTATTTTTATAAATCACTGCACCATTTTTCTACTACTACTTCGTATCATTTATTGTGAATGTAGTAAGGATTTTTCCAGATTTCCTGATAACAGCTATCTTAGTTCCATTCTTTAGATCAAAAAAGAATAGAAAGGATGATTCCTGATTTCTTTTCCAAGCAACGGCAAGGAGTTCCTTTCAATTAGATAGTCTTTTATTTGACGTAGATTAAATGTTCCTGTGCCTAACTGCAGGGTTTAAAATTAAAAAATGTTTTAATTGGGAAACTATGAGCAGTCTGAGAGCTTTTTAACTAATAGCTCTTAGAGGTCTTAGAGATATTAGTTCTAATAGTTTAAAAACTATTGATCAAATTACTTTAACATTGTGATTGACTTCTATAAAATGCAACCCTTGTCAGAGGAAAAGCATTGTGTTAAAGTGACTCTTAAAAAATGAAAAAGAAAGGAAAAAGATGAAAGAAAACACTAACATCAATTGCAAAAGATTTGTGAATTGTCTCTTCCCCATGGGTAACTAAAGAAGAAAAAGAGTGTTTAACACTGACCCTTCTAAAAGCTTAACTAGTAGATCTATCCTCCTTAACTGTATAGCAAAGCACACAAGGAAAAGCTTTCAAAAGGATAAGAGTGAATTAAGATTATAATTCTCATTTTCAAAAGTAAAGTCACACTATATTTTAAGTGTATTTTAAAAGTCTTCCTGCATAGTTTGGAGTAGAAATCTAAAAGCACATTCATTAGAAGTACAAATATCAATACCATTCAATGACATTTAAAATGGATTTTCAAGGGGATTTTTTGTTTGCTAGGTGCATTTGTAGCAGCACTGAGATCACAACATTCACTTTTCTGACATGCTGCATCCCAAGGTAGCGATCTGGTTCCCTTCTTAGTCAGTTGAGATAGAGGACAGTTCCACCAGTTTATCCTTGATGTGAAATAGGGTTCAGGATCTATTTTTCTGCATTGAGAATAATGGGAGTCTAAGCAGTAGAATTAGATTTGCTGTTTCTAAAGGTGCTAAGATAGATGAAAATATGAGCTAAGTAAGAGTTTAAATAAAGTCTATATGCCAGGTCTTCCTCTGTGGTGGCGTGCAGCCGGGCCCCCCGAACTCCCGGGTGGAACTAAGCTGGGGTCCTCGGGCCTTACAGCCTGCTAAGGCCTGCTGCCGCCCGCAGATGTATTCTTGATACCGGTGCGTCGTGCCACCCGCTCTAACACCTTTCCCCCTACCCCGCCAGGGAGGCCCCTCTTACCACCCCTGGGCCAGTGCCCGCTGAAGGAGGAGCGGCTGATGACATCATCCCGGCCCGGGTTCCACCTCAGGTTAGGTAGGGCGCAGTCGGGTTAGGCCGCCCGAGTAAAGGGTGTCCCAGCCTGGACACTCAACATAACAACTCTACAGGAGTCAAGGTCAACTGCCAAATTTAATCAGGAAATACACAAACTTATATAGGGAAGGTAAAGGGGTAGGAGAAAGGGAGGAGTGAAGTAAGGGATTGGGTGGATGCTAACTGCCTGACCCCCGGTGGTTGGTGGAGCTCCGTTGGTGGACGGTCAGCTGGCTGGAGCAGCCCCCACCTCTGGGAGCTCCAGCCCCCACCTTCGGGGTTCTGGAGCCTTCCACACAGGTGTGATGAGTTGCTCAGTCAGGCCAGTAGGCTGAGCTTAGCAATAATGCTCAGTAGGCCTGACTGAGCATGCTCCAGAACCCAGAGTCACATGGAGGTCAGGGGGACCCCCTGTACATCCATACAACCACAGTGAGCATCCCAAACCCGAGCCCGTACCTCCCTATATTCCTCTCCCATTTGGGTTTGTGTTATGTTTATAACTGGAGAGGCTGCTGAGTGCAGGAGGAAAAAAACACTTTTGGGGGGATGTTTTTAAAGAATATTTTGGAATTTAGAGAAACTCTTTAATAAGAATAGATTTATAAAATTAAGATCTATCAAAATCTCTGTCTTTAACAGTAACAGAGGGTTAGAATGCCTTGTGAAAGTCAATGAAAAGTCCTTTAAAATCTCACCCCCAAAATCTCATGCACACAAGTACATACATAAATCTAGCTACCTCTGTTCAACGCCTGGCAAAACAATAGCCTCATGTGGGCATGTGAACTTTCTTTTTGTTAGTCCCTCTACTGAGTGGAAACTGCTTTTAAATAAAATGTGACATTTTTCATCATAAAACATTAGCAAAACATGTTTTTCAGTACTTAAATGGATTAATTTCTGCAAAATAATTTATATTAATTTATCACTTCAATAATTAGGTGAACCACTACAGTTCAGAGTGTTATTTGATCTGCAGCTAAGCATTTGTGAGTTCTCTGATAGAGGAAGCACTTCAACTGCAGATTAATATATTTTCATATGTTGTTTACCAGCTCTTCTGTCTAGTGTACATGGTTCTCGCCCAGTAAGATTTAAGGGTTGTATCCTAAGTAGGGATAGTCAACCTACAGGAAGTTTGGCTCAGAGCAATGCAAGAACTGTGATTATATTAGGTATGTCCCTGAATGGTTGTCTTGCTTCCTGATCTGGTATCACATCATGTTTTGATAGTGCTACTTTGGGTCACGACATTTCATGACTCTACTCTCTCAACATCATGTATGCCTGGCACAATTTCAAGAAAAAAAAAATAAAGCCTTCTTTTTTGGTGGAACACAAAGCTTTCTGAAGGCCTGACACTTCTATTTTTCTTACTGGAATTGATCATTGGTAGCTACAAAATGTGTCACCGGCCTCAAACTGGAGTGAGAGCAGGCTCAAATACAAAGACCTTTCAAAGACTCTCATCAACAATTTTATATCAGACATCAAACTGTTCTCCAGCCTCTACCACTTGGTGCTGTTAAACAACTTGTGGGATTTTTTATAGCAGTAGGAGCATTAACCCCAGTGTCCTGGACAAATTCCAACACAAGTAATTACACTGTGCTAGAAAATCCCCCTGTCTTTTATTCAGGCACTGTATTTCTTACCGTTCTAGTAAAAGACTATGTGAGGTTTGCTTTGCACTGTTGAACAGATACTAAGTCTAACCGTTAGTAGCTGCATTTCAAAGATTTGTGAAGTGATTATATTACTGCAGAGAAGTGCAGAGAAGAAATACATGAATATTAGGCAATTGTAAGTAAAATACAGTAAACTTGAACTTAAGGAGCTTAAGTTTGTACAGCACTTGACTAACAGTTTTATTTCCCTGCATAACTTCTCAGGATACCAACAATATCCCTATTTCACAATATAATAAAAATATTGCATTTATAATTTTACTTTTATAGAAAATAAGATCAGCTACAACAGCTAAAGGCCTATAGAGTAGTCCAGTCCTTCCTTATGCCAGAGACTGGCACTTCAGTTGCCTGCTTTGTTTGAACTTGTACAAGGGCCTAAACTCTGCCTTTATTGCACATTTTAACACCAGCTTTTCATGTGTTTGCAGTGTGACTTGAAAATTTGGAAGCCCTGGAGGAACTAAAGTCAACATCTTAAGTTTTATGATTTTCTGTTTTTTTTTTTTTTTTTTTTTTTTTCTATAACCAGCTTTATTCTAAATACTAGAATTATTTGCCTGTGCCAGATATTCTAAGGTGATTTGTAACTGTTCTGCAGTGTTAACAAAACAAATGTGAACTTGTACCAAGTCAGTGTAGATGTACCCAATTATTTCCTGAATGCACTTCACTATATCAACAGAACACAAATGATGACATTTATTTTAACTACATACACTAACTATTTTGACTACAAAGTGGCAAAAAAAAATCATCTGCAACTTTTACTGTGTAAGAGCATTTTGACAGGAATTGCAACTAACGTGCTGATCATGTCAGAAGCATTTTTTTGAAACTTGCTTCATTCCTTATGTTCCTTCGGCAGCTCTGAGGTTCCTGCCTACTTAACTAACTGACTGAGAGACTCAAAACTTGGGTCCCAGTTTTCAGACTTGAGGCTCTAACTCTCTAGTGAGCTTAGACTTGGAGATTTCTGCTCCCTAGAAGCCTCCCAAGTCTATTCAAAACACCCGTCGGTCTCCAGGATGCCTGATGCCAGCTACGTACCCCATCCCGGGCCTGCTTGCTTCTCAGGCAGCTTAGGCCTCTTGACATTATGGCCAGTAAGGAGTTCCCTGACAGCTGACGACTTCTAGGAGCTTCCAGGAAGTTCTTCCAAACACAACATGAATTTACAATTCTCAGTGTAGAATCAGTACTGGGAAACTTCAAAGCTTCTTAGTTGCTTTATGTTTAAAGTAATTTTGTGAGTTAATTTTGGAGTATCTCAAAGACCTCTGCTATTAAGTTTGAAGTAACATGTAAGCTTTTTGAACAGTCTTGTGTTTAAGAAAAATCTTTAACCATGAGATATTATGAAAGAAACTTCCACAGAAATGTGCTGTGGTTTTCTGTAGTTGTTACCCAGTGCACTGCTGCTTTTTTGCCCGTGTTAGACTCTGAAGCCTATTTAAGGGAAGCATATGCTGCTTCCATTTAAAAGTGTGAAGTATTAGTTGTTTCTGACCACACTTGTCTAATATTCCTAGAGGCATTCTTCCTGCATCCGCATTCTGCAGGCAAAATGCCTGCAGCAGCTATCACAGGGCTTTGTTTAGTCGGCTTCAGTTGATCTCACTGATTCCATCCTGTGCTCAGGAAACGTGATGCAGAAATATGGATTTTCTGTGCATTTGACTCCTGAGGCACATCTCTACAAGCCCAGGTTAATTCTAAGTAATTTGCTATTAAACATTTTAGTACAACTTCTAATATTAAGATTTTTATTATTATGGTTATTATTACTGCTCTTATTATTGCCAAAAAAGCAGATTTAGTAAAATGCAAATGTAGTTAAATAATTCAGTGCATTCTGGCAAAATTATAAATAATTCCAGGTACTTTTCATTTCTTATTTATTTTCATTCTGCAGTCTCTTACTTCATCTACACTGAGTTAGAAGACCACATCAAACAGGTAGACCAGACCATCTGTGTACGTACCTACAACCAAAATTCGGGCTAGCATATTTTATATTATCAGTTGTGGTCTGCTGCAGAAATTTAAATTTAAAAGTACATGGTCTCTTGCAACATCATTTATCTCACAAACTGATGAAAAATGTAGGAGATTTATCTTGTTAGAATACTATTTTTGCAAATTTATCAGGTTTATCTAAATTTAACAATTTTCTTAAATGAATGTGATTCTCATGTCCGTATTGTTGACAATAAGACTTAGTACAAAAGCAAGACATTTTTATGACCTCCACAAAGGAAGTCATATTGTACAAACAGCAAATAACTTTGGGAATTACTCATGTATTAAGGAAAAATCTGCCAAGTATAAATGGAGAATGGGCAGGGGAGAGCAGGGCATTTTTATTTCTTCCATACAATTTAAAAAAAGCTTCAACTCATAATTAATTGTTTGATGAAATCTGTGCTTTAAGATGGTTATTCTACAGTCAAGGTCAACACTCATTAGAGCCTTTCCAGCAACTGAAATGTACTGGAAGGATCCACTGAGCCTCTGACTAACAGTTTCAAGCTGCTGAGTATGTCTATGCTGCCATTTTCACATATGAGAAAGAGGCTTTCATGAACTGTATTAGGAGTCTTAATAGGTTTGACATGTATAGTCTAGACCATACAAAACAAAATGAGATAGTAGATCAAGACCCAAAAGTAAACAACTCGGTGTGTACCTCCGTGAATTTCAGTGAGATTATGCTGGTTAACATTACCTGAATTCCAAAAACCTAGGGATTTTTATAGCCATGTTTGGAAGAGTAAACAAGTAAACAAAAGATAAGCATTTCAGAATATAAATATTTATTATAACTATAGGAATTAATTAGTACTTGCGTACAGAACAAAGAAGCACTAATATAAATAAAGATAAATAAGGTAATTTATATACTTTTTATAGTGTTTATTACCATCGATGTGCTCAGATAGTCTCAGATAGTGCTCAGATAGTATTTTGCATGCCTTTTACTTTGCATGCTCTTTATATCCATTTTTTTTACATATTCAAATGTTAGTTTTTCTTGATTGTTTTCCTTTATTAATCCTGACTTTTTAAAAATATCTTCTTCATGTGATAAAATCTGATAAGCTTGAAAATTTTAGTAGATAAATCTCTTATGATGAGAAATAAAATATGTGACAAATTAAAACTGAAAATAATTACTGGTGCATTTACTTAGCAGTGGGAAACATTTGTAATTTACAGTACTTTCTTTTCATCTATACTTCAGATAAATGAACAGTTAAATTTAATTTAGTTCAAACATTTAGGAAAATAACTTTTTTTACCTTGTAAAACAGACTATTAATAGTTTAAAAGTTGTATTTACATGCCTAATTATTTTTTAAATGCTATTCTGTTACAACCTGGATGTCAGTATAGAAAGAGACAGTCTGGGATGACTCTTTCACTAAAATGGTATTTGTAAGTTACTTGATTGACATGTGTTGGAGATACTACATTTATAGTATGCAGTAGGACTGTGTAGAAGAAACGAAGAAATCAGTATATTTCTAGGCAAAACAAACAGAAAGCCTTTGGGCATGTTGAGAATGCTGCCAATTACAAAATTAAATACTGGACTGGCATTTCAAATCGTTAAGCTCTGATCACTCTCTTAACAAAGAGAAAATGATACAGTGACAGCAGGTCAGGAAGCACCTCGAGGGAATTTCTGTATCAGAGGCACAAATACAGTAATGAATCATTATGACAGCATTCGAAAACAATAACACACTGAAACTTCAGGTCATTCAGTGAAGCGTTTGTTACAGGTTTGAAAACCTCATGACCGTAACATACACAGCCAGAAAATCTATACATAGACTGCTGTATAGATAAAACTATCTTTACTGCCAGATCTGTAGATTTTTTTCACTCTGCAAGTGTGGTAAACCTGAGGGGAATAACCTTCTTGTGAAAACTGAAACAAAGGTAAATGTTTTTTGATACAGACCCTCAGTCATTCTGCTTTTCTCTGAAGCAAAAATAGGTTTTCATGCCTACAGTAATAGCTTTCCTGGTGACCACAGAGTATGTATATCAGTGATATTCAGAGCAACCAAAACTCTGAGATCCTGTTCTCCTTTCTTCCATACTTCTCTATACTTGTCATACATAAAGGAGCACAAGGCCTTCCCCTCTACTGGCAATAAAAGCTGCATCTCTCCTATGTGATATGGGAAGCAAACTATCATTTTCATACAGCATTTTTGGTGCTTGACTTCATTACCTCTGCTGGGGTGGGTGGCTGCTAGCATGGGCAGAAAAAACAAGTGATGGAACAAGTTGGCTGAGCAACCTCTTTGGGAGCTGGTAGGAATGCAGAGCAGACATGGGGCTCTTCTGGGGAGTGCTCTACAGAGTGTAAAAGGCTGAAAAAGGAGTTGTGCAGCACTCTCTTTGCACAGTAGTAGTCAGGGTGGTCAGTGATACCATGAGGAGCTTTTCCGAGTTTCCCACCTCTTAGCAACAGCAGTCACTCACTGAATAGTCCAGCATAAAGGCTTGTTGGCTTGTACCTTCCCCCTTGTAATGGAAGCAGGCAAATTATGGCACCGTCCTTGCATGTGGATTTCACTCATGCCAGTGGGATAGCAAAAGACATCTCTGTAATCAAAATATAGCTCAGAGGGATGTGTAATACTCTGAAAAGATGGAATAAATACCTGCATTGTCTATTAACAACTTAAGAAGCAAACAAACTACTATTAACATTAATTTCCCTAGTGCTTCAAAGAAGCTTTCCTGTTTCTATGCCATTATCTGTGAAAAACTCATTTAAAACAGTTGCAGTACTACAGTCCAGATAAGCTATGGCATGGCCAAATGCAATGTGACAGGTGATATGCAGGTGACATGGACACAGATTTAGCTTTACATGTAGACAACTATTCCAACCACTTCTCTAATTTATTTAAACAAATATGCAGAACTTTTTAAAATGAGGGCCTTCACTTCTACAGTGAGGAAGGGGTACAAGGATTCTTCTGAACTTGTAATTTTGTTTCATAAACACTACAGTTCCCTGAGCATAGGGTTTTCCATAGACAACATTTTCTTAAGTCAGTATCAGCCCATAGAGTAAGAAGACTTCCTAACCGCAGGAAAACTAGAAGGTCAAGTCTTTTCAAAGATGTATGCTGTCCTGACAAATTCAGAATCCCAGAAGTGTTTTCAAATAAATCCGATGATTTTTGATATTTCCATTCTAGATAGCCAATCTTTCCATGAGACTGAGGATATACATTTTTTCATAAAATAACTCAATGTCTCTGCCTACTGAAAATCATTTTGTTGGAAGTGGTGGTCTCTAACAAACTCAAATTTCATAATTAAAAAAAAATGTAAAGGCATTCCTGTTGGTCTGGATTTAAATGTATATTATTCCATTATTCATTGCAAATTGCTGATAAGAAATTACTAATTTTTGAATAGCTAAATAATTAAACACAATTAAACAATATACAACATGAAGCAGTGACCAGAAGATTTTTGTGATGACTATTAGCAAAAGTTTATGATTGTTAAGATTTATTATTTATTAATCAACTATTAAAAATGACTTTGGAAATACTGTCAATAAAGTTTAAGAGTTTTTATCCAGTTTAATCTCATGAATGTAGGCTAGTATACAGTCAATATAATACTAAAATGGCCTTTATTTCATTATATGTGCTAGTTGCTTGGGCCATTCTCACTTCTGAAATGCACTTGCCTATTAATTTTGATCTATCTTGAATGTGCATATACTGCTCAGAATCCTCTTATGAAGTGTGGAAAATGGGAGTTTTTTAGTAGTGTATCTCACCAAGGATGGTCTTCTGTATACATCATTTTTGTCAAAGTATTTGAAATTCCAGCTTAATTAATGATGAAGTAGCAAATTGTCCAAGATTTGCAGCACACAGAATTACAAACTCACTCTGGTTAGTCGGTGGACCTGCTTGGTCTGAGACAATGAAATCCGATCTCACTTCTCAGAAAGTTGAATAACAGCATTGTTGGCACATTTAATATAATACGGGAAGAAGGCAAACTAATACTTTATGATTTTTGCTCAAACTCCCTCAAATTACAACAGATAGCTGAAAGACTTTTTTTGCTCTATTTGTCATTATTCATATCATCTCAGTCCAACAGCCATGTGGCTCTGTCTCATGGCAAGATGGTAGCTGGCTAATGAGGAGGTTAAAACCCTTCAGAGATCCGTGCCAACACATGCTAAGCTGAAGGCCAGACACTGTAATTGATACTATTGTGTATCCTACAGCACATTGATCCTTCTCATTATTTCCTAGCATTGTCTTAGAAAATTGGATATGATTACCCAAGGATTTGTAGTACAAAATAAAACAGACCTGGAAAGGTTCTTGAAAGGTCGCGTAATCAAATTTCCTGCCCAAGGACAGATTCACCTGTACCTAACATATTTCACCTGATACATTTTACCTTTTTTTTTTTTTTTTTTTTTTTTTTTTTTTTTTTTTTTTTTTTTTTTGTCTATTTGTTTTTATTATCAGTGGTATGTTTTCTAATCTCTCAATTTACTATACTTATATACAGCAGTATATATGATTCAAAATACTAAAATACATGAGCACTAACATTCAGTCCAATTTATATGAGTTAAAATAATTCTCAGTTTATAAGATATGTTTAAAGGTTCACACTAATTTTAAAAAAATTGCTTTAGCTATTACCTGGATCTTCAGAAAGGAACTATTCCTAAGTACTGATTTATCCCACCTTTGATATTGTATGTATGTGCAATATATTGTATACTCATTTCCCATATATGCCTGAACAGCTATATAGCAAATTCTTAAGCAAAAGCTTCAAAATACTAAGATCATTGCAAAAAAGAAGAGACATTAACCCTGAAGCAAACAATAAAGAACAATGCAAAATTTTGAGGAAATTAATAAAAAGACTTGAATAATTTGACAGGGTTTTCTAATCTTAGCATAGCAAAAAAGAATTTTGGAACCTCTATCGAGTCATTAATATAAAACAAGAAATTCCTTGTTCCCTGAAGTTATGCATGTACATTGCACTTGCAGAATCATTTTGAAATTTGCTGTATTTTAATGCTTTTTTCCACCCTTTTTACATTTTCTGTTATAAATCAAAATGGCAGAAAAATCTTTCTTCTCACTTAAAGACTTCTTATGCTGAGATACTCATGTAAGCCTTAACTCAGGAAAAAAAAATCATTAAAATCATTTGAAGTAGGGACCAACTCCTTTATCAGTTCTTACTTTGATTGATTACTCAGGGCTAATTGCAGATGGTGTTACCAAAATAAGCAAATAAATAAAAAATATGATGCAAATATTCTTGCATTTATTGATGTGTGCAGTAGAAAGCATGACTGAACTTCACTACAAATAGCAGCATTTAAACTTTCCTTTTCCTGTTTATTTATATTTTTTGCCTATTCATTAATATGACTATTCATTTAGCATTTCTTGACACATGACTTCAATGATTAGGTATGGATGTAGATACTATATCAAGTAAACAAGGTGGATACGTGAAGCAGATATAATTCTGCTAAGGACACACAGGGTTTTCTTTTTGTTTTGTCACATCTGAGATTAACCCCAGATTTTTCGTCCATTAAAAAACTTCCTCTGCTGCTGCTGTGCTTTCTTTTAATTCAGTGGTTGTTATAACTTCTCATCTTAACAAAGAGGAGCTATGTGTGAGGCAGGTGTTAAGACATGAAACTGCAGTTCAAAGGCAAATTTCTCAATACGAATCCCATGGCACCATGGCAACACTTAAAACATTTTGTTCTACCAAAGAGAACACAATAAAATGAAAGACACAGAATAGTGTAATGCTGTTAAACAAAGCCCTGAGTTTTTTTGTTGGTTTGTTTGTTTGTGTGTTTCTCACGAGAGTCTTAATTCTCCTTTGGTTGGGGGAATTGACAGTTACAAAAATAGTCAAGGACAGGAAGAACTGGCACAGAACACTCATCAGGGAAATATAACTGTATTTGTACTCCTCTTGGCAATACCCAATAAGAAGTGAAAAAATAATGCATTCCAAGCATTTATTTATTGTGGTGTTTCCAGAGGTAGTGGATAAATCAGTCAGCATAGCACATCAATAAAGGATAGAAATCATTAAGGTGTGATTGTAATCAGAAAGAGGACTGTGAAAACGCTATGCGGTACTTGACACTGGCTCATTCACAGTAAACATCCCTATCATCGAATTTGCTTCTGCATAAAGCGTCTAACTGTTGCACCAAATCTGGAATTTCACCTTGTTTTTTGTATTATTATTATTTACAACCTGAAAAAAAAGTTTGCCACTTAGGTGAAGATGTGGTACAAATGGATTCCCACTTCCTCTTCTATATCTGTATCTATAATACAGTAGGATAGCTGAGTATAGATATAATTACATAGTTCATCTCTCTGGAGAAAACTACATATTCTATGGCCAAGAAAATAAACTAATTTCTATGTAAATTTTGGTATAGATCCATATATGCTTACGTATACCATATAAACTGTAAAAGAAATATCAGAATGATAAGCTTGATCTATGTTCCTTACATCAGTACAACAGTTTTACAAACACAGCTATTGAACAAAGCAGTAGCAGATATTGTACCTAACAAATTTACCAAGTGAAAAATATCATTTCAGTTTTGTGATGATATCTTCTCAGCATATAGTACTTCATTTTGGATAATTTCAAACACTTTGCTACATTCCAAATAGAAAAATAGTTCAATATTCAATATTCATAAGTGTGAAGACATTTTTTCACTTTAAATTGAATTTATCTTGATTGTGCAAGTTTGGCGCAGTCTGTAAGCATACTTGCTGGTAAAGTAAAAAAAAACAAAAAAACAAAAAAACGAAGACTACACATCTTTAAATTTTGGAATATAAGTAAAACATATTTTCTTCTTTTTTTAAGAAAATAAAAATTGAATCAGAGAAATTTTTTTTCTGTTGCTAGAGAAAACTGCTGAATATTAGAGGAAGTCTTCTAAAATACCAGAAGTGCATTTACTAATGAGACTTCCTTTTCTATTTCATTATTCTCAATTTCATAATACACCTCAATGTACCTTTTTAAGGTCACAGGAAGTATGATTAAACTACTCTTTTTTTCTCAGATATTCAAGATATTACATTATGAGTCATTTTAACCTAACAATTTTATGAATCTAAGTAACCATTGCTAACTATAAATATCCATTTTATGAATCATTTTGACCTAAGTTATGGGTGTTACAGTTAGTAATGAAACATAGTGTAAACTTTATTAAAAAATATATATATGTATGTGTTGTAGGTTATAAAATCTTTCCACATATCAAACTGCAACTATTTCTGTTTTTTACAGTAACTTCCAGTTCATGAACGAATATTTTCCCACTCAATTCATACTTACAAAGCAATGACCAGAAATGCCATTAGTCGTGTACCTTCCTGACGCAAAATAAATGATTTCACCTAAGACAATTCCTTTCTTTACTGTAAGATAAATATTTACATGCCATTAAAAAAAAAAAAAAAAAAAAAAGGAAAAGTTACAGTAGTTAAAAATGATTTCTTATTCAGCCTGTTAGGATATGAACCTCAGTGCCATAACATTACTGGACATCTCTGTATGAAAAGAAAACAAAAAATGTACATGGAAATCCTGAACAAGATCTGTTCTATATTTTTTGTATAATTCTATATAAGTTGTATCGGTGCTGGATCTCTAGTTTTATAGAAGATGATTAGACTTTTCATTTTAATGAGAAGAACCAAATAATCAAAGATTCACCTGAACCTGTCACTATATGAAACTAAAGATGAAGCATAGGATGACTTTTGAATCAATTGAGTCAAACCGAGAG
Organism: Crypturellus tataupa; assembly: GCA_034781795.1. Classification (NCBI taxonomy): domain Eukaryota; kingdom Metazoa; phylum Chordata; class Aves; order Tinamiformes; family Tinamidae; genus Crypturellus; species Crypturellus tataupa. Next base: position 563,525 of record JAWLRI010000202.1, on the reverse strand, counting down.
AAAGATTATGAAACAGAATTGAGTAATTATGCAGAAAAAAAATTAAATTGTTTTTTGGAAATTTTCTAGAAGGTTTGTCATTGTCATTGAATTAGAAAGCCCTCTTTCTTTGGAAATGATAGTAATACCCAGCAAATCAAGAGTCATCTTCATCTGAAATGAAAAATTTCCTCCCTCCTAGTGCTTCCTTGTGTGTCTTTCAGTGTAAAATATAACAGTGATTGAGCATTATGTTCAACTGCTCACTTGCAAATACATATTAGAAGACACATTAGAGCAGCTAGTCTGAGCTGAATCTTCGTTAGGATCATGCACCAACGTATTCAAGTTCTTTGGACTTACAGATAAGGCAAGTTCATCCTTAGGTTCATCTTAAGTCTACTATAACATTCTGAAAAGGGAAATATGTGCTTTGAAAGGTCTGTTACAAAAAATAGGAAGGCAAAAAAGAAACAAAAAAGGACTTCTTTAAGCTTTTTCAAAGGGAATAACTGTCTTAGATAAGCACAAATGATGTAAAAAATTGAAGACAAACTTTCACGTTCTTCTTGTCAAAAAATCTTAACACTCACTGAATACCGAAGGCATGTTGAAGTCATATCCTGCTTTAGCCTTCTCAGATTTTACCTTTCTCAGATATCAATGGTAAGTAGCCTTTGCTGGGAAAATATATCTAGATATCATTGCAAACAATCCATTGGAGATATCTACGTCACAAGCCAGTGACTATCAAAAGTGAAAAAGTTGTTAAGCTCTATTAAGTATAGATAGAATACTATGGAATAATATTATAATACTATTATGATTATTGATGGTAATTTATTCTCTGAATTATAAATAAAATTATGGTTTTTATTCACATGAATTCCAGAAAAGCAAAAGAAGCACAGGAGATGGATGTAAATGGGGAGAGTGCTTATGTAGAATGCAGAATGCAGAATATATTTGGTCTTGGTTCTTTGAGTCATCTTAGCAGAGCAGAAGCAAGCGTAGATTGAAATGTCTGCATTTATCAAAGAGAACAACAAATGGTTGCAAATGCACCAAACCCTGCCAAGTGCAGCCAGGAGTGGAGATCTCCTTCCAAAGCCAGTGTGGAAGCCATGGGAAAGAGCCTGGGTTATCATTCTGCAGGTGCCAGCTGCTTGCTCTGCAGTGCGGCTACCTTATTGTTCATCCTGAGAATTCAAATCCAATGCTAGCTAAATCCAGTATCTTTGGCAAGTTACGATGGAAAACCAATTCAAAACAGAATGAAAAACAAATGCTTGGTTCTGTTCTGGGGTATACTTGAGCTTAATCATCTCTCACACACTGGGCATGACTTCTTCCTGCATCTCGAGTGTTTTCTATGTAAGATCAGTTCTGTCAATTGAAACTACCATGCAATTATAGGTCACCTTCTCAGTCTCTGCACTCAGCTATAGTTTCTTTAGCTAAAGCTGACAGTTTAATAAACATTTTATTTGCTGCATCATAGTTGTTTGTTGCTGATTCTCAGTTTATTATCTACCATGCAGATTGCAATCAGGAAGTTCCACGTGTAGTGAGAGGATTGGCACTCCTCTGACCCGTGCTGTGGCAGGGCTCAGAGAGCTCAGGGTGCAGCATGAGAACTGCCCTTGCAAATGGCATCACCTCTGCACAGCAAGAGCAGACACGGGTGCAGTTGCTGTAGAAACTATGGGACAGCTGTTGCAGATTGTCTGTTATTCTCTGCTAACTTGCTCAGTTATCACAGCTATTCACACTGTTGTGCCACAGTTCTCTGTCTGCAAAATGTATTTAACACTATTTGTTTGCCTCATGGAATTTCTGTAAAGGTAAACACTAAAAAACACTGAAAGTATTACAGATACATTTAAAAACAGAATCTACGACAGGATCTGAGCCCAGCTAACTGCTTGTTAGCAAAGATTTGCTAGCAAATCTTTCACTGGCATGGAACTCTTACTACAAGGAAAACTCCATCTAGCAATTTGTGGTGTCTCCATTAATAAATAACCAGGCCAGTGACTATTCTTTGCCCTTGAGATCCCAGTAGCACAGCACATACAGCACATCTGTATCTCTAAATTCTCTTACTCCACAGAGCAGGGCAGATCTGTCCAAGCTGTCCCTTGCACTTGCTCTAGGTTGTCTAGAGCGTTCCATCTGACCACTGGGGCCATACCAACAATTTAGCAGTACAACCAATTCCTTTTCAGGAACTGTACCCTTCTCCCGTTCAGTTTATTCATTTAGATATAGCCTCTCTTTATGCGTTATTTGTATTTGTTGACTTATGTCACAATGCCTTAGCATTTCATGTCATGAAAGAGCCTAGATGACTGGGAATTACAGCTGGTTTGTTGTTTTTTTGTTTGTTTGTTTTTGACAAGACAAATAGAAGGGTGTGTGTGGAAACAACAGCATTTTATACACGCACACATTTTTCATGGAAGACACAGCAGATAAAATACAGAGTTTGTACATAACAGGGTATAAATGAGACTGTGGAATAAATAAGCATTCTCTTATGGCATTCTCTTGTGGTATTTTCTTATGGATCAAACGTCACTCCTTAATTTCATATTGCAAGTAGTTTCCATTGACCACTGGTCTTCTTTTTGCTTTATAATGAAAATAACGTGCAAAAGTTATTTTTCTTCAAGGAAATATAAAGGAATTGCAAACTTCAAAACCTGTCCTGGAGTGAAAGTGTTTTATGACCTAGTAGATATAATGACAGTCTTTTAAAAACGTCATCGGATGAGTCACAATAGGTTTTAAGAGTTAATATACCTGTGTTTAGAATCCTTCACTGGAATAGTCAGTCTGTAACTATCCTCAGATTTAAGAAGCCGAATGATCCAAGCCCAGAGAGCAATGAAATCAAATGGAGAATAAATCATGCACGTATAGAAATAACACGGTTAGCAAAAAATACCCGCAAATAACAAAATGCATTCCAAATGTCTACATTTACATAGGGAAATACAGAAGGATAAAGAAAAAAAAAATAAATACTAGGATTATTGCAAATCGGTTTCCAAGAAAAATGTGAGAATACCTTTAAATATATACAGAAGTATGGATCTGGTGCGTGTAGGTTAAGGCTTTTCTTATTTTTTGAGTAAAAGGGGAGCACAGATAAAAACCTGATTTTAACTAAGGTGAGATGATAGTTTGAGAGAGCATTCATCCAAATTCATAATCATCACATAAAATATTCATAGAAAACAATGTGGACTCAGTGAAAAAGAATATTTTTTAATGTTTAATTAATTAAACTCCTGTGGCATTGTAATTTGTATTGAGAGTTGAAATAGATAATCTTAATTTCCCAGGAGACTGAGATGATCAGAATCTAAATGAAACATGCAAGTTTCAAGTAAGGTTTCTTTTAATAATTGCTTGGTATAAAGTACCAAACTGGAGCCTCACATAGGTTTTTGCAAAGTCTGTGGCAGTAGTAAAACTCACTAAATTCTGAAGGTTTTCAGTGATAGGCAGTTCTTCAAAGAGTAAACCTTCCATGACCTGAAAGCTCTCAGAAAAGTTCCCTATAACAAACTAGACAGTTTTTGAGGGAGTCCCTAGCAGTGAAATGTGGTTAAAAGAGGTCACCTTCATAATATGAAAATTGTCAAAATTGAAAATCAATTTCAGCAGCAAGAAGGTCTTCAAAAATTCACTGCACTTATTAAATCTTTGAATAGAAATTCCTCTCCCTTTTGCAACAACCACTCACCATCTCAGTGATAACGAATGTTTGCAAAGTAATGAGGAATGCTTTCCCCAAGGCATAAGAATCTTTTCTCAGTGACTATTTATATGTGCTGTGAATTTTCAAATAAATCTTGGGTCAGAGTATATTTATATACCTGGAAATACCTGAAAACCAGGTATTAAGATTGCCTGCTTGTTTATATTACTGCAATACCAGATTAACTTAATTTGCCTAATACTGCTCCCAGATTTATAGCAGTCCATATCAAAAAAGAATGAGAATCTTTTGTCGACACTTTTTGCTATGCCTTGGACAATATTTCCTTCTATTGTGATTTCTGTGAAGCAGAGCTCTGATTGTGGATACCATTCTTTCTAGGAAAAAAAAAAAAAAAAAAAAACTTAGCCAGAATACTGAATATTCAACTGATCTCTCCTGGCCCGACTACATGTTGGAGTCAAATACATGTAGGAGAAAAAGGTTAAGCACCTCTTTATTCTCCCTTTAGCTTGACATGCAACAGAAATAAGTTCTTTGAAGTCAACAAAGATAATACACTGCTATAGCTTTGCTTACACAAAATCTGGAATTTGTATACTGTCACGAAGGAAAAAAGAACACATCTTTGATGAACATTCTAAAAACACAAATGTGAAGTTCCTTCTGGATTTGGCCACAATTTCAAAACAAACGAACAAAAAGTGCAGATGCCATTTCTACCCAAACAATATTCTCTAATCTAAAGGAATAATTTTGAAGCTCACAAAGAGCAAGAAATTATCAGATAGTATATACCCATGGATTCTAAAGGCCTAAATCATTTATCTCAACTTCAGCATGTAATATATCACATAAAATGGCCTTCATATTTCAGACCTGTAGGGTAACAAATATAATAGTGCTACAAGGCAAACACTGAGGCTTTCCTTACGGTAAATTGTCATCCTCGCTTTACAAGTGTCTGGAGGGAGGAACATAACATGTATACAGTACATCTGCATTTTGGTGCAAGGGTAGTCCTTTGGCCAATAGATGATGGATGATATAAATCAAAGAAAATTTCAACTGGTGTAGAGTTTACATGTTGAAGGAAAAAGGGAGTTATAGCATGGATTTTCAATGTTGTGTAAAATGCCAGCTCAGCCAGAAAACTCAACTGCGCATAGTGTTATAGTATTGCAGGAAAACTAGTTATTAAATTGACAAAGACAAGGTTTTCTATAAAGAAAATGCTTAATATATATTAAAAACAAACTAACAAAATATACCTAATATCATCAATAAGAAAGAGTATTGAAAGGAAAAGTTTCAGGTACAGGTAGAGAATTCATCTCAGATGATGTTCTCCCATTAAACATCTCCCTTTACTCCCATGCTTGGCCTTATTCTTGACTATTTGTAAAATTGTGTAGTATTGTTAAGTTACACACAATTCTGTTCGGGTATATGCTGATATAATTCCTTTTTTTTTTTATTATTCATTAATTGAATAATGACATTTACAGAAAAGAATGATTAAGACTTTCAACTCAAAATAATTCTTAGATGTCTGAAATAATAGCCTAAGGAGCCAAATACTAAATTAGCTTCAAGAATCATTTAAGAAGTGTCAAGCTCCTTTTACATTCTCCTATGAAAAAAGTAAAGATAAAATAACCGTTAGATAGTTACTCATGCCAAAGTCCTTGCTACCATAATAATTACAGGCATATTTTCTTTCACCCTCCATATAATTTATTTTTTCAATAAAATTTCTTTGAATTAGTAGATATGAAGCAAGCCAAAGAGTACAAGGTTGTTCCGAATGGGAATTCAATTTAAAGAGAATTCAAAAAAGTACAGGCTAGAAGAAATCAAATGTCAATGGATGAAGAGAATAAGAAAATCTTATGCACTATGAAAACAAGCTTGACTATCTTGCTAGTAATAAACAGGTAGTTGTATATATACTGTTGCCACCTACATAATCACATGTTTATGATACAAATCACATGATACATGTAGTATATTCATATTAAAATTTTATAGTAAGTCTTTTCTAGTGTAATCAAAATGATTTAATGCATGACCAGATAATCAACTGTATGAAATCTTTCCCACTAACTTTGCCTACAAAGTAATGGAGATGAATACCTTATTTTAGTGTCATATTTTTAAATTCAGGTTGCTAAGACACACATAAAAGGTATATTTAACTATTTCAAATATACTGGTGTATATTTGTATGTAAGTATGCTCATGTGCTGCTTGTTAAATAATTAAACTAATAGCATTAGATGCAGTATAAAATTTAAATTCTAAAGAAATTAAATGAGAATATAACACAAAATTTAGGGTTATGTACTTTCTTTTCCTGTAATGTACACTATTCTGTAAAACACTTTCACTTTGCCCTTTTTAAGTCTGAGTATACTTTCTGAAAGATTCTAGCTTGTTATGCATTAAAAAGAGTAAGCATACCATTGTCTTGTGATACTTGTGATACTACACTTGTGATGATACTTACTTCATGAGTGACAGAGCCATTTCATCTCCCAGGTAAATTTTGCAATTTTACAGTTGTTTCAAAAATTGTCTTTTATGAATAGCACATGTAATTAATATGACAAAATTTAGGGACTCTTGCATGGACTAAGAAATTAACTCTTTCGATCAATTACCTGGTCCTGCCAAAATTTTTGTCATTGAATTGATGGTCACTATCAGAATCTTTGCAAATTTTCTCGGGTTTGTGAGAGACAAACAGGGTGAGGAAGTTGACAGTCTTTCATGAATATGCAAAGCTTAAAAACCTTACATGATTAAGCAAAATCTGGAAATATTATAAATCTCTCTGTGTTTTCTCACTTCTTACTTTTTTTTCTGACTCTCACTGTCTTTGCCATCCAGTCTAATTTTAGCTGGTAGCAAACAATGCTAGATACATCAGATAATTTAGATGAGATCTTTTAACGTACAACAGTTTAACCCAGGGCCCTTACATAATTCTGGCAGGGCTTTAAAAATGTTTCTTCAGCTATGTGCAGCACACTGCATCTCTGCTGCTTCTTTCCCAGCACTCTTCCAATATTCTGGTATTTTTCTAATTAATTGCTAGTTAATTATAATTTAATCAGTAATTCTATTAATATTTCAAATAATTTCTCATATTTCCCTTTTGAGGTGCCATTAACTTTTCCCATGTTTGTTAACAGAGACAAGACAAGTATCTGATGTCATGTGCGCAGTAATTCTGCGGTCATTCCTATATGGCATTAGTTATTTTCAAAGAAGCAAGGGAGAAAATGTTAAATCGGTATGATCTTTCTGATGCCCCAGATGATAGTCTTAATGTACTTTCAGACTTTTCAGAAAATATTCTCTTTTCATTCACAGTCATTGACAAAGATCCCTGGAGAAGGCTCTCTCTATCTAATAAAAAGAAAAAAAAAGTTTAGTAAAACCATGCATACATGGAAGTCATTTGGAGAGTTCCTTTAAACCTGTCAATTGCAGTATAAAATGCCAAATGCTATACAAGTTACACAGTTGTTTAGCTCTTAATAGCTTTTAGAGAAGATAAAATTATTCTTTAATTAGAATTTGTGACAAAAAAAAAAAAAATTTACAACAGAAAATATCTCAAACAGAAGTAGGGGGAATTAAGGAATCTTTGTGTAGACTCATTAAAAAAAAGGAAATCAAATTAAATGATTTCCCAAGTATACTGAAATATAGATCTATATAACAGGATCACTGGAGAATACTAATAGTTTGGGTCCTAATCAATAGGTGGTGCTGGTTTCTAATTGATTTATTAATCTAATTCTTGTGAAATCAGTTTTAATCTACTTGAGATTTGATTTAATTGCATGAATTGTATGATTAATTATGTCAGGGTACTTGGAGCCTTGGACAGGCTTTTGTAATAATTTACATTAATTAAAATCTAAAAATATTAAACATTTTAGGAAGTCATAATGAGAAGGAACAATTCTTGCAATTTACTGGAAAAGTGATATGGGATATGCTCTAGGATATGCATTATTTAAGACATATTTTTCTAGTTCAAAGACATGGATAAAGTCTGGGTTATCATGAAAAAACTATGAAATGCTAGTTGTAGAATGGCTGTTGCTTCTTAACCCCACAGTTGTTGAATTTAACCCAATGCCTTCATAAGCTTATGCCTGTTTGCTTCAGCTTCCGTGTATTCATCGTTCCTCCAGGCATATTATAGTACTTTAAGTGCCCTTTGCCAAACTAAACAGAAAATCTAATTAGTAATAAAACAATGTCCACTGGTAGGTCTATAGTATGAAATTTGTATGTACTACTATAGTATGAAATAATGTAACAGTGTTCGTGATATCAAGAAATGGAGCCTTTTGAGGACACTGTGGGGCACAGAGTAGCCACCTACATGGTTCTGTCTACTAAATCAGGCAACTCGTGAACCATCAGAATCACCCTGTTATGGAGAAGGAAAACCACTCAAGAAAACTGCTCAAGATTAAAAAATTAAACATGAGCCTTCAGCATCCCTGCCTTTTTCCTTCTGCTCTCATACCACATCTGTGATCTCTTCAGGGAAACCAGAAATGTTTGTCGGTCTGTTTCTCACTTCCATTCTTTATCTGTGAACTCTTTCTGACAGCCAGATGAGACTGCTTGTATAATCTCTTCCCACCTGAATCAAATGAACTAACCAGACTTTTCAATTATTTCGTAATTTCCAGCCCAGTGAAACCTCATTTTTAATGAATATCAAGTTTGCATCAATCCACAGAAAACGTATTTTACTTTTTTTTAAAACACTTACTCCTTTACATATGCAGTGCAAAAATCCACAAATAAACACTAAAAATACTTTTTAAAATTTTGACTAAGAATACAATATTTTTTTTTTCTCCTGCCCTGTAAAATCTCTGTATACTGCTTACTTGAAGTACCAATGCTCCTACAGTTTAATCCCTTGAATCCTAGGAACAGTATACATTCAGTAAAAATAAACTTAATCTCCTATCAAGATTTCCTGTCATGCACACTCATTCACTCAATTATTTTTCCTGTTAACCTTTTGCAAGTTTTTGACTCATATCTTTTATCTTTTTATTTTTAAGGAAAACTACTGCGACCCAATGTGAGTCCCCATTTTTTGCCTATTCTTGCCTTCATTTATGAGATTATCTTTGTCCAACATGCCCCTCCTACAAATCTCTTTGATTCAAATTACAGGTCATGCCTGGCAGTGAAATTGTTCTTCCAGTAATCTGCTCCAATATCATAATATACATGAATGTAATATGTAGAGTTAGTGTAGGACGATGACACATTCCTCTCGTACCACGCTCAGAAAAGCTCAAAGTCACTGGATTCTCTAAAAGAAACTATCAAGAAATTAATACAGCAGTAAATAAAGAATTCAGATTTTCCAATTCAGTTACCTACTGTTTTCCATGGTCTTCTCTTTGAAATCCTACCTTACCTTTGTTTCTATGATGCATTTTTTTCTTACCTATTTTTGAGCATCTTTCTCATCCTGTCTCCCCTCACACTAGAGGCTTACAGGATTCCATCCAGAATATCTTCATTTAATTTGGCAGCATTCTTCACTTTACTTCTGTATAATGTCATTTGCAAAGACAAATAAATACGTCTATCTTTTCCTCTAAAATCTGCCTCCCCCTTCTTCAATTGATCGCAACATTATCTGAAGTATGGCCTGATATACTTAACTAGGTATTAGCTCAGGCTTGGGTCCTTCTCTAGATTCTCATATCCTGACTATTCAAAGAAGTCAGCCACACTCTTTTGCATAATGGCTCACATCTTTCCTATGGACCTATACAGCCTTTTATACCATCTCTTATCTTGATTACTTAAAATGTTCTTTCTACTTATTATTCATCAAATGCAATCATGCCTTTCTGATAGTAAGCCAAAAAGCTAATGTAAAGATATTCTGCAACTTTGTCACTTCAACTTTATAACCTTTATAAATTGTTCTATTGGCTGCTTTTTTGACAGCAGGCAAAAAAATCAATCAAACAAACAAACAAAAAACCACATCTTCCACAAATAAGATTCTCCCAGACTTTCCCAGACTCTCTGCCAGTTCTTTATTATTTGTTATGAAGAGATTGATTCCTCTCTACAACCAGCAACTGAAGCTGGCTTCACGAGGTTTTATTTATTTTTATTTATTTTTTTAACAATGATAATGGTTTTGAGAGAAACTACCAGAGTTCCAAAAGGAAGTGGGAATTTATCATAACCTACTTTGCTGATGTTTTAACAAATGATTCCTCTGAGCACTTTCCAGCACATCACTGTCATAGACTAGTTCAGTAATGGGTTTGACTCTTCATTCTGACTAATTCAGTTTTCATGAAATGGGAATTAAGTCATAAGAAATACTCAGGCTCTTTGATAAGTAAAAATAGTTTAATCTTCACCTACTTTTAAATCAACTGCAGCAGAACATGACCTACAAGATAATGTTTGCTGAAAAATGCTTCAATTTTCTAAATATACTCTGTGAAATGGAAATTCTTCCTTCCTACTGCCATGTAAGAGAAAGAGTTCCTTGAGGGATTGCTCTATTTTTTTTTCCTTATCCATTAGATCTTTTATATTAATATTATGCATTTAATCACTTACTTATAGAAATAATTCTGCTATCCTTTTCCCTTTTCAGAGTTATTAAGCTAGAATAAGAACCAATAATTTCCTTCATCCAAATATGGAAGGTAGTTCACCATGAAAATATTCCTCTGCTGAAAGTACTCTTCCCTTTTGAGGTTTAAGCAATCAACAAACCATAGTATCTGTCTATCAAATGATAACAAAAAAAGGAAAGAAAATTAATTCTGGCATCAAATTTACCACACATACAGAGTTTAAGCTTTTAGAGCACCTGTCATCATGAACAGTGGACCTGTCTGACATATGCTTTTATGATTACAAATATCAAATAACAAAAATTGGTTTAACAAAGATGTATGACAGGATTAGAGAAAAAAATTATCTGATTTTCTATTCTAGAAATGAAGATAGAGTCATTGATATCCTGCTCATGTTAAACTCTGTAAAATATTGTCAGATAATCTGAATGAATCATTTCTCCCTAACTAGATATTACTTACTCTGTGAAAAATATGCAAAAAAATAGCTATTCTTTTACACATATTGATATATGCTACTGACAAAGCAGAGAGTGAGACATCTAAAAGCCTATCCAAACAGTGACTGAATTCTCTAGCTCCTGAAGACAGTAATAAAAGCTGTGTTGTTTGAAATGGGAAAAAGCAGTGCATGGACTGCTTTTCAAAACATTATCTTTAGTTTTTAAAGGTTATCACCCTAGTAAGTATTCCAAGTCTTATGGTTGACAAGTAGGCACAAGTTGGAGAAAAAATGTAATTTCTGTAACTGCTAAAAAAAAAGATCTTTAGCTTTTTAGGAAGAACAAGTTATTTATACAAGATATTTATAAATATTTATGAATCTTAATGGATTTAACTGGAATATACTCTTCTCAAAACTGTAAAATCACTGTAAAAATACAGACACCTAGCAATGAAGTAGAAGAAGAAAGATAGGCAAAGACAAGACAGGAATATATTTACCATTTGTCCAAAATATTATTGGATAAAGAAAATACAAATTAAAATTAAGCAGTTTCATGGAATATATGAAACGTTTTTGTCACCTGGCTTATTTTATGACACCTTTTCTCTGAATTTTGTAGTTTCCTAGATACTTAGAACCTCTTTGAAGAATTAGAATTCTTCTTAGAATTGGAGTTCACCAGACATCTGAAGGTGCGACATATGATACTGAAGACATATCATTTGTCTTGGAGGAATATGATGAGGAATATGAAGTATTGTCAGAAACTTGCATGAAGAATAAAAGAGAAGTGAATCATCAGTGCATACAATAAACACTATCACTATTACCAGCCTTGTGCAGAAGGGAGAGGTTTCTATCCTAAATTTGAAAAACAAAACAAAACAAAACAAAACAAAAAAAAAACCAATGGAGCAGCAGCAGTGAGGACTAAAAGGAAAAATAAAAACGATTTCTTCTTTTTCACGCATTTAGCTAGAAACATCTTGATTCTTTCTTGTTTCTTGCTAAAAGTATACAGGCTCAGTATTCATAGTTTATAAATCTAGTAATTTGGGATGTTTCAAAAGAGCAACAAAATCACTAGTTACTGTCTAATATTTTGATAGTGTGATAGTTCTTGTTTATTGTCTTACGGCAATTGATAACTTTTTTCTTATGTCTCTGAACTACTCAGGTAAACTAATGAAAGGAGTCTACTCTTCTTAAATGTGATGTTTATTTATGAAGATTTCTGGAGAAAAAAAATAAGCAATATTTTCAAACTTTCCATCACAAGCCTCCATTTTTTTATCACGTATTTTTAACATATGTACTGATAACATTTTACTATTTTTGTATAAAGTACACTAATAACACTTGGGATCCCACCTGGGTTTGTTATCTCAAAATGGTCATAATATAATAAAAATCATAAGAAATACCTAGAAGTTCTTGCAGCTGTACTCAGATGATCTGAAGTGAACAGCTGCATTTTATGAATGGAGACAGCCAGGGACATTGCTTCTGAAGGTTACTGAAAAACAGTTTATAGGGCATAAAAGTTATACATCAAAGAATGTATCTCCTAAGAAATACTAGAATTGATTATTTACGTGGAACTTAAGACTTCTGGACATATTCCTTGCTGTCCAAGTAGGTAAATGGCAATAGTAGAAAAAGACGCGGAGAAAGTCTTTTTCCATAAATTCTAAAAAAAACTTTTTGAGGTTGCAAAGAAGCTGATTTGGAGGTTCTTGGAAGAGAAGCAGTGTTGATCATATGTCATATCTTTCCCAGGGTTTCAAACCAGAATTGTCAAAGAAAGATTCTATGTATGTCCATTGCTTTTCAATAGTTTCATATATATCATGAAAACCATTTCCAGTTCCTTTTATATGTATGAATATTAGTAGGATCTTAGGATAATTCAAGTGAGAAGGGACTTCAGGAGCTCTATAGTCCAACCTTCTGCTCAAAGCAAATTCTGCTGTTGGATCAGACCCGGTTGCTCAAGGCTTTAGAAACTGGATTCATGAAAACTCTAAGGACAGAGCCTGCCATTCCTGGGCAGTCTGTCCTACTGCTTGACTGTCTTTGTGATGTAAAAAAGTTTCTTTTTATGTCCAATAAGAACCACTATTGTTTCAGTTTATGCCTACTGTCTCTCAACCTCTTCCCGTGTACTATTATGAACATGTTGACTCCATCTTCTTAATAGCGTCTTGAAGGTATTGGACAGATGCTTTTAGGTTGTGTGGGCTCCCTTGCAGGAAATAAAAAATGTTCACCTAAACCCCTCTAAGATTAAACCCTGGTGTGCTACTGTAGTTAGTTTGTTCTGGGTTCTGCTCCTTTCTATCAGTGTGGATAAGGTCCCATACCTTGTATGATTCTTTTAATATCTTCTGATTCTTTTAATACTACCCTAGAAAGATTTATGCTCTCACTATCTGCCTCCATGCCATGCACCAGGACATGTAATCCTCTGTGTTGTTAGGTTACAAAAACACCCTTTAAGCAAGCTGCAATACAACACTTCTACAGCAAACACTTTTCAGTGAAAACACATGCACATAAAATTATGTGCCTAGAAGCCAATTATATAAATAAATAAATATTCCTTTAAAAAGCAAGCTTTGGTTTGACTAAAGGAACCTACTTTTTTTTTACCGACCAGTCTTGGATCATTTTAGGTTCTCCAAAAGGAATTGCTAAGAGCTGTTTGAGCCTTAATTGCCACCTATCTGAGCCAACGTATTTTACAACAGAGACTTTTTGTGCAAATATTTTATCAAGTACTTCTTTTGGGGCCTAAAGGGCTATATGATGATGTTTTCATTATCTCATGCATTAGGATTTAAAATCTCCATAACAGTTCAGTATATCATATTCAGTGAACAGGAACTGAATGAAGACAGTATGTGTCATTATCAGCATGTAAGTGAATTCAGAAATTTTCATGAACCTTGACTTTAAAATAATTTGTTCCTCAACATTTTAGAATACAGAGTTTGTTAAACTAATTATTTTTAATGGTTAATTATAGACTGTTTTACTAGAGAGGTAGTTATTTTTTAAAAAAACAACAACAAAAAATGTGATTTGGAAAGTGTCACTGCATGTTTATAATGACTGTAAAAATAACTGCATATATTCCATGCATATATTGACTTAAATACACAAATATTTACAAGGAATCTAAGAGTGGCATCTAAGAGTGATTTCAGATGTCTCTCTAACTCTTCCATGCTACCTCAAACATCTTCATGCTTTCAGCTATTAATATGGAACAATCAGTTTGTTATATAATAAGTATTCACTAGACACCAGGGTTTCTGCTGTAAACAAAGATGCTTTATATTGCATTTGCATATCACACAGCAATAAACTATGTCACTTTTTTAAAGACAGTAAAATAAATATTGACACCAGCATTAGGTGACCCACAGTATAAATGTACTTTACTGCTGTGATGTCAGGTATGTAACTGGAATTATAATTCCCACATTCCCTATAATGTTTCTTTTGTTAAGCCATCGTAGTTGTTTTGAACCATCATCAAAGTTGTTCTGAATCCTAATGAATAATTCATTTTTCCCCAAATGATGGATTTTCTGACACTATCAATCAAGCAGAGATGCACCAACCTGTAAAATTCCATGAAATGCCAGATTTGGTTCTTTAGTGACAACAAGTCACTTCAAGAGAGTCATTGGGGGAGTAAAAAACTCTCAGTGTATCCATTTTATGAAATCGTGATTTTCTAGGTTCATGTGATAGCAAGCTTGATATTCAGGTTTCTTTAAAGTTACTATTGTACTACATTTTTCAAAGCTTCCAAATACACTAAATATACTACCCCAGAAAACATACAAAACACATTCAGTATAACAAAACTTAGCAGAGAGATAAAGAGAAAAATGAAACTGAGAGTCATGAGATATCAGTCACATAAGTCTAAAAGGCTGCCCCAATGCACATCTCCATAGCTGCCACAATAGCTGACATTTATAACAGAATTCCTAGAGCACCCAGGACTCTATATGTTCTCTTCAATATATGCCTACTATTTTAAATGACCTCCTGAAAATACATGAAACTCAACAGCCAGAATGACAAATGATAAATGACAGAAATATCCAAATAGCCTGGAGTCATTCGTTCAAGAACTCCCTCTCTGATATCTCTATCACTCCGTTCCTCAAATGAGACCCAAAATCTTTAAGGCAAGACTAAATATGTAAGACTAAAATCTGTAAGAAAGATGAGAAATATCCTCTACTGGAAATGAAAAAGGATTTGATAGTGACTGAGCATGATGACATATAATAATTGTTTTCATTACTATTTATTAGTTTATCATTTAATTATTACCAGTTTCCTACTGTGATCCCATAGCACTGCATGTGCTAAACTCAGACTTCATAACCTTCCTCATTTCCATATCCTCTTCTGTTTTGCTGATGTAAGTCCACCTTTCTCTTCTGTAGCCTAATCAATCTGCATCAATAAATTAATCAATAGCTCAATACATGAGTAGATGGTAGAACTGGATTATAGAGTATGTGAAGAGATAAATGATCCTGTGTGTATCTTATCTTTACTTTGTGTAATTCCTATAACATCTGAAGGAAAAGTGACTCATTTTATAGCAAGAGAGGAAAACAAAGTTATTTCAGAAGTTGGTCCAAGTGTAAAGGATGGAATCATAATGTTTTCTTGTAGATATAAGTAAAACGTTGTAAGAGGATGTATAGAGGACATGACACCCTGTCGCCCACATACATACACAGATCCAGAACCAACCTGTCCCAAACAATACTTAATATCTGTCTTGATGTCAAATTCAAAAAAATAAAACAATAAATATGGACTAAACATGAGAAAGAGCTATAATGTAAGATGGAGGGATATTGCATATCAAATGACAAGATACATGTGTGGCAAAATCCTTTGGACAGAGCAGAGAGGGGAAGATCATTATCAGAACCCAGGAGAAACAAACTACATGATTGTGGAGTTACAAACAACCAAATTTTTAAAATACTGAGCATTATCAATATCTATAATCAATACACTTCTTGCTGTTGTAGAAATCTTAAAATCTGAATATTCAAAATAAGCCGTACTACACAGACATAGCTGAATCTGCCCACATTCCCTATCTTATTTTTATAGCATATTCTGTGTTTTCTTCAGCTTTCTTTGACTTCATTGATCTCAGCTGAGTTACACTGAATTACATTAGCCAAGGATCTGGCCCCGAACATTTGGCAGCTGGCATGCAGTTAGCATAGGGGGATACCATATGATGTAGAAATGTATTTTGATTGAATAGCAAAATTGTCACTGATTTTAATGGAGCCAGGACTTTGCTAACAGTCTTTAAAATTTGCCTTACCAACATCATTTGCATGTATGAAATCCCTGGGGTGTGATATGCCAATACTTTTCAGTGACACCTTACAATGACAGATTTAGGGCAGTCTGGAATGTTTTTTTCTCTCCTTCATTTGTGTAATATGTAGCCAATCAAAATAGAGTCCCTTTGAATCACACAGGAAATTTGTTAGAAAATGGTCCTTTTTTTAAAGGAACTTTTACTATCTATTCTGAAAGTTTCCCATAGAAATCAAAAAATAAATGGTTGGCACTTCATTTGAAAAGTTTCACTTCTATTCTGCAAGTCCAGTTTAGTCTTACTCTCAAATTCCTAATGGATTTTAAAATTAAAATTAATGTTTCTGTTTACTTTCTGGTTTATGCAAATGCCTAATCAATGATGTCAGCACATCTCAGTAATAGTGTTTCTCTGCTAATGTCTGATACAGGCAGTGAAGGAAGTGTGGGGCACTGTGTTTAGCAGGCCCATCACTGCAGGATTCCTTTTTCTGCTGTCAGCTGTGAACTTACTGAATTGTAATAAATAGTACAATTAGTAGCCATAAAATAGTATGCTGACAAGATTGAGATGATACAGAACAGGACACTTTGCAAATACATATTCTCTTACCTGCAACAATTATAACCCGAATAGATAGGGAAAACCTGCAGCTTAAAGAGAAACTGAAGAAAGTTATGACCATTCAATAGCATTTTAGCTCTACATCTTCTAAATTATTTTACCTCATTGCAAATGTAGCTTAGATCTACCTTATCTGCCTGATCAGTGATCTGCCTTATATGGGTGGCCCTTGTACATTTGCATTCCTCGATGCCTCTTTTTATTATACTTCGGTATTCACAAATGTCAATCAATTATTGCTTAAAGCTTTCCTTAAAATATTTTTCCCATGCATTATCCCCCCAGAGCTGTCACTGCATCATTTAATTTCACTGGCTTCTTATATGGATCACTATATCTTCTTTGTTGACCCTGGTTTTGCAGCAAGTGTCTTATACTAATCTCTTTTGTTCTCATAGTCTTCACTCTGCTGCCTTGACCAGAACAGTCTTAGTTGTATTACCGGCTTTGCTGCTTTCAAGTCAGTGAGACTATTTATATTAGCTGCGAATCTGGACCTATACCTTTGTGATTACCATATGACAAATATTTTCCAGTGAGAAACAAATAACAGGTACTTGAGCAAAATCCTTGTGCTTAAAATAAATTTTTAAGCACTTTTTATTGATGATTTTCATTTGGAAAGCAGAAAAGAAAAAAAAAAGGACAGGACATATTTTCTCCTCCAAAGCAAATCTAAAGTATGAATCCCTAAGGGATTAGAATATATTATACAATATGCACATACCAAACAAAATAAATTCCACTTCATTGTTTTATATGCTAAGCATTTAATTTCCACCATCTGTAAAACACTAGAAATTACAGCTATTACTGCCATTCCAAATGGATTCCTTCTGTTAGTTTTAAGACATACGTATTTTTTCATAAATCTTAAGTTTAGAGATCATTTTAGTTGTGTGTGAGAGTCTGAAATGTGAATTCCTCATAGGAATAATGCATAAATTCACACAGTATATCAGATTCAGTCTGCAGAATCATCTCCTGAGAGATGTGAATACTATACAAGACTTTCAGGACATCAACAGAATTCACAAGATCAGAATAATAAGGAACTGTCATGAGGCCTGAAAAAAAATGGATTAAGACCCCATTGATGGACTTCTTAAATTTCCTAAGGGTCAAACAGAAAATTAAATAAATGCAGTATGCTCTTCATCACTATACCTGCTGACCATTAAATCAAAGTCTTAAATATTTTCACTTTTATACTTATTTTCCACTCTTTTATGCTCTCATGAAATTGTCTTCAATTTTACTGGATTACAAAACAAAATTAAAAAAATAAAATATATCAGATGACTATTTGACTTTTTATGTTTTGAAGGGTATTGATATACTGGTTAAATTTTATTATTAACTTAATCTCACTTAAACCACAGAGCAGATCATTTAAAAAAAATCTAATTTCCCTTGTACTATAAAGTGTGCGATTGGATAAATATTTTATACTTTATAAAAGAAAGATAATAATATTTTAAAAGGTAGGCATGAAGTTTGAATATATCCAACCAATATTAAAAGTGAGACTGGATCATCATTCACCAAGAACACACTATCATGCAAAATTAACCTCAAATGTTTATTGGCAAATATCAGTTCACCCTTGACAAAATAAAAACATATTGAAGTTGTCAGAAAACATAAAAGAAAGCTGGAAATTGAGTTAGAATAGGAAAATACATATGGTGTGAATGAGCATTAGTAGGCCTTAATGACTCTAAAAATTTTGCCACTGAAATGTGTCCATTTTCCATTTTGAAAATATAGGTCACCCCATTTCAGTCAGTGCTGAAACACGTTGTTCAAGAAGGAAATGGTCGTAAATTTGCCATTGTGCCGATCCTTCATGCAGCCCCTATTTCTGCCCACATATTTATCTCATTGGGTTGGGTATAAAATTTTGAAATTAGCTTAGTATCTGGTATTAAATCTAGTCTAGTTTTACTTGTTTGACTGTTAAGGAATTTACTGTAAGGGTATAAATCTGTACAAACATCACTAACTTGCAATGCTCTGATTTACCTTTAAATTGAACAGTTCTGAATCTTGCATGCAGAATCCTTGTTTCTTCACTCTATTTTTACTTTGTTGTTAGTTTTGCTGTTGTGTTCATGCCTGATTTATATCTGATCACACACAAAGTATAAAATTTGTTCTTTTAGGAAGAGCGTCAGGCACTGCCAAAATGCAAATTGAAATGGATTAAATAACCAAGACAGAAATAGGTTCTCCTTTACTCTTGTCTCTAGGAGTAGGGGCCAGCACCAGTTATGACATTTCTGGTGAAACTCTGATCCTACATCTGACTCTAAGATGAACTGTTACAGTGATTAGTTGGAAGACTAGTGGTCACAAATATTCTGTATATATAAATATATATATTTTAATTGCATAATTATGATTTCTGTAGTCCAGATGATTAACATTGGGAAAAAAATATTTACTGACATATAGTTACTGTTATTTCACAGAAGAGAGAGTATCTATCAGTAGCCTCCTCCAAAACCTCAGCAGAACTCCATTACCATGAGCTCACTTGTTTGATAAAATGTGCAACTTTGCAATTTATGTCAGAGATGCCTGGGGCTAAGTACCTTTTCTTCTTTTGTATAGATCAAAATGAGTCAATGTGTATTTTATGACCAAAGGAAGATCCTTTATAAAGATTGAATTCTCAGCCAACTTCATGGATCAGTGATTGATTGACAAGACTTAAGGTGGATAATACTGGAAGGTTAGATCCACCCAGGCATACATCTTTATTTGTTCTTCTCTTCCTACTCTTGCTGTTAAATCAGTGACTCTAAGGAACAACGACCGTAAACCTTTATACACAGAATGTTGCTGATTTTTAATCAACAATAAATTTTGATGTTAATAGTTAAGAAGTGTGTCCTATTTGTACAGTTTCAGAAAAGATAACAAAAAAGTTGCTTTTTGTGGTGGTAGGACAACAAACATTAAAATACGGAATACCAAGTTAAGTTGTTTTTCAGTCTATATTGAGAAAAGACTGAAAACTTACTTCAGTCCTTTGTGTGCTTAACACAGGTTTTGGCCTGAAAATATGGAATCTGTAATAATGTTACAGAAGTAGTGAAATAGTTGGTAGAGATTTTGTTTTCCTAAATTTTAAATTACAGGGCAGTGTCCTGGCTTCCATATCTGAAAGGCAAGTTGGAGGAAATACATCAAGAAATACATCCTTTTTTTTTTTTTTTTTTTTCCCATATAGCAAGAAACATTTTCGTATTCTTCTTTGGTTTGCATATAGATTTATCCATATTTTTAATCTTGTAGATTTTAAAAAAAATCTGATATGAATAATAACTCTGTATAATATGGTGATTTTCTATCAGTATTAATAAAAATCATATTTTCATGAGTAGACACACAAAATTATAAGAAAACCATAGTTATAGAGACTATTAAAGCTAACTAAAGGTAACTATTAACTATTAAAGCTTCATTATTAAAATGAGGTATCAAGTAAGGTTCCTCAGAGGTCTGTATAGAACCCGATGTTAATCATCATATAGAGTAATAACCTAGATGATGGAACAGAAAGAAAACTCATGAACTTTGCAAACGACATAAACCTTGAATGAGTGAATATTTAATGCAAGTCAAGATCAGAATTTTAAATGATCATACTAAACTGAAGAAATAATCAGAAAAATCTCTGTTATTTGACAGAGACAAATGTAATTTCCGCACTCAAAAATAATCATCTGCCTAAATACAGGATATGTACAAACAGATATTCTAGATAACAGAATATGGGGGGACAATCAAACTGCAAATGCATCAAAAAAAAAAAAAAAAGGTAGAAAATATACTGACAAATAATTTGCAAAACAAAGAAATAAAGAAACAAAAAAACACCATATCTGTAAGGTAAGAGTCTGCTGCAAAGCTGCTCCATGGAGGGGGATTTGGGAGTCCTGGTTGGCATTATTTGCCTGGATAGGCAATATTTGAAGCAAGGCAATCAGGAAATGCAAAGCTATCCCTCTGAGTGTAAGCATAATCCGGGAGTTCTCTCCCATTATACAAATTACTGTATTCAGAGAATCTGTGCTTAGTTGTGTCAATTATCTTCTTCTTTCATTTCATTCACTGTCTCCCTTGAAAATGAATAGCAGAATATCTCTGTATCTGAAAATCAAGTGGACATTAATTCACAGACAGTTAGGTGTAATGTAGATTTCAGTCCACGTGCCGCAGAAATATAATTGGTACAATGATATTGTATGTTCCTCCTTCTCCACGTATTATAAAATAAGATAATCAAATTACTGAAAAATATTTAATGAGGCAAGATAAGGGTATGAGGATATTCTCATTTACTGATGATACCTGAAATATGTGTACTTATTGTCTTTAAACAACAGAGGCAACTATAGGGCGCTGCACCTGGGGAGGAATAACCTAACCCCAGCCACGAGTAGAGATTAGGGATTCACCTGCTGCAAAGCAGCTCTGCGGAGAGGGATTTTGGAGTTCTGGCTGACAACAAGTTAACCATGAGTCAGCAATGTGCCCTCGTGGCCAAGAAGGCCAAAGGGATCCTGGCTGCATCAGGAGGAGCGTTGCCCACAGGTCAAGGGAGGGGATCCTGCCCCTCTACTCAGCTCTAGTGTGGCTGCACCTGGAGTATTGGGTGCCGTTCTGGGCTCCCCAGTACAAGAGGGACATGGAGCTTCTAGAGAGGGTCCAGCGATTAAGAGACTGGAGCATCTATCGTATGAGGAAAGACTAAGTGAGCTGGGCCTGTTTAGCCTAGAGAAGAGAAGACTGAGAGGAGATCTGATCAATATGTATAAGTACCTTAGGGGGGAAAGTAGGGAGGATGGGGCCAAACACTTCTCAGTGGTGGTTAGAGATAGAACAAGGAGTAATAGGTACAAACTGAAACACAGGAAGTTCCATCTCCATATGAGGAAAAGCTTCTTTCCTGTGAGGGTGACAGCGCCCCGGAGTGGGCTGACCAGAGTTTGTGAAGTCTCCTTCTGCGGAGATCTTCAAAACCTGCCTGGATGCCACCCTGTACCATGTGCTGTAGGTGTCCCTGCTCAAACAGGGAGGGTTAGACTAGGTGATCTCTAGAGGTCTCTTCCAACCTTAACCGTTCTGTGATTCTGTGCTACTGGTGAGGCGGTGGAGATCCCCATCTTCATTTGGGTTGTGAACTTCCAGCAAGATGTGGACTAATATAATCAAATTGAGAGCAGTGTATATTAACAGCAGTATAGAAAACAGTATATGAGTATTGTTTGGGAAAGTGTTTTTTTTAATGTTTGAAAAAGAAGGCCGAGTGTGGAAACATTAAGACTCTCGAGTTTCATAAAAGGTGCAACTGCTAAGGGGAAGGGAGTAAGTTCTTTATGCACATACTCAGCATACCAAACAGGCTGTTTAGGCAGAGGAAGACAGTTCCTTTTTTTTTCAGTCTATAAATAACTTTCTAATGGGAGTAACAGTGAAACACTGGCCTAGCGTAATATGGAGTAACTGTGGATACCTTTAAAAGGAGGTTAAGTAAACATCTATTGGAAGTTCTCTAGCTATCTTACCAGTTTCATAGCCGATATTGACTTAGAGCTGGAAAGTTAACTAAGTGACCTTTCAGTCCTCTGTCAATGTATGTGAGACACATGGAGAAGAACAAGAATTTTGCTTAAATATAAGACAAAAAAGGAAAAAATACAAGATTTATATCAATATGTAAGATATGTCATGGCTCACATTTCATTATGAGAATGTTACAGTTCTGCTAGGACTAACTTTTAGTTTTGATGGTTTGTTCGAATCTAGTTTGAGGTGTAAGTATATTTGTATTTATACATTGGTATGGATATGATGTTGATGAATAAGAAAAAAAAAAAAGTTTCAGAAGACAGACACACAATAAAAACATCTCCAAAACACTAGTTCCACAGAGAGTGGCGACAATGATCAAAGACTTATTTTTGATACGTATTCCATGTTCTTATCATATACTTAATACCATTGTTTTACACTTAGATTTGGAAAAATATATATTTATTTTTAATAGAGAAGAAATAGAGAAATTCTTTTTTTTGTTTGTTTTTTTTGTTTGTTTGTTTTTTAGAATTTTGGTTCAATCTTTGCAAATACATATAAATCTTTCCTATGTGAAGGTCATAACGGTCTTAGAAGAAGCTAAGGCCCATGCTACAGTAACTTTTAAATGTTTTCAAATGCTTCAGCACTGGGGTAGAGTTTATTTCAGATATAAAATAGATAGAACAGGTGCTATTAAACAGTTTTATTTCTTTTGTGACATAAAATCTTCATCCCTCAAGTGAAAGCCTAGATCTTTCCAAACAGTAAACTTGCTGGAAGATGGATTGAAGAGGCTTACAATGATATCCTCAAGGCTTAAAAGAGACAGACAGAAATGCAGGGGAAACTAGCCAAGCAATTACTTAATGGAGGAGCACTGGAGAGTTCTATACTTCGAATGGGCTGAGGGGACACTTTTTCTTATTATGAGAACACTGCAGAGCAAGCAAACAAACTTCGTAACAAACATTCCCTTCAAAGTCAAACTATGTGATGTTAAATATTAAAATTTAAAATGATTAGAGAAATGTATTTTTTCTTCAAATAGTTGTATTTTGTCATTATTGTCATATGCCTTAAAGCAAATATGCAAACTGAGAAATTAACTTAGCATTTCCTTCTGTTATTCTTTTTACTCTTAATCTCCTTCATAAATTGGAAATAAAAGTACATAGAAGACTGCTTCGCTTTTTTAGATCTGAAAGACCATGTTTTTGTAGTGGATCTCACATGCCTTCAGGATGATACGGGTTAAGCTCTGTGGTTTTCTTAGTAGGAATTTTATGCTGTTTGTGCAGAGAACCTGCATCTTGTGTAAGGCATCTTTTTCCTTCATCAGGGTTCTAGTCAAGGACCTGATCAAACTAATAACATGCTGAAAAAAAAAAAAAAAGGGACTATAGTCACTCATTACAAAAATATTTAATAGTGAATGAAATTCTATTAAACTACTTCATTTTGATGACATATAAAAGAAAAAAGTATCAGTTGATCAATTCTAAATACTGATTTAAAGACAACAAAGCAACTAAAGCTCTCAAAACAGCTGACTTTGGAGCAAGGAAAACAGCCTTTCAAATTGAATGAAATTTATATTGCTATATTTGATGAACTAGAAACAAATATAAAATAAGAATCATATGTGAAGATGTCACATACCATTTATTTTCAAGTTAACAATCAAACAATTGAAACATGTAGTGCAAGACAGGCAAGTAAGATAATTAAAATTAAGACGAGGGCTGTATTTATCCCCTCTGATTTTGGACTTCTAAATAATATATTACCTATGTTAAGAACTTGGTTACCTAATGTATTAAGTTAACAGAGAGAAATAACTTTGTCTCAATGGTGTGTCTATTTACTCTAAATCTTCAATTACTTTCTGAAAACACTCTCTTGTAAGTTACGATGACTAAATTTTGAAGAGATAAAACTGGAACAACCATTATTATCTTTATATTATGAAGAAAAAAATAAATAATAGACAAAGAGAAAAGACCATAGAAGGATATTTATGTTACACTAACTGAGATAACCTTCTATGTTATCCTGAGTGTAATTTGGTACAGATGGGTAAGATCTAACCATGAGTTCCTGGAATGTGGTGCTATTGGTTCAAAAGAATTAACCTTTAAGTAATTAGTCTGAGGATTCAAATCTTTCAGAAGATTTTCAGTCTTCCTTTGAAGTACAACATGTGCCTTGCCTTAATTTATTTGGGAAGTTTGAAAATGTGGTAAAAATAGATCCCAAATAGCATGGAAATATATATTTGTATTCTTTGCTGAAAAACAAAACTATCAGCATTCCAACCAACATTATCTTTACATATTCACATTCTCAAGCAACTGTTTTTCAGAGTTATAGGTAATAATAGTACTGGGATCTGTCCATTCTCTTCAATTTGCAATGACTACAAGAGAATAACTGGATTGTTAAGTACCTACCTAAGACTCCTTGATTACTTGCTTCAGTTCTGGCAAAGAGTAGATTAGTTTAGATACCATATTACTATTATCTGCTCTCAGCAGTTCCACTGCATTAAATTTCTAAATTCACTGTTCACTTTTAATACATGCTAAATATTAGCCCTAGTGAAAGAATCTTCACTTCCTTTATAGAACAGTATAAAAAAAATGCAGCAGGACAAAGGGATTACTGAATAATTTTTTCTAGCACCTTCCATTACAACTTGATGTAATTACTATGGAAGTATGTGATAGATGATTCTAAAAAATTTCAGTGCACTTTATCGGTTTTGCAACTGAGAAAGAGAGGAGAAATGTGATTTCAATTAAATCCAGTAGTATTCTGCAGTGAAACAGCATATTCCTAAAGCAGAAGAAAAACAATCTTTAGTGTTTAATACATACCCTATCTTTCACTTTCCTCTTTTTTTTTTTTTTTCAGGTTTTAGCTGGTTTCGTAATGAATAAGATTATCTGCAAGTTCGCAAACTGATGGCAAATCATATATTTCCACTGATTCTGATGTAACAAATGAGGTTTGAATTTGCAGTGATTTCACCTTATTAGTATATTACATTTTGATTGTAATTTTATACTGACGTATTTTAAACATTTCCAAATAACATTGAGAACTTTACCACTCACCAATGACAGTGTGACTAAATAGATATATCTCTCATCGACAGTTTGTGATTGAGAAAGATAAAAAGATTGGAAAATACTTATTAGTTCTTTAAAGACACAAGAGAACTCAATACTTCTCCCTTAAAGAAATCGTATTTCAAATGCCGCGGTTCATATTTGAAATATTTCATATTTCAAATGTTTCTAATAGCAGAAGAAAGAAGACTTGTGTTGGAGCATGTAGTTATGTGAAAACTTCTGGTAAATGCAGCAAACGTAAATCAAAGCAAAAAGGCAGAGTTTTGTTTACTTTGATAGTATTTGGTTTAGGTACAACAATAATCTAGACAAGAAATACCATTGTTGAATAAGAGATAATAACTAAACTCTGATCCTTACATTACTATAATTGTCACTGATGTCAATAGGAATGCTATTGCGTAAGGAAAAGGGATAACTAATAACTAATAATGCTAAAACTAATAGCACTAATAACAAAAACAGCTGACCATAATTCAGTAATGTGTAGAATTTTGGGAACCAAGTCTATCAAGAATTAATGCTGACTACCACTACCATTTATTTGTTACTAGTTGTGAGGTATTAATTTGGAGGGAGAAAAAGAAAATGAGAACATAAATAACTCTGAAGAATCAAAATTTAATTATGATTGGGTTATGTCATTTCAGTCATTTTATCTGATGTAGAAATATGATTTTTTAACATCCTAAAATTGCCTGAGGGAAAGATGTTTTGAGCCCTTTAGATATATTTGTTATTTTATAGTTATATATATACATACTTAGATTACTAGAGCTCAATTTCATAGATAATGTTTAGACTTAAGGTATGTATATATACTCTAGTCCTGTTTAAACCCCCTTTATTGATACTCAGTTTTCAACTGAGACTATTTTGTGGAAAGCTTATGTGACAATTATAAAGAACAACTCCATCTTTGGAAAATTAGATTGACATCAAATACCCTGAAATACCTATCACTGTAGAGCATGCACACATATGTACCCAGGCAATGTGGGCTGTGAGGTCTTTGTGAGAAGACTAGGTAATAAAGAACTTTGTAGGGAAGCTTTGCATTTTTCCTTGAAGAGGAAGTCCTTAAAGTCCTTTCTAAGATTGATCATAAAACTTTCTAACACTTGATTGAGTATTTGTATATTTGCATAATTCTATTGACTTTAATGCATTTTCAAGCACATTCTCTTATTATCTTGTAATTGCTAGAGATGGATTTTCCCATTGGAGCCTGAGATAGGTAACTAACCAACTAACGTAAGTACCCACACAAAGTGACACGAATTCAGATTAGGTTTGCGACTGTTACCAGTGAAGCACAAAAGAGGTGGAGAAAACAGAAATAAAAGCAAAGTCCGAATCCAGATACTGAGCTTCCAAAGTACCTTTAGGAAGTGCTCTCAGTCACAAAGTAGTTTCCTGTATTAATTTGCAATCTCAAGTCTTTTTACTTTTTTTTCCCCAATAAAAATTGAAGATTTCTGATAATTGTTAATGCTTTAGCTCTTTCCTAAAATATTGTAATATGTGTTCTTTAATAAAGGAGATCTGAAATAATATTCCACTAAACAAATTTAATAAAGCTCCAGGGTGCATTCTGAAATCCTTCCTCTAGTCTGCAAATAAATGCAAGCTGTTACTATAAAATACTGAAAAATAAAAGCCTGGAGTTATTGTAGATTTTGCTGTCTGTAGCTGAAGAGAGTATTTTACTTTAAAGCTTCTAAATCAATTTGTACAATAGCAACTGCTATAGTTATTTATCAGTTAGTAAAGGATCATTGTGTTTTACAATTTGTCAGTTCAAAAAATATATTTTTGTTTAATATGGCACAAGCTCCATGAATTAATAAAAGTTTCAGTGTTTTTATTAATAAGTAATTCTAGCAAAAATTCTTTTAATTTTCTTTTACTTTGGTTTCTTGCTTGTAAAATAGGGATAATATTATCTGTTAATTTAAAAGCAATACTGTGAAGATGATTCTTTTTTAAGGATAAGCAGGGGGAAGCCAGTAATCAAAAAGAATTTTTAAAAAATATGAGATTATTTGCGTACTGTTTTAATGAAGGACAAAGATGAAAACAAAGCATTATGAGCAACTAATTCCTATATTATAAGGAATAAGTACATTCCATTCTATTTCATTCTATTCCATTTTTCTATGGACTTTGGAAACAGCAATGATATTACTATATCTGAACACTTTAGTAACAGATGTTAAAGAATACCTAGTCCATCTCAGATAAAGTCAGCCAAATTGCCTTGAATCACCTCCAGAAGTGCTCTACAGCAAAATGATTTGACTTTGCACAGAAATGTATTAGGGGTACTCACAGGGTTTTTTTCTGATGGTTTTGCTATGGAAATAGTGAACTGCAAATAAAGAGTGATCATCAAAATGTGTCTTAAATTATATTTTCAGCATTTATAAGAAGATATCTATTTGTGTTGTAAAATTCTGGCAAAGCACATTTGATTTTCAGGTTTGATATAGAGCTGAATCTAAGTAAGTGGCTAATTTAGTATTTCAGTAAAGAGTATACGTCATCCTGTGGCAAAATTCACAGTGATTTGGCTATGTATGTAGTGCTGTATTAAACAGAGGTACTTTTTCATCAGTGCTCTGTGAAATGTTTTCTGTGATAGCATATGGCATCCTAAAAAAATGTATACTTAAGTAGATCTTATCATAGTGTACACAACATTTTATTGTTATTGCAAAATAAAGAACATCCTAACTAAGAGTCTAACTAGTCATAACCGCTAAGTACCTTGTGATGCTGCACACCTGAAATAAAAAACCTTTTAAAAAACTCTACTAGAGCAATTTAAACAGTCATGATTAAATCTGAATTGGAAATGAAACTGTAAAAGGTTCAAATTAGAAATAAATGTAATTCTCAAAGGAAAGTAGAGACTATTGAAATATGTTTTGCTAGTCTTTTGTTTCCAAGTTATTTTCTTTTGCACGTTATCAGTTTCAGTAATGCTTCATTACCTTGAACAAGCAATTGTAAAACTATCAGATTAAAATTCATGATAAATTTGCTGTCTTTCCCATCCCTTCTAATTTTATGAATTTGTAAGGTCTGTTCAGCAGAGCCAATTGTCAATACTAGTAAGAACACATATTTTGTTTAGTAAAATAGTAGATTTCAAACTTGTTGCAACTATAAATATATTTATATATGAATGAAGTTATGTATGTCAGAGGGTTATAGACTGTTGTGATGTGAGTGCTTAAAAGACTGATAAATCAGGTCAATTTTAAATATGAAGGCAAAATTTACTAAATTTATTCATTAGCAACACACAATGCTAGCGGTTAATTCTTGCACAATGTTAATCATTTTAATCGTGTATAGAAAACATCCAGCTTTTAGCACTTGGAGTTGGGAGTATACAATCCCATGTAGCTGGTGCTGTTTAGTCAATGTTGTATCTATCCTTGCTGGTTGTTAGTCGCTAAGGTCCAGGTCACTGATCTTGAGAGCTCATAAAGGAGATAAATCAGATCAAAGTGAACTTGTCTATCCATGATTTTCCTTATTTATGTCTAAGGTGTCTATACAGCTGTCCTCCTCACCAAAGGGTGAGTGTGAGATGTGTCTCAACTGCTCCTGATATTGCTTGTTTTTGATTGTCAATCATCTTTCTTACATATTTGGCAAGATGTCCTACTTATTTGAAATGACCTGTGTTTATCTTGTCCATTGTCAACATTTTGTTGCTTGGATGTTTCCTCTGGCAACTGCATGGCTGTCTTTGTCCTTTTGGTAGCTACATTGATCATATACACGACACAGCCATGACTGCTGGAAAATTATGTTTATTTATATCTGCAAGATGAAAAGTACATGAGTTGCATATCAAGCACTTAGAAAATATTACTTCAGAGAAGTACTGACTCTTCCAAGTTAGTCTTCTACTTATCTATTGCTTGTATTTGTAAAGATCATTAAAGACAGAAGTCAGAGATACCGTGAAGTACCTGGAATGTGTAGTTGTTGGTGCCTGTTTCATCTTTCTGACTCTGTGGCAATAAATCAGGCCTTGCAAACAAATGACAATGAAAAGAGCATGCTGGCTGTTATCTTTGTGCATTAATTTAATAATTTAATAAAATGTGTGCTTGCTCAGTTGAAAGACTAGTTGCTTAGAGAATATTTTTGTTGTATAATACTACACAATTAGGCATGTCTTTTCATATACAATTTTTGCTTGGACTAGAAACCTAAATAAAATTACAAATATTAGCATTTTTTATCAAACTGTAATTTATAAACGAGTGTGTTCATCACAACATACATGATGACATTTTCATATCATTTTACTCCTCCTGTATTATCAGCAGAAACTTGAGGAACTCGATAAGATATTCTCCTTTCTTCACTGTTTTTATTTCTGGTAGCAAATAAATTGAGAAAGCTACATTAAAGTTGGTGCTGATGTGTTTTTCAGATAGTTATATTTTGCTATGCAATTATATCAATTCTGGCTTTGGATGATTCAGCTTCTCAGGCCTGAAGTCTTGATCAAGTTCTGAGAGAAACTAACCAAATATCTACAAGGAGAGAATCTGGAATCCATAATACAATACATGTAATAGAAAATAGAAACAATTTCCAGATCATAAATGTCACCAAGTAACTGAAGGTTGACAGGAATATGAATTCCTGTCTGAGTAACACTGTTACTGGCATTGGCAAACATTATGTTAGCTCGGTACTGTGTTTTGAACAATAAGCATTTTGTTGAATATGTGAATACATATGTCCACATTTGGTGAATTGTTTGAGGTGGTGGGGAAGCAACAGGAATAAAGGTTGAAGAAAAGAGATAGATAATGAGAAGAAAGAAATAAAAAAGAAGTCAAAGCACAGGGTTCTGGGAGAGATTTGAATCTAAGAGTTTGCATGCCATTTGCCTGAAGCTACTTGCTTCATCAGAAGAGATGTCAGGTAGCCTAAAAAAAAGGTTTATAGAAGAGGTATTCAGTAAAAAAGAAATTGAAAAAAAATGCTTTTGAAAGTGAGCATTCAGCATGTCTTCTCATGATGAATTGACAAGAATCAGGCATGCATAATATGTGCTGCTATGACTGTTTTCATGTCCTTAAACACACGCACATACTTCATTACTTTTAAATTGGAAAGATTCAGTATTTCTCTAGCTTCTAACCTCCTCCTCCCATTTTTTTTTTTTTTTTCTCTTAAATTGCTCATTTAGATGTAAATGTAAAAAAAGATTCTTAGATGCTACATAAAATTCTGTGGGAAATTAGAAGGGAAAAAAGGGATTTCCTTAAATATTTATTTCTGCCAAAGTCTGCAGCGGAATGGAGATTCGACATTTAATACTCCATACCAGGAGCACATAGCTCAAGTGTACTGAAAACAGATGGACTTAAAACTGTCTGAATTTTTGTTTTCAAAAGGTTGTGACCAGCAGTTGAACGGCAGTGTCCCTCGGGGATTGATAGTGGGGATCGGTACTGTTTACCATCCTCGTTAATGACGTAGATGATGGAAGGAGTCCTTCATCAGCCAGTCTACAAACAATAAAAAACTCAGGTTGGTACACCAGATGATGCATTGCCATTGAAACAGCCTTTGACAGATCGTAGAAATGGGCACAGAGGAACCCCAAGAAGTTAAACAGACAGAACATCCTGTCCTTGGGGAAGAATAATATCAGGCAGTATCAGGACATGGTGCACGTGGAAAATGTATTGCCAGAAAGAGGTGTGGGAATCCCGGTGGACACCAGGTTGACCATGAGCCAACAGTGTGTTCTTGCAGCATAGAAGGTCAGCAGTATCCTGCATTGCATCAGGGAGATGGAAGATATCAATGCCAGGAGATCAAGGGTGGAATGCCTCAGTCCTGGAGAGGCTGTGTCTGGAGTGCTGGGTCCAGTGCTGAGCTCCTCAGAAAAGAGAAACATGGATATATCAGAGTGGGCCCAGGAAAGGGCCATGAAATTGATGAAGAGACTGGAATATCTCTCATATGGGAGAGGCAGAGGGAGCTGGGGGTGTTCAGCTTGGAAAAGAGCAAACCCAGGAGGATCTTATCAATGTTTATAAAATAACTAATGGGAGGATATAAAGAAGATAGAGCCAGACTCTTCTCAGTGGTATGCAGATATCAGACAAGATCCATGGGTATTAACTGAAAAACAAGAAATTCTGTTTTAATATAAGCACTTCTCTCTTTTTTTTTTTTTTTTTCACTCCAGGTTGGTCAAACATTGAAGCAGGTTGCTCAGAGAAGCTGTGAAGTCTCCATCTGTGGAGATGTTCAAAGCTCAATTGGACACAACCCCAAGCAACATGGATCACCCTGGTATGACAAGGAGTGTTGGACTATATCAACAGAGGTCTCTCTCCAGAGGCGCCATCTCCAGAGGTCCCTTTCTATCTCAATGATTCTGATTCTGTGGTTCTGCAAAATACATTGCTTTTTCTCTAGCCATATTCTTCTTTGATCCAGGTAAAAGGGTGTCAGGATCAGGTCAGAGAATGGACATTAATGTGCAATGAGATTAGTATATAAGAATGATACACTTTACAAGGACAAACTACTTAAACAAAATGGCATAATCTAGCCAAAAAGGTATATTTCAATAGATTTAACATTATAGTTTGTGAAAACTTTCATGTTTTAGCAGGCAGTGAGAGGATAGACATGAAAGAGCAATATCTTTAATCTAGAAGTTCTGCACCTTAAGCTTTCTCCGATATGAGGGAAGAATAAGCAGCATGTGATGTAATCTTGTGGAAGCTGGACTCTGTTATAAATAAAGGTTTAAAGAATAATATTGCTTATCCTAAAGAAAGTTTATTTTGGGAGATCAGTAGGGAGGGGAACCCATTACAAGCATATTTTCCTCTTGGTCTATCACAACCAGGAAAGCTACGAGTATACACCAAACGTGTTATAAATACAGCCATGCCTGGAACTTTTAAACCTGCCAGCCTTGAGATGATCTTTTCTACCTGAGTACTTCTGCTAAATATATTTGACTATTTCTCCAGTGAAAGCGATCCGCAGTGCAATAAATTGAATATTCTCACATGTTGAGAAGACTCTCCAGTTAGCAATTCACTTATCAAGGAGGCAGTGTCACAGGCAAGCTATATACCACCAACAGAGCAAGGCTGAAATGTAATGGTTCATTTCCTTTTATACAGCCAGATCTGTATTAGCTTGACATGCACAGAAGTTGGACTGACTGCAAATAATACCTTTCTAGTAATGCCTGCAGACAATAACAATGGACTTTTAGAGAGCATTTGTTGAAAATCTCTTTGCGCCCAGTGTCCAGGCTGACATTTAATTGCTGTAAAATACTGGTCAGAAAGTTTTTTTTACAAACTCAAATTAAGATCCATTAAAACTCTGTGACATTGTCAAAATATTTCTATGAATTTTGGTAATATTTAATTTTTTTTTTTGTTTATTTTAGAGTTTTTTCTTTTTTTTTTTTTTTTTGGTTTAACTGAAATTACAATTCACCAAGGTCCTTGACAAAACGTTTAGTGGAGAATATAGTTTAATCTTTGGAGTTTAACCTAATTAATCGTCTGAGGAATTTTCCAGTTTTAGCCAGTGGAAAAACAAAAAGCAATCAAACAGAAATACACCAGAATCTATCCACAACTTCATTTATTAGAAGTTTAAAATAATTTTGATAGGAAAAAAATGGTTCAATGACCTTCCTAGGTTGGCTCTGTCTGAGCTTTTCTTTTAGATCAGATTGTTGACCCTTATGTATCTGATAGAAAAAGCATGCCTGAATGACTAAAGTAAATATGATGTTCTGGGGGTTCTATTTGATCTCTGATGGAAAAAAATAGCACTGCTTCTCTTTTGCTTTCAGATCCAAATAGTATCTATGTACAGTCTTTCTGTACTGCAGATACACTGAGGTTCAGGTCACTAAACGAATAGAAGGAGACACTCACAAACACGTGCAATGATATCTTTATATTTCTTCTAAGTGCTTTCATTGACAACAGCAATAGACCACATTAATGTTAGGACATACATTTTCTAACAGTGACATTCAGACTGAGCTTGCACTACAGAGTCAATGTGGTGTTGCAAGACAAGTACCAGCAATGATTCTTTAATGCCTGTAACTTTTCCTTGAAAGGTCATATCCATCAATATAAACTTAATGAGAAAATATATTTCTCCCTCATATATTGCTATATATATCAAAGTAATCCATCAGCTTTTAAGTTCTTTGTATAAACTGTTTTTCAGTAGAAATGATAAAAACTGCTTATTTTAATGGCAAAAAATCCTTACATAGAAAGCATATTGTCTTTCATAGTTCCCGTTGGAAAGCCATTGTATGTCTGTCTAATGGAAATTGTAAATGTTGAACTATATTTGATATTTAAAAGGTAAAACAATAAAAAAATTAGTGTTGCAAGATCAACTTTCAAATAATGTATTCTGCTAATTTAATTTGGACAGGTTTTAATGTTTAGATATGCTATTCCAAGTATTGATTATGTACTATTACTTTAAAATATGTTTCACAGTTATCCTATTTCAGAATACATGTACAAGGTCATTTCCCTAATATTTAAGTCTAATAAATACAACATCAGCTCTAATTTTTGAATTTCCCCTAATTGCAAATGTTATTAGCTTTTAACATGAATAGTTCCTACATTATGTGATGAACTAATTCTAAAATAAAACTATTGAATTTTTCTCTGTAATTAGGATAGTAAATTTTTAAATACTATCTAATTTTGAAACATCTGTAGAAAAAAAGGTTTTACAAGAAAATGTCTTCCTTCAGGGTGGAACTAGGCAGAGCACAAAATATTGTTTCTCATAAAATGATGGTTCTAATAATTTATTTATGGAAGGAATCAAAGCTGCAGTTGGAATACAGTGAATTACTAGCATTGTTGGATCTTTCCTCAGAGAAGCAGAGAACATAATTATTCACAACTTTTCAAAAGTTGTGTTACTTTGGATGAACAGAAAGGTTTTTTTCAAAGAATGAAATATCACTTGGACACCTGTGGTATGGCTGTGGGAAGCTTTTTCTCCCAATCTTGTTTGTTATATTGGTCTCTCAGTCTAAACTATAACATTCATAACAAACACCTGGTTTGCAATGGCCTTAAGACAGCAGGCAGACAGTTGTTTCCAAATATCAGGAGAAATTTCTCTGGGCCTAAAGTCATGACAAAGATCTAATTGCAGAAGCACTAATATCTTCTCTAATATGAGTAGTTTAAGCCATTTTGCTGTATTGGATTCATCCTAAGTCATCCTGCTGTGGTTTCAGAAAAATTAAGAGATTTTTGAAGCATTTTATACAATCACAAAATAATGTTAACTTTCCTTGATAATAGTTGTTCACTACTTTTCATGATACTTTATTATGGTTGTGATAATGCATCATTATTGCACAACAAAATTAAATCACTGGAGCATCTGAATATTCATTACACTACATTGTTGAAAGCAACTTTTATGTAGAAAAAAGTAAGATAAATGAAACCCCTGATTAAGCAGACCATTTAAGTGACGCATTACTAATGACCAGCCAGGAGTGTAATTGTTGCTTACAACTACTTGCAAAAATTCCAAATGACATAAACAAAACAGCAAGCCCACAAGCATATTGTTAGACTGTCCCCCGAAATACCTCGGAAAACATCAGTCTTATGATGCAATTTTTTTTTGCAAAAGCAGATCCAAGACACTGCCCTTTCAGCTGTGGTCCTGCTGGCATTGGCTCCAGGCACCAGGTCCTTTCAGCTGCTTTCCTCAGCACTAACTGTCCTTGGCTGGAACAACTGCACTTGGAGCACATTGTATTTATTTTGTTCTCAGAGCTGAAAATTCTTCTTTTAAACTGTGAACATAAAACTGTGAACTTAAAAAAGATAATGTTATCTTAAAAAAGATAATGTTAACATGCTTTACTCATTAAGGACTGTTCATAATATCTAAGATTTTGTTTGTTTGGTTGTTTTTTTAACAGGAATGTATACAGAGCCATTTAACTTTCTCATAAAACTGCTAGTTCATCTTCAATGCAGAAGTGTTCTTCTGAGCCAGAGACAGGTACTTTTACAGACCCTCTGTCTTCATTAGTAAGTTCCTCTGGTATTGCATAATACCAGCAAGAAAGCAGACTGTGGTTGTTTTAGCCCTGTGCTGGAGATAAGCATTTAACATGAAAATGACGTTAGGCAGGTAGTGCAGCAAAGCAGTACTATGGAACTTATTAACAGCAAGTTTCTTTGCATGAGCCCAGTTTTAATTCCTTGACAGTGTTTGGAAGATGCGGCAAAGCTGCCACACAGTAGGTCGTGTGCTCAATGATGTGGAGTAAATGCATTTATAAAGCTACCAATTTTATTGTTGGATTTAATGCATATCTGATTGAAGCACCATATTTTGATAAGCTCTTATGTGATGACATATTTAAAGCAAAGATCTGCCAACTGCTACAGAACATTTATTTTAGGGCCAACACAAAGCATTTTATTTTAATGTTCATAGCTATAGCAGCTTGAGCAGGAGAGAAAAATTATCCAGGTACTCTTTTGGAAGATCACACAGGGGACAGACATACTAATATCAGGCAGAGTAAAGTGCCAGTCACCAGACCCGTTTCATCCTTCTGCAGAGGAGTAGCATCCCTCACTTTATTTTTGGGCACTGCAAGAAGCCACAGGCCCCTAACCTTGTGCCCTTCCCCCGCAGACACTGTAATGCACCTGCAGCTCTGCAAGATAAAAGCAGCTGGCTGAACAAGGTTGTTGTGTGGGCTGAACTGGCCATCAAGCTGCTAATTGGATTCAGCTGGAGAAGGAACTAAATATGGCTCTGCAAGGCAAAAGGTTAAAAAAAAAAAAAAAAAAAGTCATGGTTGTGACCTCAGGAAAGTCACTGATCCTTTCTGAGTCTCAGTTTTTTTTCCAATTATTTCCTCTGCCCTCAGCTTCTTTACATTTAATATAGCAGCAAAGGATGATAATATTTCAGTGGGGCTTTCAGAGTTTTAAATAATTAACACTATCAAACTTTTGAACTCATCAAAGAGGAAAAAAAGGTTGATCAATCAGAATAGTGTAGAATAACATTCCCAGCACTTAGTGAAGCCTGTTTTTCCCTTAGAGGGACTGCTATACGGAAACTGGCTATTAGAAAAATATATTACCTTTAGAGGGTTCTGCAAGAAATACTTTTTCCCATTTTTAAAGTGCAGCTGAAAGTTTTACTAGTAAGTAATTCAATTTTTTCCCAGCACTAGCAATATTACCTTGAGAGGAGTATTAACAAGAAGTGTACTTGATCTACACTTATGCTCACCTGTATTTCATACATGGTCTATACTGCAGTTTATTATAATACTGTGTTATATGCAAATAACATGTAAATAATGAAAGATAAAAAAACAGAAGAGTAAAAGAGTAAATTCAGTTTTGTTAATTTTTTTCATAATCTTGGAAAAATATTTCATCACATTTAGTGTATGATAGACTTTCTGTTCTTGGCACTGTACTTCCTAAGTGTAGTCACTCAGATGGTAACAAATACATAAACCTTTGTGAGTTCATATATTATTTAAATGTAATTTTTCAAGGAAAATATTTATGTCAACTGTGCATATGTATGTGTATTAAAGAGTGTAAACAAGAAAGATTCCGAACAAAGCTGACTGGAAGACCCTCTCTGCTTTTCACAGGATTTTTTTTAAATATTTTTTTCAGTCTCAAGGGTAAAGCAACAGAAAAATACGATCAGAAAGTTAACCAATAGAAATATAAGGAAAACTCGCACCATTTTTGAAAATTTACATATTGATATTTTTACTTTTTCCTACCTTCAAAAATAAAATCCTTCTCCCGATCTTCAATAGTGAAAGGGACAATAAAGGGAAATGAGGGAAACATGGAAAAAATATTTATTCTTTATTCACCTCTTTTTAAGAAATACTTGAATGAAAAGGGTACTTTAGTTATTTTTAACCACTGAATAGTTTGTTTTTCAATAATTTTAATAATCTAACAGTACGTTTCTCAGTACCTTGAAAACCATATTTCACATATAGGAGAAATGAATGTATCCAACACCTGTTTCCTATTGGGGATAAAAGAGTTAAAACAGATGTATTCCTGACTGTGATTCTTGCTGGAACAAGCAAGCTCATATTCAGAAGAAAAGTGCTTTAGTGAAGAAAGGTTTTGGCAGAACCTTCGTGGCATGCAAGTCTATAGGGATGGCCAGCCTGGCAGCAACCCACTTCCATGAGTTCCCACCAACTTCTTGCATGCAAAATTCACTTCAGCCTTATTCTGGGTTGTAAGGCAAGTTGGGGTAACTGAGGGGAACATCAGCTGCTTCTAAACAGATCAGCTGTGTTTACATAACTCCGGAAGAAAGTTTTCAAATGCTTTGGATATCTGGAAGCAAAAGCCTGTAATTGCTTTTTGTTGTTATATTTACTTTACCTATCTTTACCTATTTTTTTTTTAATCAATGTAGCTCTAGTTATTTGCAAACAACTAATATTTTCCATCAAACTATATTAACTTGGAAAAGATGAATCATTTTCATGTAGGGTGCTTCATATGGAAGGCAATTCAAAACAAAAAAAGTTCTCAGACCAAATAAGACATATTTTTCCATATTTTTTTTAAACTTATGTTTTTGTAGCTGCACTATCATGCCATACAGTCCCAGCAGTACCTTAACAGTTCCTTATCTTTGGTACAATCACAAACAACTGGAAATTGGCTGATAAACAAAACCATTAGTCCAATTTAACTATTTTCTTTGAGGATTCAGAAACAGGTGCTGCAAAACAAACCTTCAAATGAAGCTGCTTGCTTCATTTATGACTACAGCATGCCCAGCACTCCTTCATCTCAGCATTGACTATGGCACTGTTGGACATTTGGTATAATTTAGTGAATAAATTACCATCTTCTTGGAAAAACTTCAGCCTAAAATATCATATGCATGTGACATTAACATGGTGACTAAGAGCCTGGTTAGACACTGATGTATTTGCACAGTATGTGCTTTGCAACTTTTGAAGGAGCATCCAGAAATATCAATGCTGCTGTTTCATGTTTTATTAAAATTACAAGTGTCCAGATTTCCTCATGCTTCATATTGATTGTATTTTTTTATCATCTTATACAAGAGATCTTTGCAAAAAAAAGAGAGCTATAGATTGTTGGAAAAAATGGATATGGAAAAAGTATATATTTATTTTATATGTATGTAATTTTATCAGTTTGTGGATCACTGTTTTTATTAATAATAATTTATTGCAGTGGTGCCTCTAGTGGAAACAAATTGTAATTGTTTAAATTGAAAAACTGATTCTCCAGAAATTTTCTTTATCATCTTATAACACTGTTCAAAAGGCCTGAGAAAAAAGTACAATATGGACTCCCTTTAAAGAGGAGGGAGGGGGGAGAGGGGAGAAGTGCCAATGACATCCTATTTCATATCTCATAAGTGTCTTATAATAAGCACTTTACATGATTTTTAAACTGATCTACAGGTGCTGGCAACTGCTATTTTACTTACAATTTAAGTTTTGAATGAATGTAGCTGGTTGTCCAGGAAGAAATTGATTGAAGAGCAATAAGAACATTCAAGGTTTTTGAGATTAAGAAAAAAATTATACTATTGTCTGGCAATTTTCTCTGTAAAATTTAGTCAGTATTATTTAATAAAATAGTATCTCTGTAACTTGTGTTTCTGCTCTCTGGATGATATACAGAAGGCAAATAACGGAGGAAATACATTTTTGTAGGTAACATTTTTCTTCAGATTCCCCTACAAATATGCAAAGCCAATTAATAGTGAGGCTAATGAGGTCTGGCAGTAGTGGATGCTGTGAATAATACTGGTATTTATAGGAGGAACTATAGGATGGCTGTGACTTTCTCTGCCGATCCAGCTAGAAGTGACCCCAGGTCTCCAGGTCCTGCCTGCGAGAAGGTTAGAGACAGCCCTGCTTTTCACATAACATGTAGGTATTGACTTGGGTCCTGTATTTTTGTTTTACTCTCTCTTGGCCCTTGTGCAACTATTTTATTGCCTGCTAAGTTCAAAACCACACAAGGGACTTCCTGCACTAACTACACGCTATCGAGCAGCAGCAAAACAGCCACTGTCCCTGAGGCTGCTGTTGTCATCGGAAGCTAAATATATCTGTTATGATTCACTGGGAACTGTTGATGTAGGAAGCTACATAATCGCTTTTCAGCAGCGAGTAAAAAACGAGCGAGAATCAGTAGTTTGTGTCAGCTCTCATTCCTGCAGGTAATGCCCTGCTGCTCGAGGTGCCCTGGCCATGGCTGGCTCTGCGGATGCCGGCTGCATACGCGTGCTCCTTCTTGTACTGGAAGTGAAAAAGGTGGGGAAAAAATTATTATATAAATTATTGTTTTATAGAAAAACATTCATATTGGATTACATATCTGATCTGACCGTAAATCAATATTATACTAGATAATTTGTACTCCAAGTTAAACCTCATGATAACACACTGCAGAATTTTAATATTTCTTTCACCCAGTTTTGTATTTCATTCTAAACTTTAGTTCACAATAGCTAGGAGGACACTCATTTACAACCTAATTACGACTAAAAAAAAATGCATTTCTTATTAGCTGTTTTTATTTTCCCTCCTTTCATTTTATTGGCTGCATTACTTTCCAGATCTTGTTATAGGCAAAAGAATAGGCAGCATACATATAGGGGTAAGGACTTATTGTTAGTCCGGTAGGTATTTTAATATACCGGGTACGATAAGCAGGTACTGACAGTCCAACTGCAGTGATGCTAACCTGAAGCACAGCCCTTGCTGTAGCATATGGCCACATATGCAGCATATGGCCAGGACCATGAAGCATATGGCACTGCTGACCATAGCGCTCCTCAGGAACTGCGCTTGTCCTCCCAAAGCCCTAGCATCTGTGGAGGTCTACAGCTCCTGTGTCCCTCAGGATGAATTTGGTCCCGAGGAGGTCACCAAAGGCAGCACAATGGTCCTTGGAGGATTTCTTTTCCCTCCTCAGAGGGGCTGGAGCCAAGGCCAAGGCTGGAGCAGGGCAGAGGGCAGCCTCCAAGCCCCTGTGCAGGTACTTGAACCAGCCAGACCCAGCCCTGAGCCCCGGCACGGCCACGGCAGTGCCCAGCCTGCGGCCTCCTGCGGCCTCCTGCAAGTAACAGCAAAGATATTATTTACTTGGATATGAATAGTACTATATTATGTTAAAAAATGTGAAAAGCAGAGGAGAAACTCGTATGTGATTTCTGTAATTATGTTAATTTGCCTCCCTTCTACCAAGAAAGAAAAATCAGAATCAGTCAGCATCTTCACAACAGCTGGAAACGCATCTGTGCCCTGGATTATCCTTGCTTCCTTTCTCTGGCACAGCCTGTGACTCTGCCATTGCTTCTAGAGATGCAGTGCCCAGTAGCCTACAGTGCCATATGAACTACTTCCCATAAGCATCCAAAAGTTTCTTTCAATTAACTTTTTAGCTATTTTTGGCAAGTCTGCAATGAGCATTGACACTCATTTGATTTCATTAGATTTATTTAAATACAGTTAAGCTTTAATTTAATCTAGCTAACCAGACAACAAAAAATAGCAGGAAAAGGAGAATTGGTAGTAGCAGCTTCTGCTCTTATATTTGCCTTGCCTTGCCCCAGTTCTCACAGGCTGTGATTTTCACTTGAGACGTCCAGGGTGTCCTATCTATATGCAAGAAATGAATGGTCTCAAATTGCTGTTATTTATGCAGCTCTTAGCTGCGTACTAGATTGTAACTTTTGATAAATAATTTTCTAAAACATCTACTGCAGCTGACTGCAGCTTTGGGACTGTGAGATAAAGACATCACGTTTTTCACGCCTGACTCTGTATTACTTAGTCCTTAGTCAAACAGAAAATGCCTAACTGAAAAATGACTGTGGACTGAATTAAGTAGGATCTGCGTGTGAGGGCAACATATTTCTTAGACAGAACACCACTGATGGACATCCTCATCTCTCATAAGCTCTAGTTTCATTTTCTCCTAGTCTTGCTTCCTGCCAAACTTTCCATCATTCAGTGATGCATTATCTATCTATTGATATACTGGTCTACTCATTACCCAAGCATAAAAGAAGCTGCATATTTTATTAGTTGAATGAATCCAATAATTATTTACTGACAATCTGTGTGCTGTAGTTCATCATTTTCTCCTGTTATAGAAAGGTAGGAAAATGAGTTAGTCTGGCTAACATTAGGAACGTCTGCCATATTCTCAGCATGTTCTTAGGGAAACTTTCATGCCATTTTCTTTCCCAGTTTTATTTCCAGTGGGCCTACATGAGATAATATAAAAAAAAATCAAGACTTGTGTGTGGCTGCATGGAATGATCCTGGTGATGCAACTATCCCAGTTCACGTACCCAGAACTAGAGGCAGTGGGGAAGAAACCATAAGAACTTTGTGATGTACCCTAGTTATTTGAGAACCCCTGAAAGGTTTTAGATACAAAACATACCTCACTTGGCTTTGATCAGCCCTCATGGCAAGGCCAGAACATGTATTAATTTTCCTTCCTGTGCTCCTTTTGGGCTATGTAGGCCTCAGATCACCATCTCCATCAATCACATGATCAGCATATAGCCTGTTGATGCTAACTGCATTTTATGAAATAGGTATTATATTAGTGTGGTGAAAGTGAGTACTAGTTACTTTCTTGTTGTTAATGGATTTGCTGTGTAGGCATGAGATGATGAGCAAAAAGATCTGAAAATAATTGGACCTTTGTACAGAAAAGACAAGGTCTTACTTTTAAGTCAATCCCTAGCTCCATTGCTCTTTTCCTCACCTACAAAAGGATTAAGTTTAAAATAATTATAACTCTGTTCTGGCTGTCTGATCAGATAAACCCTCTTTATTTCCTTAATATTCGAGGGCATTCTGCCATCTGTGTTTTAGGTTATTCTGTGGTATCATTCTCAGATATGGCATCCAGATTA
Source organism: Crypturellus tataupa (assembly GCA_034781795.1). Taxonomy (NCBI): domain Eukaryota; kingdom Metazoa; phylum Chordata; class Aves; order Tinamiformes; family Tinamidae; genus Crypturellus; species Crypturellus tataupa. The sequence continues at coordinate 520,918 of JAWLRI010000202.1, read as the reverse complement.
AACATACTCATTGTAATTCATTAATACGAATATATGAAAATGAGATGTATTTGCAAACATCACAAACATCTTAGTGACTACTTCACTGGTATGCCAAAAAGTCCTGGACCCAGCTGTTTTTTGTAGCTGAAATCCAAAGTAGCTTCTCTTTCTAGGGCCTTCTTTCCTATGGTGCTACACTCAATGCAGATAAGAAATTGCTTTCTGCATTCACCAAGAAGAGGCTAATAGCCTGATGCACTGCAGTTTACAAGTGTTAGCAGCAACGTACTCTTTCTGCCTAATAGTAACAGTGTCTCTCATTTATCCCCACATGGTTGGCAGTGGTAATTGACATAAATGGAAATTGCCTCTACTTTAAATGTCAGCTGAAAGGGGGGTTTATAAGAGCATAGCTATCCATTTCTTTGTTAAGAATATATATAAAAAAACATGTATCTGATGCCAAAAAATAGCCTTATTTTTAATTAGTGCCTTATGAAAGCAATTAGAATGCCTACTGTGGAAAAATGTGTGAAAGCTGTGTTTTGTTGTTTTATTTTTTCATGTATCTACTCTTTGTAGTATGATTATGCAAAACATCTATAGCACTGTGTAACACCTAAAAATGAAAGAAAAGTATAAAAGAACAGGAAACATTTAAACTTATATTTTTTAAGTGAGGTGTAAATAAGTCTAAAAATTCCTTCCCAAAGGCTCCAGTTGCCCTAATACTTTCAACAATGATCTCTTAATTTGCAAATGACAGTGAAGCAGCAGTAAAAAGTAATGAGGCAAATTTAACAGAAGTAATCTTTTGACTTATAAATGAAAAGAGAAAAACACTCCTCAGTCCCTTCTCCCAGGGACACATCTTATGTTCCTCAAATATCTCTGAATTACATTTCACAGCATGACAACAGGTAACACTGTGAGGTAGGTCTCTTTTAAGTATAGACCCCTGCCAAACTAAGGATCTTTCCTGTAGTGTTTACTTGGCTGGGAGGGAAGACTGTAACAGTGACCTGCTTAGTTGATTTCCATGTGTCACAAAACATTCTTTTTAAACAACCTTGTAACTCAAGTTACGGTGTAAAAATAAATGTTGGCACCCAGAAATCATACTATGGAAGGAAATATAGATCTTCATGGGTATTTAATCCTATGCAGAACTGCAACATTAAACTACAAGCTTTACAACTTAAATGAACAATGAACTCTTGGCCTGATTCTCTACGTGTTTGAACAGTTCAAAGTGTGAAAAATGAATGAAAAATGCTACTATATTGATTTTGGCAGTGTTTTACATTTACTTTGAGGTTATGGAAATGACTTTACAAATTGGAGGTAATAGAAAATCAAGACTTCTGCTTTCCTGTGGTCTGTACAACTCCTAAAATAGTGTGTGCTTTCTTTCTTTTCATTGGTGTTTTTTTGTTTTAAATGTGTGTGTTTTTTTTTTTTTTTTTTTTTTTGTATGAAGATGTTATTAAGAAACAAACTTTCAGCCCAATTCTACAGAGTTATGATATAACTTTCAGTTCTATTATCTCAGACACATAGTTTGGAACTTTTGAAAAATACATTATATGAAAAATGTGTAAAGCTATAAAAGATAAAATATGTAACACCCAGGAAAACTTAGAGAAAATGGCAAGTATAAGTTAATATGTACTAAAAAGAAGAGATAAATCAATAGAACATCAAATGTTTGTGTTTGTACAAAAGAAGTATTTGAAAAAAATGTATTTAGAGAACTGTTTAGATAAATGTACACTATGAGACTGTTAAACACAGAATTACAAAGTACACAGTAAATTCAAGGAAAAAGGAGCATTTTGGAAGACAGATTTTAAGCTTTGAATGCCCGGGCTCCTTTTTAGCCTGTTCTTATGCTATTACACCAAGAATTTTATGCAACAGCAGCACCGAGGGTATATCATCTCAAAATTATATAGAGCAGGTGGCATGGCTGAAATTATCCATTGAAAAATAAGGCTCTTTTTAGATTTCATTTTGCCAGTTTTAATAGATCTGACCAAGAATGCTCTCACATGAATGGATATAATTGGAAAACTAAAAAAAAAGTTTTCTTTTGTTGTAGATTCTAAATGAATGCTTAACTAAAATAATAATAAAGAAAAGAAATAGCCAAAGAATATTGCATTTTTTACTGCTTTTCACAAATGATTCAAAAATCATCAGTCTTATAATCTTATAATCAATCTTATAAAAATAAGAGAAAAAGATATATCAGAAGAGCATGGCAAGTCATGGCAGAATTAATGATCAAGCTGATCTAAACAGAAAATTATCTTGCAATTTCACACATCAGAAAACTTTTTTTTTTTAAATATTTGCTTTTACTTACATATTGCATGTCTGAATTTGGTATAAAGAATTCTGAGTTGCTTTGCCATTCATTACAATATTAGTTATCTTCCACTAATCTTGCACTACTACTTCTCTAACATCATTTTCCAGTCTGAATACAGAAATTGATTTCACATTTCAATAGCAAAATTTACCAATTGAGGAGGCTCATTAGAAACCACAATTTATGTGAAAAGCTGTCTGCCATCGTTCTTCTGTGCATAATCTTGGTAAGTACATGAAGATATCAAACATGTTTAAAAAAAAAAAGGATGAAGGAAGAGATTTGTGACAGCAAAATTAAGTTCAGGCATTAGTCCTGAAATTTTGTATCAAAATAATAATATCTGGACATTTCTGCTAAAATTAAATAAATAAATTCAAAAAATTTAATGTTGAAAATCTATAGAATAGGATCATAGACAGGTTCATATAAGGGGTAAATTGATGTAATCCTGTGAATAAAAAGAAACAACAACAATGAAAACTATAAGCGAAGAAAAGTTGGCAAAAGTTATTAGTGTCCACTACAGGAAGAATCAAAATCACTTCTGATTATATGATATGTTAGTCCATCTCTTTCTAGCAATTGTCTGTCTGCTTCACATCCCCCAGGAGGTATTAGGGGATCCATATCTTGAGAGTCATATGATCATTACATTATAACTTTGACGTCTGGAAATTAGATGTCTACATATAAAAGCATTCCTAAGCACCCCTTATAGAAAAATTCCTATCTCTAAGGGAGGATTAATCTGACTTGTCTTAGAGGTCTACATTATATAGGTTAGATGAATTCCACCTAGGGGATATATAGTATGTAATCTACATGTATAAACAGGGTGCTCTGACATGATAACATGCAAAGGGCATCAAATATAAAACCCAGATACATAGCACAATATATATGCCAAACTGAAACCCAATTATATTAAATATAACAGTGGGCAATCTGTAGTGCATATTTTCATTTGGAAAGATAAGCTTCAAACAGTTAGGAATACAGTTCTACATTAATTTGGAAGATAAAATGGATAGAGATTTGAAATGTGTGATATATGATAGAGTGGGGGACACTGTATTATCTGTCTTCTTTTTTCCCCAGATGTAATTATTTGTGACTATTAAACATTGCCAGATATGTTAAGAAGACATGAGAATATGTCATGCATTCCGTAACAACCTGACTGAACTTTTTTCTTTATGTTAGCAGTGATCTGTATTTTCTTTATTCTACTAAAATGTCACATATATAATTAACAGGATAAGTGCCATATATTCTCATGTATTTAGAATATAATTTCCATATAACCAATTTGGGTAAAAGGTAATGTATTCTTATTTTATTTAAGATTGAGTAACCATTAGGTTATCTGGGGCAACTAATTGAAAATATTTCTTTTTCTGGTTGAAAAAGCTCATCAAAATATTCAGATTAAACAATTTTAGTTTAAGAAAAACGTTATGTGCTCTCTTATGTAGCTGCCTTTTCTTCTTCTCTGTTTGTAAATTAAAATATAAAATATAAACATATTGCTGTAAATAACTTGTAAACTGAAACTTAAAATCTTAATGAGGTAAGTATGACTAGTAAAAAAATAGAAGAAAAATCAACAGAGAGACTATACATTCCTGTAATAAACTTCACCAGAGCTGACAATGCTGGTACTACGTGACTGAAGACATGCAGTGGTAAAGAGCTGAAGTTTATCTAGAATAACATGCTTAATATCCCCTGATAAACCATAAATTTCTGTAGAACACTTTGGGTATATTTGTTCTCTGTTGCCACCAAGGTAAAGTGTTTTTCACATTGTAATTATATATTACTTGAAAAAAATATTTCTATTTGTTGCCTTAAAAATTTGAAAAAAATCCACATTTGAAAAAAAAAGAAAAAAAAGAAAAAAAAAGATACTCTTTGTATTGATAATAATCATAAAAATCATTCCATTACCTCATCCTGTACACCACTCGTAATTTTAGGGACTGAAATTATATCTACTTTCAAAAAAATATTTTCTAAACAGGAATCTGTACCCTGCTAAAATCAGAGTCTTGTTATGGGCAAAAGGAACCAGTCTATGTTTTTCTCAAGAACAGGTGCATAGAAGTCGAGGCGGGTGTTTGAACAGGGCTGACCTGGAGGTGTGGCTGGGGCTGGAATTGGGACTGGGGCTTGGGCTGAAGCTAGGGCTGGAGCTGGACCTGGAGTTGGGGTTGGGGCTGGGCTTGGGGATGGAGCTGGAGCTGGGGTTGAGGTTGGGGCTGGGGCTTGGGCTGAAGCTGGAACTGGGGTTGGGGCTGGGTCAAGGCAGCAGCCCTGACCAGCACAGGTCAGCTCAAGCCACGGGCAGCCTCTGAGACCCAGCACCAGCCTGCGGCCTCCTGCTACCGTCTATCATCTCTGTATGAAGAAAGAGAACAGGAACAAGAACGTTGTCTGTGGAACGAGAGAAATGGAAATTAATTACTTCATCATTCCTCTTTGATCACCCTTCACTCTTTCCTTGACCTTGCAGGACTCTTTAATAGGCAAGCAGTCAATAAGTAATAAAGTTTCACCATCATCCCACTAAATGCACTTTGAGGAACCGTGATCACCTTAAAAAGGTGATTTTTTTTTTTGTGAAAAAGAAATGCTTAAGTATATTTCACCCATTCAGTCAAGGATACTCAGCAGTCAAGCTTATGCACATTTATATCCTTTTATTTTTAATAAACAATAGTAGTCTTTTTCCCCAGCCTTTTTCCAGAGTTATTTAAATTCATGTCATAGAAGTTATAAAACACTACAATTTTACTTTGAAGTGTTTTCACCCTACTTAGAAGGATGTAAATGACTACTCCAAATGCAAGGTCACTGAGAAGAAGGAACAACAGGTATTCTGCTGAATAATGCCAAGGTTGTTCTGCAGCTTTTTCATAGCATGCACATCAGAGCGCACTGATAGGTAGAGCAATATAAATAATAAAACTTTATGCAACACATAAAAAGACAGAAGATTACACATCTGACATTAGGTATATTGGACTAAGGAATGAGGGGAGCAATTAGAGGGGATGGTAAAATAGAAGAGGAGTTAAATTAATTTTTTGCATCTGTCTTTACTACCAAGGACTGTAGGGAAATCACTCTTCCAAGGGCACTTTTCATGGGAAATTATACTATGGCCTTAACAAAATGAAAGCCTCAAAGGAGGAAGTTATAGAGCAACTTTAAAAACTTAAGTGTAGTAAATCACTAAAACCAGATAATATTCATCTGAGGGTTGTGAAGGAAATTAAGTGTGAAATAGAGAAGTTACTGGCAAAGATATGCAATGTATCATTAAAAGGAGAGCTAATCCACAGGCTAAAAAGTCACTAAGATAGTTCTTGGCTTTAAAAAAAAATACCACACTTTATATCATTTTAATATCACAATGCCTAGGGGAACCTCTGATATCTTAAGTGCTTCATGACAAACTCAGTCATGTTACCCCACAAAGACAAGCTACCCAGGAAAGACTGGGAAAACACATATCTGCAGCTTGAAGAGGAAATGTGTCCTTCCAGTGGAACTGAATGCTCTTGCACCACACCTGTTCTTTACAACATGCTGTACACCATACACACCTTGCTTCATTTCATTTTATTCAGTTTTCTATATAATACTTCCATATTTGTGCCCCACGTATAGCAATTATAGAGTCATTATTTCTTTTTTGTCTGATGGAAAGTTAAAACATTTCATAAGCACAGGTGCAATAAGGAAGAACGATTTTAAAAGTCTTCTGAATATTCTACTGTGATAGCTAAAGCACTTTCCAGGCAAATGCAGGCTCAATCAGAAAGGGGATTTGAAAACAAGAACAAGATTGAAACTGTGAATAAGAATAACATCACATGACTGAATAAAAGTACTTGTCTAATGATTCTGTTAAAGGCAGTACAGACCAAAGATCAAAACATCTGATCATCCATTAAAATTGTGATTCAGTTGTCTAAACAATGGCACCTCTTATAATTTGCACATGCCTGGAGTATCTCACCTCTTCTCCATCTATCTGCCTGTTCTACAGGACCAGCCTAGTGACATTAGAAGCAAATGTTTGAACTGTGTAATGAGCTATAAAATTCATCAGTTTCTTTCTTTATTTATTTATTTTTAATTAGATTTCCATTTTTAAAATAAGAATATAAACAAGAAAACTTAGCTAAAGACTCCTAAATTGAGAATATTAATCTCAAACAAAATGCCAACCCTGGTCATTTTTCCCTGTGAAATATTATATAAATGGAAATTTTCTGCATTTTTTTCTATGTCTTGATTTTTTTTTTTTGTAAAAACAAATCTGTAAAGGTTCATCGTATAGCATGAATATGGCAAGAGCATAGGGTCATTTCAGAACACAGCAATTTTATTTTTGGCAGTGCAATTTACCACAGCCAGGGAAAATTCCAGACCAAGACATTTTTTAAAGTGAATGAGTTAAGGAACACACTCAAGCTGAACTGTCAAAAGAGGCTTTAGGACAAATTAGTATGATGAACAACAAGAAATCACCAGGGGTACATGATATTCATCCAGGAGCAGCAGAGAAACTCAGCTATGACATTGTTGAAATATTAACTGTGTTTTGTAACTTACTGTTCAAATCAGCCTCAATGCCAAAGGAATGGATGCTGACAAATATGACACCAGTTTTTAGAAATGGCTTTAGCAATGATCCTAGGAATTGCAAATGAATAAATCTATTTTTACTGCAAGGCAACGATGTTATAATAAGGAGTATTATCAGTGAACAAATGAATAAAAGTGATATAATGAAAAGATCAGTATAGCTTTTTTTTTTTTTTTTTTTTTTTTTTTTGTGGGAAACCAACCCCCAAAAAATATTAATTTTAGTAAATAATTAAATGATAATATTGATCACTGAATATGGAATACTTAGGTTTTCAAATGTCTCTGAAAAATTGCCTCACTAAAGGGGGTTAAAAATGCTGAGGAATTAGTTTTGAATTGGTTCATGGCTGATTAGGAGGAAAACAGAGGGCTGGACTAGAAGAGTACTTGCAAAAATGACAAGAAGTTCCTGTTCATTCATGAATTATCTGTAAACTATGCAATGATATAAAATTTGCAAGCATCACAGAGCAATTTGATACAGACCAATCTAAAGCTACCTATGAAGAGTTATAGAAAATTCCCATGACCTGTAAGTTGCTGAGTAATAAAGACTGGTGAAACTAGTCTAGAACTGGTAGGCACAAAGCAATTTATATGAGGAAAAAATAATTTCAACTATACATATGGGATGAACCTAAAATGAGCTAGGTGAATTGTTAATTTCCAAACATGAGTTCTTCTATCCATATGGATAGCTATTGAAGGGTTAAAACTCAGAAGCAACCCAAAATGCAGACAGAAGGCCAGAAATTACTACAAAAGAAAGTGAGTTTAGAATATAAGACGTCATTATATCACTGGGTACCCATATGCCACACCACCCAGTGTGGCATATGGGATATAAGGTCACCATATTTTGGAACGAGTCTTGTTTTGTGTGCTTGTTTTAACGCCTGCCCTGGGACAACTGTCCGACTTGAGCTGTGAACATGTGGAAAGGAACATGCAGCTTTAAGAAAAAGTATCAGTAAAAAAAAGGAAATCAGACCCCACAGAGGGGGAAGAACCTCCTACCATGAGTATCACTTTTCTCCTGACCAAGTCTCAGGATGCAGCCAGCCTGTTCTAATGCTCCCTTCCTCCTCTCAAGTCTTTGTTCTGTCATCTCTTCCTTCCTTGAATGTGGAGTCAGAATTGTGGATTTCAGGGAAAAGAAAAGCTGTGACTTTTGCTGAAAAAAGAGTCAACAAGAGGCTGAAGTCACAACTATAACACCATCTAAAAGGCTGAGAATTTTTCAGGGGGAATGACTCTGTGAACCGTGGAGCATTCCTTATGCGATGGCTGTTATGTGCAGAGAAATTATATCCATTCTAAAGGATTCTCCTTTTAATCTTGAAGTAATAGATACGGAAAAATAATACCTATTGGTCTTGCAGTACTGTTGTTATTCATTTCCTTTCTCAGAAAGCTACATTAAATACAGCACATGAAAACAGGAAAGATGGAGGACCATTGTGAAAAATAATCTAATAGATTGCCATGAAATCCTGTTGAAGTTTTGGAGATAACTGAAGTCTGTTGTCAGTTTCAAGCTATGAAGAAACTAGGAATTTTAGTAAAGATTAAAAAATGGACCAAGACTGAGTTTCATGACTACAACTGTATCACTTAAGTTAGATGGATGTAGTGGAAAGAAATTGCTTTAGATATATCCTTTAGGTGGAAGCTTCAAAACAAAGCTGGACAAGGTCCCGAACAATTTAGTCTAAGCTTGCTCTGCATAGGCCATCAGGTAGGACCACATAACCTCCAGAGTCCCCTCTAATTTATTTCACTGTACAAAACTGAGCTATTTCATAAACGCTGTTTATTTCTGTGGGTGTCTAAACAATGCTTAGAGATTAAGGGACTGATAGGACACTATCTTGAAGTGAGGCCCTTCCTCCTACAAGAAAGTATTACTGAATATTTTATTGATGCCCATCTGAAAAACAATAGGTTTGTTACCTCACTTTGAAAGGAAGGTTGTTCCAGAACAAAATTTGGCTAATGTAGAGGTTTCAAATGGCAAACAAAGAAAATATTTCATAGACATTTCTGTAGAAATACATCCCTTTAATAGTGCTTTTGGCCAAGGTCCTTTGCAAGACCTTGTATGACTTCAGTGGAGATCTGAACACCTTTCTGTGTTCTGTCAAGTCTATACACTTTCACTATATTTCATTATTATATTAAATTAGCCATTGAAAATTCCTCTGTTGTTACACGCTAAGTTTAAATGCATTGTATTTCCACAGTAGTTCCTATGGGAGTGAGAAATAATACAACTTTATTCTTGACAGTACAAATTATATATTGTAAAATTGTAAATGTAGACCTACTGAAGACATTGAGGACTTTGTTGTAAATCACTAACATACACAGAAATTTGTGATTGTCATTAATAAGTCCATAATTGGAATTTAAAGCTATTTTTAACAATCTGTATGATGAATGACCAACAATCTATTCTGTTCAATGGATTTCTTAACCTTCTCTTTAACAGATGGTCTTAATCATTCATATAGTGCTGTAAATATACATTGTACTATATGGTGACAGACCATTGTCAAGATGGCACAGGGAATTTTGATATTATACAAAAATAGTCATTTCTGAATAAAAGTCATGTGAATAACATAGGGCTGCTATTCACTAGAACTGATTTCAGGAAAACTAAGAAAATTGCCCCCACCTCACTGGAAGTCCCAATATATAATAGCAAAAAAAAATCTGCAATAGGCAAGACTCAGTAATTTTGGTTCCATAATCAAATAAAGTCTTTCCAGGACGTTTGTGAATGTGAGCATAATAAACCCTAAGAGAGGGAAAAAAAAATCTATTTAGACTTATGCCGGTCTACAAGAAAAAAAAAAAAACATACTGTAATTTGTCTTGTATTGAATCTCTGTGAGTATATCTAAGATGGCACACACGCAGGTGGTGTGTCAAATACTTCATATACATATGAAGTATACAAAATAAAATCATTAAATGTGATAATAGCCCACCACAGTTGTGGTGGCATTTATGTTTAAATCTTACCTGAATAGTTCAGACAAGAGCAAGTATTATGCCTGAATTACTCCAGGTCCAATTTCTAAAGATTTACACATATTCTGGCAAATGCTCACTCAATCAGTGCTTGGGGTGGTGATTTAATACGTATTCTGGCAAACACTTATTCAAGCAGTGCTTGTGGGGGCTTATTTAATACATATTTTAAAACAAAGTTTAAATATCCCTTTGGGTAAAATGAAAGACGTGGATTAAAATAAAATCACTGAACTCATTGCCCTTAACTCATCCTTTTATGTATAAAAGAGCAATATAAAAGTCTTCAGTAGAATGTAAATGTGAAAAAAAAATCACATTTTGAAACATTTATCTACTAAACTTTGAGACCCTGTGTCTAACTTTTTTAATCTCAGTGTCATCAAGTCAGTTCTCTGTGAGTGAGATACAGAGGCATTTGGTTTCTCTCTTGCCATGTCTTTTCTAGCCTGTTATTTCAAGAGCTACAGAATTTGGGCAGATTACATCATTTATTGTTACAAACACAATACATTCCCACTAAATTTTACACATACAAATGGTGGTTAGTGGCTCACTGTCCACCACAATACTGATCCTTAACAAGGTCACAAATTGTGACTAGAGAGGACAATAGTTTTAGCAAAAAAACCTGGAACAGGTTGTTTGCAGTGCTGTCTGCATTCTCTGTATTGTATTTTAATTGCATTAATCTTTACCTTTGAGCATTTAAATACACAATTAAGCCCAAATTTTCTGAAGAGTCCAATGTTATCACTTTCCATTTCATATCCTTTCATATGCTCCTGTTGGTAGGGTATTGCTGGGGCAAAACAGATCCTCATATAACTTGGGAAAATCCTGCCTGAAATTTAAGCTAGGTCTTGGTTTCACTTTTCCAGTGAAAGAAAAAGAAGAATGAAGCTACAACAGAATTTATATACTCTATCTTAGGCATCCAACTTCACATCTCTAAATCACACTGGCAATGTCTTTCTCTCGTTCTCTGCTTCTCTTTTTTTTTTTTTTTTTTCCTCACTGGGAGTAGGATGCCTAAGCTTTTGATTTAGACAGCTAAATAAGATTCTTATGTTGAGGTAAGGAATAACTTGTATTTATTCCAAAATAAAATTTTCTAACAGTAGGCTGTATTAAGAAAATAATTTAAGTTTTATTCCTCCCAGACAGTGGGAATGTAAAGGCATTGGTATTTCAGTAGTAATAATGCAATATTCCTCCTGAAAACATCCTTAAATTTTCAAAAGATTTATATAGTTTAAGCATGTAATGCACATGCTATAAATCCTGAAATGTATTTGGAATAGATCTCATTAAGTCTATTCATGAATTAGTATTTTCTCTGTAAATGACTGATTTTTTTTTTTTAGTATCTTTCTCCCATTAATAGAATACTTCTAAGAAGAAAATATTCAATGTTTTTGGTGATTCATCAACAACAAAAAAAAAAATGACCTAAGACTTTCAGAGTTCTTTGGTAACCGTATTCTGTGAGAATTTATTACAATCCATTTTAATGTTTTTTGCACAAAACTATAATCTGCTGTGAGTTGCTTGTTTAATTAAAATTCGTAGAGAGAATGTTTAATTTGATGCTGGACTTCAGAATTATGATGCATTCTAATTAGCTGGAAAATTAATGCTATTCTTCATAGTGGAAAAAAGGAAGAGAATAACATTCAATATGAAATATAGCTGATTCATTTCAAGTTTGACTAATACAGCTAAATGTTCTTCATAAGGATTTCTTCTAATTGCTACAGAGTAAGATTGGTTTTATTGTAAGGCCATAATACGATGAATTTTTGTAAGCTTGATAAATCACAACTTGTTTGTTTTTTGTTGCATGGTTTACATGAAATGAATACTCACTCTTTTATTCTTTGTTATGCATAGCTTGATACCCAGAAAAGCTTCTGCAAACAATCACATATATACACTTTTTTCTTATTCAATGTAATAAATAGGAGACTTTAAAAGTAATCTAAACAATGACCAAATTCTTGCAAAATAGGAGATAATCATTGGAATTCTGCAGGGGTTCATGCTGAGATTTGTTGCTTTGTAACATGCTTATAAATGACCTGGGAAAGGGAGTGATCAGAGATATGATATACTACAGAGATATTTGTATAGACTTTAAAAAGTAAGATGAAGGTCAGCCCAATAAGAGCTGCAAAAACACATAACAGGATTGAGTCACTGAGAAATAAAACAACAGATGAAATTTAAAATAAATAAATATAAATAATTTAGATGGTGAAATAAACCCTAGCTTCACATATAAAATGATAGCTTCTGATCATTATCAATGAATGAAATCTTCATTTATGATAGATAGTTCTATGAAAGCATCAGTGTGGTGCTTGGTGCCTGTCAATAAGGATGATACTTTTGTTAAGTAACACTTAATTAGTTAGGAGCTATTAAAAGGGGACCTGAAAGCAGAAGAGAAAATATTGCACTACTGTGTACACCCAAACAGAGTGTGCCATTCTGGTGACTGCACAGCGGATACACCAGGCTTGAGAGAGGAAAGGGAAGGGCAACAAGTCTGTAGAAGGTATGGAAGGGATTTCTTACAGGGAAATGAAGACTTGTGAACCTGTGAGGATAGGATATAGGTCTGCAAAATCATGAGCAGATGAGAAAGTGCCCAGGAATCACTGTCTTTTCTGATACATGAGGAAGGGCATCAAGTGAAGTTGGCAAAAGCTGAGTCCAGACCAGATGAAAGATGGATCTTCAGTCCCCAGGGAAAGAGGCCCACAGACCTCATTGCCCAGGTAGATTGTGGGTTCAAGATGTTTACAGGTTGGAGGGCAGACAACACAGAAGGCCTGGAGATGCACCAGGGTCTCGTAGCAACAAAATTCTTCTGGTCCAAGAAATGCCCATGGCTGAAAATAACTGGAGCATGGGAGAAAGCTAGGAGGGACGAATCGTGCACACATGCCTTACTCTTATCTCTCCCCTCTGCTTATGGCTCCTGCCAAAGGCTGAAAACTGTGTTAGAAGGATCAGTGATTTGTACCACTGTGGCTGTTCATGTGCACCAAAACTGCTTGCCTCATGGTCCCTGCCAGGATTATGACCGCTTGAAGGATCTGCTAGGTCTTTTTGATAATCCCGGTTCAGCTGCAGTAAAAGATGTAGTGGTCAGGGACAATTATCCATAATCTGAGACTATAGCAGATGGATATGGCTGTATCGCCCTTTTGTTTTTTGGGAGTTCAACACAATGCACCTATAGGAATTATTATGTAATTATTTTCATGGCATTTTTTCCTTGAAATAATTTTTCATGCCTGAGGTACCATTACCATGAGAGAACAGAATAGAGGAAGAGGATAGTTTGGAAAATGCTGACATGAAATGCTGATTCTTTATAAGAGCAGTTAAGGAAGCATTTTGTTTAGTTTATAATTATTGGTAAATACTATATATTTTAAGAGATCAAAAGCTAAAGCAGGAACAGTTAAAACATAGTCAGAGAAAAATGGATGTAAAAGACATAGAAATCTATCTGCCACATCTTTTGATCCTACTGATCTTTTCTTCTGAAATAGCAAAAGTGATGATGATCTTTTACTCTGTAACTCAAATATTAGAATGCTTCCCTATATCTAGAAGATTTTTGTTCATTTATTTTCTCTTCTAGTTTTCATCTTCCAAGAGTTTAAAAAAAAGCTCCTAATTGCTGCATAAGGTCAAAAGGTTTAAAGTTAATGTTAAAAAAGCTATATGCCTTTTTTATACTGTTCACTTCATATAAAAACAGAGATACACAGTGGAGTAAACCATTCTCTGTCATAGAAGGTGAATGACTGAATCATTCTCTTGACATTTCTGACAATGACACTTAAAATATTTTATACAAAGTGAAATCACTTCAGTGGAGGTATAGAGGGAAATTTGTTTTATATTCCAGTGCATGTTCTAAATCTTGTGATATTCATTTGAGAAAGGAGATTCAAATATCTTTTAAGATAGTTTTAAAGATTTAAATTAGGGTCTTCTTTTCCCTGTACAACTAGACACAGGGGAGTCAAAAAGATCTTTGTGTCTCTCTGCTAGAAATACTTCTTCAGTTATAAAATATTTAACAAACACTAAAAGAAACAATGATTTCTTACTGTGGTTAAGACTTCTGGCTAGTAGGTAGGACATATGGATGCTGATTCTTTTGCAACTAAATTTTTAATCAGTTATATAAAATGAAACAATATCAACAAAAAAGAACATATTGCTTTAAGCTTTCACAGGCACAGCTTTCTGTATAAGAAAATACATTACCATGATTTCTGGTAGAGGAGTACACAGAGTCTGGGTTATTGTAATGATCCTTCTATAGCAGAATACAGACACACTACAGAAATCCGTTCATTTATCTTGCAAATTCCTCAAAAGCATATTGTAATTTTTTTTGGAAAATCAGTGTTTTATGCTCAACTAAGAACATATTTTATGTTTTCATTTGCAGGAGGAAAAGAAAAGAAAAGAAAATTTCTGATGGTTTCCGCTGGTATTTTTGTTCTTTGTTTTTCATTTTTACAGTTGAGTTGGAAAATAGCATGTGTGCATAACTCTAATATACATACTGCTTTCTCCAGTTATTTATGGCACTTATATCTAATATTCCATGAGGGGCTTGGCTGTCCTAATTGTGTATATTTTGACCAAATGGCTTAGACTGTTGATAAACATATCAGTCATTAGAAATCTGTTGGTAGTGATAGAGAAATCAAAAAAAAAAATCTATGCATAAGCTACTATTTAAATCAAATGATGGAACATGTCAGTTCCCTCTTCTCAGTTACTGCTTATTCCTAACTCAATTTGATCTTCATTTACTGAAGACACATATTACTGGGAAAATTGCAATTCCAAATGTCTTACATCACTCAGTCTGCAGTCAGTTATTTGAATAATATATATGCTTCTTCGATGTTTCTGCTTCTGGTACCAACAATAATTTAGAGCCAGTAATGTTGTTTCCTTATCGCTTTAAGAGAAAAAAAAAGTTTTGTATTTCTTTTCTGTAATGTAATATTCTCACTGTTAAATGAAGGGAAAAAAAACATTTTTTTTTTTGAGATTCACGTCCAAAATAAGGTACTGCTGACTGACCACCTGCAACTGGGAATGAACTGTAATAACCTCTCACCAGATACCCATGGAGTTTCGATTTGAGATCGAGGCTTCTCTTAAGCCTCCAAATCTTGATTATTGAACTCCTTCATATATACACTTATCTGCACAATCTTACTGGCAGTTCCTTAATATAACTTTCTTCCCTCAGAGATGGATGTGGTATGCCTCTGGCTTTTAAGGATTATTTTACACTCTGAATTCTACCAAGTTAATCCAGAATAATTAAACATAATTCAGTTTTGGGATTGTTTCTTTTTTCACTGTAGATAAGTCACATTTTTTTAATGTATTTCAGTTTAGTTTTACTGTATGTAATTATGTAATTTAAACTCAACTTGTCATACATATGCCCTAAACTAGCATACTGGTCAATAAAAATAGTCCCGTTCTGAAGTGGTTTCCTGGTGATCTTAATGAAGCTCTGAATATCCAAATGTGTTAGTTCATGAGGAATTGCTTGCTAGACAGCAAGGTTTGGTCACTTCATTACAGTAGACTCGATTGAGAAAGAAAGTCTTCAAGATAAAGGAAATTTTCAGTTTCTATTGAAATGTAAGCACTGAACTCTTTTTGCAACAAGATCTAAAATCCTAATTGAGGAACCTGAAGTGAGATTTAGAAATTGCAATTTTGATATACTTTCAACCTCATTATCAACAGAAATGTCCAAGCCATCCAGATACCTCTTTTCCCCCAGTTAACTTCCCTAGATACTTAAAGGTCAGCTTCTATTTATGATCAAATTGTACCATTCTAATCTATATTAAGAGTTAAGCTCTCGGTGCTTCTAAATGTAGGCGTTCTTTTACATGAGGATTATTGCAATTGGGCTTTACCAGAAGATGCCAAATATATTGGAAAAATTATTTCATATTAAACAAAAGGAAAAAAAAAAGAGGAAATGTGTAGTCTGTAGTGTCCTGATTTTACTAGTGAAAAATAGATGACTTAATAAGTAGATATTTTTGGCTTAAGGTCTTTTACCTGGGGAAGATTTAAAAACATGTTCTCTGCTCAAAATAAATTATCCACAAGTTGATGTCCTAGGTTAGAAAGCTTGTGAATATTCTCAGTAGATCTGTTTAGTTGAAGCTGCTTTAACTGGCAAAAGGAAGTTACAAATTAGATAGACCAGAGGTAGCATAAATATGAACATGTCTGTCCAAACCAGTGATTGGAACAACCAAATGAGAGTGATGTGGAAAACCCTTTTCCTACAGGTTGTTTATTGTATGCATCTAACAGTAAACAATCACTAACTGAATAATAAACAGCTCTGGGACCACTGGAGCGCTCTGTGAGATGTAGTATGTGTGAATTTGAGTGCCATTTGAGTGTTGGAAAGGAATGGAACTGAACTGAACTGTTTCACATCATGGGTGAGTACTATAGTGACAGAACTGTTGAAGAACGTAGAGTAGAAGAGGCTGCTCCTTCTGTTTTGTTTACAAAGTTAAAATTATTATTTACTCTTTATTTTAATTGTTCTTTTTTTTGCTCTTAAAAAAAAAGAAAAAAAAAGATTATACTTGTTTAACTTCAGGAAAGATTTCAAATTAGGCAACCCAAGTGGAAGGAGCTACTAGTATTTTCAGATGCTGAAACCATGACTATCCCTTAAAATTTACATTTTTAGGATAGTTCGTATTAGTATAATCAGAAATGACTTCTGATGATTACTTTTCTGTGTACCATGACTGGCCATTCAACAATATTACCATTCTTAGTACTGAGTATTTGGTTCTAGATGATGATGATTTATAACTGGGTAGGAAATAAAATTTTTTGCATATTTGTGATTTTTTTGTTGCCTCGCAGCAACATTTATCCCGGCGGACCAAGTTAGCACGTGTGCCACCGCCCAGCACCCCGGGTCATTTGAGCACAGACAC